>JBBPFD010000501.1:395775-610499 GCA_038363315.1 Mugilogobius chulae
CTTAAGTTGAATAGGCCTGCTGTAGTGTAATCATTATGCTTTCTCTGCTCTAGGTTCACAGATGGTCGTTGCCATGAAGGCGATTTCTCTTGCCTTTGATTTGGACAGAGGGGTTGTAGCCAGTGTCCATCGCCCATTGAATTCATGGGTTACATTTACTTTGTTGGCACTATCGTCTTTGGTCCCTGGATCAGCTTCAATAGCTACAAAGAAACTTTAGAAGGTCGTAAGCTGGTAAGCGTAATTTGACTCAAGTTTGCATTATTTTCCACAAACAAATAGATTCTTTTCATATTCTTTCTTTCAGAGTTTATCGTGGCTTTTGAAAGTGTCTTTTAGCTGGGTGAAGAGCCAAGTTTGCCTTTGTATTTCTAACTGTGTGGCTCCTTACCTTTTCCCTTATTTCATCCCTGTTTATGGAGACAAGCTTTTGCGAAGGTAAGAGACTTGCTTTTTGTGATTCGATAAAAACATCCACTGTTATTTATAAAGATCTACATTTTTTTATTCACAGCAAAAAGAGGAGAAAGATTAGGTAAAAATAGCACGCTTGTTTCTTGCGCATCAATAATAAGTTTATTCTATTACTGTAACTCATTAAAATCGTCTATATTTCCCTTCTGACCTGCTTTCCAGAGGGACAGTGACAAAGTAAGTGACCGTCATCAGTTTATTTGAAGCACAAAAATGGTTTGTAATACTTTTATTCCTGTCTCTGCTTTAGGTGGCTTCTGGCTTATGAAAACACACTGTCCTTCCACTTCAGCAACTATTTTGTGGGTTATTTGAGTGAAACTACGGCCACACTGGCAGGAGCTGGGTTTACAGAAGAAAAGGATAATTTGAAATGGTTAGTAAATACAATCATGCTCACACGCTACAACATTACAATTTAATAAAGTTGAATTTGAAATATTTTTACACAAAGGGATCTGGCAGTGTCAAAACCTCTGAACATTGAGTTTCCTCGGTCGACAGTAGAAGTGGTTACCTCCTGGAATACACCGATGTCCAGCTTTCTGCACACCTGTGAGTAAATACACTAAAACTTAATGACATATTAGCTTCCTTGGATGTAGAACTTATTCATGTAGAAAAATGAATTGCTTGAGAGTTGCCTAATCTCACTAAGTATAATGTATTAACAAAAGTACAATTATGCATATTCGATAGTTCGGAGAGTCCAGGGTCCTAGTCGTTGTCATTATTGGGGAATCTTAGTCCAAATTGTACCGGTATTGTTTCGTTCTATCTTTCCCAGTTCATTGTTCCTTCGCCCACGCTATTTATTGGTTTAGTCTTCTCTCCTGCCTCATCCATCGTCTCCATAGTCTGCGTCCTAGTTTCAGTCAGGGTTGCCAGATTTTCATAGAGCAACAAGCGACCAAACCTTTGAAAAAAAGCCCAAAACAAGCCACCTTAGCCCCTCAATAAAGAGGAACTAAAATAATCAATTAATTAAGCACGATACGTCACAGCAGAACGAGAGTTACTGATTTTGGCAGCTTTTAAATAGTATTTGATCACTGGTAAAGACTTAAAAGATTGAAAGTATGCTAAAAGTTCATATTTCTTTCATTTGTGAGTATATTTCTGTGAATAAAACCTGGGAAAATGTCGAAAAATAACCTTGTTCATGCCTCTCAGGAGCAAGCCCAAAAAAAAACACAATCCGCAACTGTCAAATTCACAAATGACTTTCCAAAAAAGAAGCCCAAAGTTGCTATAAAGAAGCGGACTTGGCAACTCTGGTCTCAGTTTGTGCCATGTCTTTAATACACAAGTCACAAAGCCTAATACATATCAATGTAGGCAACAGTTGCACTTGCTCAGGTGTTAATCAACTATTCCAGTTTGGGGAAGTGACCTGCAAACAAAAGGTTTTCTGAATGGAGACACAGTTTCACCTCATCATCACAGAAATATTTTGTAATAAAACATTGATAGATTTCTATTACAATGAACAAGACCGAGACCACTGAGGGTCAAAACCGAGACAAGACTGAGACTTTTATAAGTCCATCAAGACCAAATCAACCCTTTGAAATTTTATACAATTATCGGCGTCTACATGATCTTATTGTGCAGTGCTTATTGTAAACTGTGCTGGAACAGGTCACTGAAATCTGCTCTCAGACCGAGTCCAAGACATAGTCCAAGATATGGTTGAGTCCAAGACAAGACCAAGCCTAAGCAGCTTCAAGACCAAAACAAGACCAAATGTACTTGAGTCCCTGATAAGACTAAGGTCCAAGATTTATCGCAAATAACATGTTTTTTTTTTTACTTTTTTTTACTTTTTTTACTGGCTTGATAAATCAGGCCCTAAGACTGGTCTTAATACCATGGTCTGAAGTACTACTAGACCACTTGGTTTTAATCAAAAGTTTATTATTGCTTTAGTGTAGATAAGTAAGTGTCACAATTGTGTTTATTGTATTACTCTTTAGTTGTATGTAGTCAAAGTAAAAATAGATAAATCCTGATTTGTTTTTGTTTTTTTGTTTTTTTATTGACAGATGTCTTCAAGAGTGCTCTTAAATTTGGAACATTTACTGCCGTCATGGTAACATACCTGGCCTGTGCATTGCTACATGTAAGTACCATTAATTAACAAGTAAAATCATGTGTATTGTTGTTTATAACTGGTTTAATTTCAGGGTTTAAGCTTTCACCTCGGTGCTGTTCTTATATCTCTGGGCTTCATCACATACATTGAACACGGTGAGTGAGATCCCAAAGCAGTCTTTATGATTTCATTTGAGTTTATTACAATAGGATTTGTCTTGTTTCTAGTTTTACGAAAGAGACTTGCAGATGTGCTCAACGCCTGCGTATTATCAAGGAAGTGTCAACCAAACTGCCCACACAAGAACAAAAAGGTAGGCGGTTTTCTCCTTATTGCACAGGTTTATCATCATACAGACTGTGTATTATGTAGCTGAAGAGAGACAGATGACACCACAGCATTCTAAATGTCAGCGGTGAGTGGCAAAAATGAATGAGAGTCAATAGAGACAAATTACAGTTTCTACAATAAGGCTCAAAACACAGCTAAAATAGGAAAAAAAAAACAGCTACAGACTGATAATAAATGTAAACAACCAAAAGAAAAAATCAGGTAAACAGTGGCAGAAAAGCAGAAAAACTACAACAGCACTTCTGTTTCTCACTGACACAGACATTAGGATCACACACAGTCCAGCTCATGACCATTCTGCGTTTAAATAAGATGTTTTAGTTCACACCCTGAAGAAGGCTGTCTATATCTGCTGCTACGCGTGGGGGGTTAATCAGCACGTTTTTAATCTATAATATTTTAATTATGAAATAGCCAAGTCAAATAAAGGCTTTTAAAACTTTCATTGTATGAAGAGTGCCTTGGGTCCTCTTTTTTCTTTCCAATTTTGTGTTCCTAATCACCAATGAGCACCTTCAATTAACACTGAATGTAAGATTTCCGTGAGCATTTTGGATTTTTTTTTTTTGAAAAATGTTTAAGTTCATTTGATGAGTAAATTATTTGTTAAATACAGTAAAAACAGTAAAAATGTCCTAAACCTCCAACTACTGTTAGAAAACAATAAAGTCTGCCTTGTTGCTGTGACAACAGAAAAGTGTGGTTAAAAATGTATGCCAAACAAATGCTCATCTGAAGAAAAATAGGCCTAAAAGAGCTAAGAAGACCATTTTATCAATCACCAGTGTTGTGTAAGTTACTCTAAAACTGTAATACATTATATATTACTAGTTACAGCAAGAAAAATGTAATACATTTGTATTACAATATTACTGTCTCAAAAATGTAACTGAGTTACACTACTGTGAGTTACTTTGAGTTATTTTGAACTAATCACACATTTGTTAAGACCTTATACAACTCTAATCCTGTTGCATTTACACTTGTTTACTGGTTAATTTATGGAAATGTAATGTCACAACACATTTTCCTAATATTTGATACCCCTTTAAGCCACAGACAGTATTTTAGTGGTGTTTTGGTCCTGAAGTGTTGTTTTCAAGAGAATATAAAAGCAATTAAAAGTAACTTGTGTTACTCAGATTGTAACTAGTAATACATTGTCAACATTTTTATAAGTACTGAGTTACACTACTTAATTACTGAAAAGTGGAATATACAGTATTACAGTGGAATATATTAGTTAGTCAGTCAGTCACTCCGTCAGAATGTTAAGAATATTTCAAATGAATGTCTGTGCATAACTTACATTTCGTTTGTTTTTCCTTGCTTCAAAACTCTTTATGAAGCTTTTTTTTCAATAGGGTCAATAGCCTTGGGTAAATTTATGCATCAAAAACATAAAAACTGCATTTTTGCCTCTGACAATAAAAAAGAAATTATTAATATTATCAGTCTGGTTATTTCTCATAGTAACTAGACACATTAACATGTTGTATTCAAAAAAGCAACTGCATTCATTGCATCTGCCCTCCTTCATTAGCATTAAGCATTATTGGCCTGTAGACTGTTTTGATATCACATAAACAGAATCTCTTAGCAACAGTCATTACCAATAAATCTAAGTTTATAAATGTTTTGTGATTTTTCTGCAGAGCCTGTGGGTGCATCTGATAAACTTGACGTTCAGTGCTTTGGCTGTGCTTCACATGACGTACCTGGGCTCTGTTTTTAACTCCAGTGTCGAGTTCATGGAGGAAGACGAGGTGAGCTGTGTTTGGATTAGTCGACTCAAAAAGTATTCACCGTTGTTAAATAAACGTAGTTACACTTGAAATGATTTGCCTGACCAGCCAACAATAAGACTTGTGGGCATCGATCTTATCTCCCGATGAAGGTGATTGACAAGTGGATTAGCAGAGACAGAGAGAGAGAGAGAGAGAGAGAGAGAGAGAGAGAGAGAGGTAATGAAGGAAAGCAAACCGAAAGAGTAGATAGATAAATGGAGGAGATATAGTATATAGATACAAAGACGGAAAAACAGAGAGATTAAATGTTTACCTGGTTATAAAGCAAACATAGAGCTTGATAGAGAGAGAGAGAGAGAGAAGGAGAGAGGGTGAGTGTCTTGCAATGAAAGAAAGCAAACCAAAAGAAATGGAAGAGATAGAGTAGATAGATAGAAAGAGAGAGATTTAGTGTTTGCCTGGTATTAAAGCAAACAGATAGATTGATAAAGAGAGAGTCCCCCTGTGACAAAGCAAAGAGAGAGAGAGAAAGTCCTCCAGTCACAAAGCAAAAAGAGAGAGAAATAGAGCGAGTCAGTGTCTAGTAATAAAGGAAAGCAAACCGAAAAAGTAGAGGGATAAATGGAGGAGATAGACTAAATAGAAAGATAGAAAGACAGAAAGAAAGAGAGGTTTAGTGTTTGCCTGATAATAAAGCAAACAGAGAGCTTGATAGAGAGAAAGTCCTCCAGTAACAAGACAAAGAGAGTGAAAGAGAGAAAGTCCTTCAGTAAGAAGGCAGAGAGAGAGAGAGAAGGAGAGAGAGTGAGTGTTTAGCAATGAAAGAAAGCAAACCAAAAGAGATATAGATAGCTAAATGGAAGAGATAGAGTCGATAGATAGATAGATAGATAGATAGATAGATAGATAGATAGATAGATAGATAGATAGATAGATAGAGTAGATAGATAGATAGATAGATAGATAGATAGATAGATAGATAGAGTAGATAGAGTAGATAGATAGATAGATAGATAGATAGATAGATAGATAGATAGATAGATAGATAGATAGATAGATAGATAGATAACAAGGCAAAGGCAGAGAGAGAAAGAGAGAGTCCTCCTGTAACAAGGCAAAAGAACAGAGAGACAGAGAGAGAGTCCTCCAGTAACAAGGCAAAGGAAGAGAGAGAGAGAAAGAGGGATAGTCCTCCAGTAACAAGCCAAAGGAAGAGAGAGAGAGAGAGAGAAAGAAAGAGAGTCCTCCAGTAGCAACAAGGCAAAGCAGAGAGAGAGTCTCCTTCGTTAACAATGCAAAGGAAGAGAGAGAAAGCCTTCCAGTAACAAAGCAAAGAGAAAAGAGGGAGAGAGAGAGTCTTCTGGTAACAGAGTGCGAGAACTAGAAAAATTGATTAATAAATTGACAGACAGACCGGTAGTTCAGTTTAGACACTATACTGTACAGTTTAGCAGGAGACAGGACAAACAATCTCCTAAAATACTTTAAATCCCAGACTAAATTAAGATGTTCCTTTAGTGTCTTTGTGAGATTCATATTGGGTCAAGCGCCCACCACAAGCTGCACATACACAGAGGAAACATTAGCGTGCATATCATAAATAAACCATCACATTAGGACAAATTAACCATGAAAAATTGGGGCTTACTTAAAGCTTTAAATAAGTAAATAGGTAGATATTGCGTCTGCCCTAAGCCTACATTAGTGCATTCGTTTTAGCACTTCCCCCAAACGCGCAGTAAATGGCGACGCTCCCTCAGGCCTACATATGTACAGATATATCGCACATTTCCCAAAGGCTTCCACGTTATGTCCATGTAAGTATTTTATTCCCTTGTGCCCATAAATCGGTTCAAATCATTACTTCAGCTTCAGAAGAGTCATTGATAACGAGATATATTTGTAAAATTGTGTAAAAACAGTAGATATGAAGGCTTGTTGTGCATTGATGCTCATTATTTTTACTAATAGCAGTGAGATGAGTAAACAAGATACAATATTTGGTGCACGAGAACAGGATAAGAAAATATTTTTGACTTAATTTATGATCATTCACTTTATTAGCACTTTATTGGGCTTTGTATATATATTTTATTCAAAGGAGACAATGAAGATAAAAAGCATACTATATGTAGATCAATCATTTACATTTTGCTGTTGAAAACTGCAGAACTAATGAGCTCTGTATCCTAAACTATTACTGTAACAAGCAGTAGACTTTAGCTGACTTTTTAAATTGTCTTCTATAGAGCTCGGGACTGTGACTTCTTTACACGTCTGTAGATTTTCAGTTGGCCTAATGTTAAACCAATGGAAATTTATTTTAAAATGCTAAATACTGCTGTTAGCTGTCATAAAAATGTATTCTATTTAGCAAAACTGCAACAAACATGGCGGAGTTGGCATTATTTCCATGGTAACAGCTTCATACTGTATATCACTTATTTTGCCCACGAAATATCATCACACAAACTGATAATTTTCACAAGTGACAAGATTCATTAAGTTTTTTTGACTGTGTGCATGTTAGCTGTTTATTTTTAAATTGTGCAGCTGTAGCTTTAACATTGACAGACAAAAACATCCTTTAATTATAATTATGCAGTCAATTCATGGCTCATTTACATCTCATTAATGACTAACTTGTGAGTCAATATGAAATCTGAGAGAATTCTGCCAGTGTTTTTCTCAACTTTGACTAAAAAAATAACAGTATATTTTCATTTACTGCCTCTGGGTATCAAAGTGGGACATGTCTCGTGTAAAACCGGGACAAATCAATGGTTTTGGATACATTTATTGAGACATGGGCATGAGGTTCAACATAGGGACTGTAAAAGATGTACTGTCACCTCAGAACCTACTAATACTAATACATTTACTTTCTGAATATCTTTGTTTAGTTATAAAGTTGGTTAAGTGTAAATCACATTCTAGTCTCTCAAATGTTGTTTACTGCCCTCTACAGGACGACATCACACACCACACCATCCAGCGCTGGTCAGGGCTGAGCTGGACGAGCCACTGGTTAACATTTGGGTCCTGGATTTTGTATCGCCTCATTCTGTAAAGGTGAACCCAACACAACGATTCCGAAGAAGGCAATAACACTACATCCAGCTCTCCGTTGTGACCAAACCTGAGAGAGGATCACAATAATACGCCACAGGACTTTAGCTGTGGTGAATGATTTTGATAATTGACAACCTTCTCCACTTTCTGTTTTTCTTATTACACTCTTTTATATTCAAGTCACAGTTGTCAAGCCCTCATGTTGTGACAGCAGCTACCAATGTCTCACTGTGAGTCATAATCAATACCAATCAGCATGGAGGAGATCAGCTATAGACTCCAGACTGAGGCAGATCATTAACAATCTCAACTTTAGCTTTTTGTTTGAGCATGAGAAAAGTTTACACGGGAGAGATTTGAGCACAATGAACATTATAGGCTGTTGTTAAAATTATTATATTTGAAGTAGAGTAAGAGAAAAAAACATTTTATATACGTGACTGAATTGTGTTTTTGTGGATACTTTTATCTGAAGTGGTTTAGTCAAATCAAAAAATAAGAAATTGATAAAAAAAACAGAAGAAAAATGATGATTTATATATTATTTACATATTTATATTTAAATCACATGCTGCTTGAATTATATAACGCAATTACACAGTTCTATAAAGTATAAAAATGAGAGAGAAGAAAATTAGTTTTAACCTTTGACTTGAAGTTATACAAAAGCTCTAATTGTAAATATTTTATTAGAGGTCTAGTCTCCACAACAGAGCCGATCTGAAACTATTTTCAACCTTATTCTGATACAGTATTTATGTCTTTTCCCTGTAAATGTGAAATCACAGACACACTTGTAATGTTTTTTATAAAAGTTTTACAACAAGCTTATTGTTCTTCTTTTTGAAGTTAACATAGACTTGCAGTAAAATTGAGAAAGTTCAAAGAGTCATGTTGCAGTAATAAATAGTTTATTAAATTATTTACATGAGTGCGACTGTCACACAGTCATTTTGGAGTGAGATAGGGCAGGACTGCATCAGAATAACAGACTAATTAATGATGGTAATTCTGGAGTCTGCTTCAAAGCATCAGCCAGGGGGGACAGAGAGGGGACAGAGGAGACGACAGATGTGATAGATGGAGATCAGGTTTCTTCATGCCTCTAAGAGCTGAGCAGATGCTGTTAGGGACCTCACAATGGCCAGTGTACAGGCGGATGGCAGCAGTGCATGTGGGAAGGAGGAGGCATTCAGCCCTGTCGGCCCCGAGGACCTCCATGTTTACGACGGCAGGATCCCAGCAGAGTCTCCAAAGCCATTTTCACAAACGCCTGGAAGTTATTGCTTCTCTCCCTTCGGCTGTCCTGCGAAGAGATGACACACAGACAGATAGCTTCACTGACATCCACAGCACCTCATGTCTTCACTGCCCAGAGCTGACAACTATGAACTATGCTAAAAGATTCACAGACTGATTCAGAAGTTGTGTTTTAATTCATATAAATGCTTACCTCCTTGCTTCTTGCTATCATCTCCTTTCTGATCACCTTTCTTCGGCTGCTCTTTAGGACTCTGAGGTGGCTGTTAACAGAATGATATTGGGTAAATGGGGACCACAAAATGTAAGCAAATATTTTTTAATCATTCAGTAAATAAATAAACTCTTACCTTGGTAGTTGACTTCTTGTCCGACTTATTACCTGTTGCAAGGAAGAAATTACTGAACTGATGTGTCTCCAATACAGATATTTTTAACATTTCTGTTGCTTTTTCCTGGACTCACCTTTTGTTCCTGGCATTTTGGCTGTGCTCCAGAGTCTATGCTCTTTTTTCAAATGCAGTGCTATGCATGGTGTTCACCTCGGTCATTTATGGCCCATGCTTGTGAATGGGTCTGACACAGGGGCCTCTCCAGAAAGAGCAACACGAAAAAGCAAAGAGCCCCGTCAGCTGAGCAGCACGCCCCATAGCCCGGCGGGTCTTTGCTGAGGCAGGCGAAAGCACCCAGCTGACCTTGTAATACTGCCTTTGTGATCCCACTGTGTGCACACCTATTGTCTCTGACAACAATGGCATTTTATCAGGTTATGGATTTAAAGTAATCAATCTGAATATTATCTGTTGTGTAATTTACAGTAATTCTGCAGAACTATAAATCTATTTTACTATGTATTAGTTCACTAACTTACTAATTACTTTATTTATTATTATATTATTATTATTATTATTATTATTATTATTATTATTTTATTATTTTTTTTATTATTATTATTATTTATTATTATTATTATTATTATTATTATTATTATTATATTATTATTATTATTATTATTATTATTATTATTAATTATTATTATTATTATTATTTTGGAGAAGGCGGACGCTTCCTGGTCATGTGACCTGTCAACAGAAGCAGCGATGGAGAGAAGCTAAGGAAGGTGAGCTACATTCTGATGAATAAGCTGGCAGTTTGGTTTTCTTTTACATCAATAACAAACGAAAAAACAAGCAGACATGAAAACGAACCAATAGTTTTATATATTTGAGCGAATGGTCAAATACAGCAAAGAAATCGCAGATCGCAGGAAAGCTAACAGTACTTTGTTAGCTAACAGTTAGCTTAGCTAAAGCTTCTACGATGGTGTTTGTTTTACATTAGAAGCATGTCACATGAACAAAGCTTGACTTGGGCTTAGACGTGTAAAGGATCTGTAAATTGACTTAACATCAAGTTATATAAGAATACGTAAAGCACATTAAACACGGTTTAGAGAAGACAAATCTGTCATTCATATGGGCGTGATCCTAGTTATTTAAATATTGAGGAAAGGTTGGAACACAAACAAGTCTATTTGCTTAGTGATTATTATAACTATTTAAATTGGTTTGGTTGATTCAAATGGGCACAAGCTTTATTCATAAGCTGATGGGACTTTCTTTTTGTCAGAAATCCCTATTCTTGTGGAATGGCAGCAGTTTGGCAGCAGGTTTTGGCCGTGGATGCAAGGTGATGCAGTTCTCCGTAAATGTAAATCTCTTAGTGTGAATTTGACTTTATGTTAATAAATTTGGTGTTATCATTTTCTTTCTGCAGGTACAATGCATATCGCACCCCTACCTTCCCACAGTTTCGTACTCAGTACATCCGCAGGCGCAGCCAGCTGCTCAGAGAGAATGCTAAGTGTGGCTTTGAGCCTAGTCTTCGCAGACAGTACCTGAGACTGCGCAGTCAGCTGTTGGCCCTGCGCTACGGGCCCCTGTCTGAGCAGAGCAGCTTTAGGGCCAGCAGTGTGCGCAGCTCCCGCACCACTCTGGATCGCATGGAGGTCAGAGCCAGTCACACAAAACTGATGGTGTAGACAAAATACTTACTCTTACAAAGTGTAAAATCTAAACAACAACAACAACAACATAGCTTAATTATAATAAAACTTTTTTGATTATCAGCAGGAAGACAATTTCCCATACATGTTAAGAAACCAGTACAAACATTAAACTATTAGTTTGGCATCTTTTTAAGAAGAATTTTTACTTTGTATAGTCTTTTATTTATTTGTTCTGTACTGTAAACATTTGTGCTCCATATCATAGAAATGGGTTGTGAGCCAGACTGTTTGCAGCTGGCACATAAACACTGTTTTCATGACTTTTCTAGCATAATTTATTTTTTTTTCTGTCAGGACTTTGAAGAAGACCCTCGAGCTCAGGGGGCCCGTGGTCACCGCCGATCAGTCAGTCGAGGCTCGTATCAGCTCCAAGCCCAGATGAACCGAGCAGTTTACGATGAGAGGTAAACAAATTGCAAACACTTTTTTTACATTGTATCTTGCTGAACATTTTAGATAGTTTTAGGTGTAATACGCTTTACTTTTATACTATTTTAAATTTTTTGAAGACCACCTGGCAGTTTGGTACCCACATCAGTGGCAGAGGCCAGCAGAGCCATGGCTGGAGACACAACTCTGAGTGAAAACTATGCCTTCGCTGGTATGCATCACATATTTGACCAACATGTGGACTCTGCCGGTGAGTAAAATAATGAGAGTTGTGCATGATAACAATAGTAATTGACACTAATATATTACTTATTCCATTATTTTTCAGTTCCTCGAATACAGTTTGCCAATGATGACAAGCACCTACTTGCTTGCTGCTCACTGGATGGAAGCTTGTCTATTATGACACTGTCTCCGCCTCCTCCTAGTGTCAAGGTGACTCTCAAAGGTCACGGAGGGCCTGTCACAGACTTTGCATGGTCTCTAAGCAATGACATCATCGTTTCCACGTCTCTCGATGGCACTCTGCGCATCTGGAACACTGAAGATGGGCGTTGCATTCGAGAGGTCAGAGATCCAGAGTCCAGTGAGCTGCTCTGCTGCACCTTTCAGCCCATGAATAATAATCTCACTGTGGTACGTCTAACATTACTGTACAAGACTTTAATGATGCTATTCCTTTACCCGCATACATTAGTAACCTTTTAAATTTTTGATGGTTATGAAGTGAACCATCAAAAGTGCAATTATTCAAGTGTTGACTTTTTGGGCGTCTATGAAATGTATGCAGTGTTGATTTCAAAATCTATTTTCACAATTATGACTAGACATTTAATGCGTTTTTGGGGAATTGGGGTTATTTAAAGCAATATACTGTCAAAATAAACACAATTAAGCCTAATTTAAATGGTTTTTTTACTTAAAATTAATACAAAAGTATATATTTTTGCTGTAGGGGTTGCGAGTTGGATGCACGGTTATTTTGGGGGTCCCGAGCTGAAAAGTTTGGGAACCCCTGTGTTAAGGTATACATAATTAACATTACTGATCAACAAAAATGGAAACAAAAAAGATAACAGAAATTTTATTCTAAGTTGCTTTTTAGTGTATGACTTTGCAACTTTGGTGTTATATATGTATTGTGAATGCATCTTTTTTTTAACAATAAGGCCTCACAGACGGTTGTGCGTTGCAGGTGGGAAACAGCAAGCACCACCTGCAGGTGGTGAACATCTCCACTGGGAAGAAGGTGAAGGGGGGCTCCAGTAAGCTGACAGGCCGCGTGCTGTCTGTCTCCTTTGATGCTCCGGGGAAAATCCTGTGGGCGGGTGACGACAGGGGAAGCATCTTCTCTTTCCTCTTTGACATGGCCACAGGTTGAGTCACACTGTTTTTATTTGGCAGCGGGCACAGTTCACTGCAGCAGAATATAAAAATACTCCTGAATTGAGTGTCTCTGGTGGTGGGGCTAACCAGAGAATGTGTGTGGGCCTGTTTGTGCCTGTTCCCCACAGGGAAACTGACCAAAGCCAAGCGTCTGGTGGTGAGCGAGGGCAGCTCCATCTGCAGTATCTCTGCTCGCTCTTGGATTAGCCGCGAGGCCAGAGACCCCTCCCTGCTGATCAACGCCTGTGTCAATAAGCTACTGCTGTACAGGTCAGCCATAAGTGCCTGGTTCTGTTGTTTCTACCAGAAACGGTTTCTGAGTAATAAAAAGGTTTTCTGATTTCTTTGTACTTTGTCTTTGCAGGGTAGTGGACAATGAAGGAACACTGCAGCTAAAGAGAAGCTTTCCAATTCAGCATGGCTCACAACTTGTTCACAGCATTTTCTGTCCCCTAATGTCTTTCAGACAGGGGGCCTGTGTGGGTAAGAAGTATTTAAATTCTCATGCAGTGATTTTTTTCATAGTGTATAAACACATCCATATTTTATTAAAAACTGCACAAAGACGGCGGGATATTCACTTATGCCATTAATACTTATGCCCTCAAGTAGAAAATGTTGCTTTCACAAAATTAATCCATATTATTTTCTTTTTTTTTAAGAAAAGAAAACTTCAAGCAGGCATTAATTACCATCAAGGTTTCATTTAGACTTTAATCAAACTCACCTTACGTGACTTTTCTCAGCACTGGTTCCCTGCAGAGATGTGCTCTCCATGTGTCAACGTGATTCAGTATGTTATGTCATGTTATACCCGGTAAACATGTATAATGAATGTAGACTGAGCAAAGACCAAACCATACTGTGGTTGTTTTGACTAATATTTTAATCATTTATATGGAGCCGTATGATACATTAACACCTTAGCTCTGTGGTCAGGATCAGTATAAGATTATTTTGTACATCATCATTCTTTTATAGATTTAGATTGCCTTATTTAATCTTTAACAGTTTTGCTACTGCCTGGTTTCAAACATGACATCACAACTGTACTGTTTACAAAAAAAAAACATAAATTACTTTTAAAGATGCTGTAATAGATTTTTACCTCTTTAAAAACATAAACTATTAAGTTTAAAATCATAAACTATTGATTTAATATGCATACAGAGTTTTGTATTCCATTATGTATTTTGCGCTTACAGATTATTCAATATTATGAGTTTTAAATGTTTTTCACAACCGCAGAATGCAGAAAACAATAACAAGCCAACTTCCTGGAGTTTAGGAACTAAAGTGATCTATTATTAGACAGGCGGGGCACTGCAAACTAATTTTCACTCAAGTAGATAATAGATGTGTACTGGTGCAAAACCGATTTATCTTTTAATTTTTACTAAATTTGTCACTAATACTAACTGTATAATTGATCATATTGATTGTTTCTTTGTGTCGTTTTTTGTCAATTTAAACTATTGATACTTGAATACTGCTCTGACATCCGACATCTCTTTTTATGTTGCAAAGATCACACCATATGAGTAGAACAGTTTCCCTTTAATGCCTCTGTATTTTCCACAGTGACTGGCAGCGAAGACGGCTGTGTGTACTTCTTCGACGTGGAGCGCAACACTAAAGCGATCGTGAACAAGTTACAGGGCCACGGGGGACCAGTTCTGGATGTGAGCTTCAACTGTGACGAGAGTTTACTGGCATCTGCTGATTCCACTGGCATGGTCATCATCTGGAGACGGGAGCAGAAGTAACTCGTGGATAAATAATTACACTCCATTGCTAGGTAACTGCCCCAGCACGCTGAATTTATGATTGTTGAGGTTGATGATGGCATAAATTCGGATGGAAAGTTGGGCGAATTTGAAAAGGGCCTACAGTGTATCATGCTGTTATTTATTTCACTAACTTTGGTTTAACAGATAAGTCATGCATTTTAGTTTGTGTCCTTTTCTTGAACTAAAAACGCTTTGTTTTTCTACCTTGTGATGTCATCAAATGGTAATGCTGTACACTAATTAAGACTTCCTGCTGTAGTCTCAATTTAAAGGGGCCTATTATGTAAAATTCACTTTTACATAATGTTTTTAACCTTGTTATAATGTCCTCTCTTCAACATAGGTTTACTCAAAGTTATATTTGAATGGTTTCATGCATGTTGGAGTAATCTTGTTTTGTTCTTCAGCTGGAGCTCAAGTGCTCAGAAAATCCCTGTTCTACCTACCACCTACCCCTCCCACTTGTCTGTTTTACTTGTTATAATTCAAAATATTAATACTAAAGTGAAGCATATATGGTTCACAACTGTCCCAAAGCCACTTTCCAACAATAATATTTAGTTATTTAAAGTTAGTTGCTTCTTAAAGTTACATTTTTAAATAAGAGGCGGGGCTTATCAGTTCTGCAGTTTTGAACAGGAAGTCAATAGAGCTGTTTCTGTTTTCAAGCCGTTTTAGATAACTTTGTGTTTTACAATGAACAGAAGGTAAATTACTGATCTGCAGATGTTCTAGTTTCTTACTAAATAGTTGGAAAAAACACAATAGGTCTCCTTTAACAAAGGGTGAAACTGAAATGTGTGTTGTGTATCATTAAGTTAACACATTGCTTTTGTAGCTAAAACAAGCTGTTAACATTAAAACTACCACTTCACGACATCACAATGTGGAACAAATTATTTAGATATTTAAAGATGTAGACCATCTAACAAAGCAGGGTTTCTCAAGCTTGTGCGAATGAACCTAAAAACAACTACTTATGTTTTTGACACTGGAGTTAGTTTTGCATAAAGACCTTTTAACTATGGGACAAGTTTTTGAAGTGAAAATCCTAGCACAAAAGCTGTCATTATTGAACTAAACGTTTAAATCTGACCGCTAAATGACATTTCAAATGACCACAATCTCGTCTAAAGTTGTTGTGGAAGACGGCAAACAATTTTAAATGCTTTTGTGAGAAGATAATTTCACCTCTGCTTACAAAGAATCTCAATTAATGTGGACAAACCCTATAATTACAGACCATATCCCATACAAACTAAGTCGAATAATCTGTATTTTTACATTGGAATTTAGCAGAATTGTAAACTAAACTAAGGGTTCTTTAAATCTGTATGTAAAGCAAGTCACTGAAACGTTACAATGCTGCTTATATCTAATGCCATGATAATAATTTAACAAACAATAATTAAGTGCAATCCGTAGCTTTGTTTGAAGGTGGTGGGGAAATCATGTTTTTGCGAGATCCTATGCATGACTGAATTTAACAGACTGAAGAGGTTACTATGAAATCTATTTAAAAGCCTGTCTCTCTAACACTAATGCACACTTTGGCTTGGATCTCCGTCACTGTTTCTGTAACCGTTATTTATGCGTGCTCTTCTTAAGTGTAGCGTCTGCCTTATTTTACTTGTCCTGCTTGCCTGTTTGTGTTATGACCATGTGCATGACCAGCTGAGTCGATGAAGAAACCAGCTGCTCATGGATGATACAAGGTTTGTTTGGAGTTTTAACTGTATCTCTTCTGTGTGTGTTTGAGTCATGTTGTTGCAGGACCATAAATTATTTAATGCACATTGAAAATAAACTACTGCAACTGTCTCTTTGATTTCCTCGTGTCTTGTGAATAAAAAGAGCATTTCACGGTCACTCACTGTATAAAAATTGGACTAAAACTTGGATTAGACCAGAGACAGTATTGAAGTTCACTACTCATGTAAAAGTGCAGTTACTTGAGTAAAAAAAATTAAAAAGTCAAAGTCCTGCTGCAACTCCTTTACTTGAGTAAGAGTGCAAATGTACTTGTGTAAATCTACTTGAGTAAAAAAGTAAAAAGTGCAACCACAAAGGTATTATCTTGTCTTGGTTAAAGCTACTAGAGTTCAGAATATTCATCTTAATTTTAGTTGTTTAAGCCAGATTCTAATAAAATTGCTAAATATAAGATTTGTGATTATTTTCAAGAAACTTGAGCTTGAATCAAATTTGCCACTGGGGTGAGTTTGGATTTTCCCACATGAAAGTACCAAGAACTAGTCCCAGCATTCCTCAGTCCCTGTTTAGTCAGAGGAACTACCATGTCCCAATGTCTGTGTTCACACAGCTACAGTTAGTGAAAGTGGGTCTAACTAGCGTTGGCATTAGCATCTGTAAAGTCTGGAACATTAATTAATCGTATGTGGTGTTAGAAAAACATACTTTTTTTTTTTCAATTCCACATAAAACTATAATGTGCAAAACTTAAAAATTAACAATTAAACAAAATCATTCACTGTAATTCCTAATAATAGTATTACAGGCTACTATTTGCAAATTAATTAAGTACATTTTGGGGAGTTATTGCTTTTAAATCATTTTTCTTAAGGATAAGGAAAATGTATCTAAATGTGTGAATGTATAAAACATGTTTCTAAACACAGTTAGTGTTGTAAATGTGTTTTTGTCACCAAAAGGTTCCTGGTCTGAATGGAAAGTACCTGCCCAGAGCAGGAGCTAAAGAAGTGTGGCCCCAGTTCATAGTTCCTGCTCTGTGTGAAGCTCCCAAAATGGGGACAGGAACTAAAAAAGGACTAGGAAGTGAAAAAAGTTTCTACAGTGGGAAAAGGCCTATGTCTTACAGATCTTATTTGAAATAAGAACTAATTTATGGAAAAACAAGGCAGATCAATAGGTCCATAAATTAAAACTATCTTCACCTGAAACAAAAGCCAGAAAAAGATTAAAAAACAGTTTTTTAAACCATTTGAATATATCTAGAGGTGCATTTATTGGTTTGTTAAGCTTTAAAGTTGTAATTATTCTGACTTTTATTATGTGCACGACTTTTAGGAAGAATTTACAAACTGTTTATGGGCTCAAAGTAACTCACATGTTTTTAAAATTCAGGAGTACAAAGTACAGAAATTTCTTAAAAACTGTAAGAAGCAAAAGTAAAAAGTCACCAGATTATCTAATACTCAAGTAAAGTACAGATACTCAGAAAAACGACTTGAGTAAAAATACTTTGTACTTGTCATCTCTGGATTAGACCATGACTTAACTACATAAATGGTAACTTAAACTAGATACAGATAAATGATAAACTGTGATATAAATGCCACTTTAATAATGTTGTGGAATCAGGTGAAATACAATTCTGGAAATATAAAGTCTTAAAGAGAATCAAAGTTAATACTTCTCTGCATTAGTTTATGAAACAGCTGGTACAGAGTTGTGTTGTTGTGTATTTTTCAAGCTTCTGAAACTTATCAAAAACAGAACCTGAAACCTGAGAATAGAGAGAAGGCTGAAACTACTTGGTGCAGAATTGCTACTTTGGTGCTTCAGGATTAAATTCAGCATTAACGGAAATTTAAAAAGTCATTTATAGTCAATCTAGAATCAATTTGGAAGCTTCAGGAAGACTTGGGCGCATAACATTTAATTAAACAAGACAATAGAATGACTGGAACGAGAAAATTGACAATATATTACTTGGAAAACACTTACTTACTAATAGTCCAGAGTTAAGGGGCACTAAGGACACAAAAAAGGGAAAATACTGTCATAAATAATGTAAATAACCAAAAAGGACCAGTTAGAAGTCTGTAATCAACATGTGCGTTTCATATACATTTAAATCTAATCACAGAAAGATAGGACGGTAACCAGCATTAAGCATTACTATTATTATTATTTAGCAGACAATTATATGACTGTAAAGCAAATATTTGAACAGCTTTGAGCTCACAAAATCTGCTTTTGGTCCTAATATAGGTACTTATTATATGTCAAACATAAAGTAATAAGCAGAATAGAGTTTCATGTCTGATCTATTAAATCTATTCACTATAGAACAACTTTTTTTTTACACTGAATTGCCCTGTTTCCACCAATTTCTCCACAGTGAAGTAGCAGAAAAGGACTACTGACATTTTTATAGTTGTTTTTTGTTAGAAATGTCTAAAATGTGGCTTATTCGGTGAAGGTTTCATCCCATCCCTTCACTAAAGTCTACTGTTTTGTTCTGAAGATTGCTTTATGTGTCTTCAAATAAGTAACCAAGGAGTAGCATCACTTTTTTAGATATGAAGTTCTTTGTTTATGTTACAATATGCAAAGCAACAGCGTATCATCGTACTGTTATTTTTGGTGAAATTTGATCCTGTCCCAGTCCCACAACCAGAAGAACAAGACAGGACTAAACCAGGACTAGTGTAGATGCACTTTCAATTACTCAAATGTAATTTATGGTGGCTATGTAGGGAGCATTATATTTGTTTAATGAGACATTGTATTAATTATTTAAAGGTGTTTTTATATTTAATTGTGGCACTTTAATCCTCCATACAATATACTGAAGAAGAAGATAAACTTTTTATATGATTTTAAGGAAGCCAAGGAAAAGGTAAGTGAGATTTCATCCATCCATCCTTTTCTGTTCAGGACCCCTTGTGAAAGTCATCAAAAACAGGTACTTTTATTATCATAGATCCTATTTTTGTAATCTGGGCTGAATATATACATACACCTTTTTCCGAAGCTACTTTGAAAAACTATCTCTCTAATGTTGACTTTTTCATGAGGATACAGTAATTAAATATGAGTCAACATTGTATAATGGGCACTGTGCACAGTTACTCGTCAGTGACTTGTTTGTTTTCAAATAACTAACTTTAAGTACTTCCTGTTAGCATTAGCATTCAGGCACAAACATGTCTCTTTAAAAGCATTCAAGTGTCCATTTGGTGAAGTATTTTTCTGATTTAACATGATTTCAAAGACATCCACCACAACTCACTGTTCACTTCCTGGTATTTATTAATTTTAGACTGATATAGTGAAACTTAATTTTAATAAATAGAACAGGAAATGCTCAATAGTGCATAAGTTATCTATTTTGACGTAACAAGAACGCACTGTAAAAGTATTTCAGTGTTGGACACACAAATGTCAAGTATTAAACTATTCTTAAGTGTGTGCCTTTCATAATAATGATATAAAATACTTTGGTGAGATCAGTCTTCAAACATAAAAGTTAAGCTTAACAGCAGAATTAATATTTTAAAAAACACAATAGAAACATAAAAGAATGATCTCACTATGTTACAATAAAACTGGAGCATTTTTAAGGCAGAAATTTCTTCTCGAAACACAGCACAAGTTGAAACTAATGTGCCACATTAGCATCCTTTAATGTTATTGTTCTTTGTTGGATGCATAATTATCTTGTATAGATTTTAACACGGCAGAAAGAGAGAATGAAGTTTGTGTTTTGTTTACGTAATGGCTGTCATTTCAGAGAGTAAACAAGAGCTATTAAAATGCCTCTGAATGAAGACAATATTGTTGAATCAATTGAAAATGTGTTAACAAATTCGCTGTAACCTTGCACTTTCTTTTCACTTTTTACTCAGGAGCATAGTCTGTTTTCTGCGTAATAACAATTGATTAAATTCTTAAGTTTTGTTTACCTTAGACAAACTCAACCTTGTCATTGAAATGTTTTGCAGTGAAGCAGCCTCTGGCCAGTCATGGCTCTTAATGAGACTCCATATGGTCCTCAGCCTCCACCCAAAATGTATTATGTCCCTCCAGTCCCACTAGACACAACTTTGTTTTTCTGTGCAGTTTTATAACATCCAAATGCCAAGCCAAATGCCAAACAAAAGACTAAATACCTGATTTGTGCTATTTTGAATCTAAAAGGTTTTTCAATGTTGGCCTGCATAATAACAGACATGTCTAAATCTTTGTTTATTTACTTTGTCACCTTGTATGTTTATTTATTCACCTCTGTAATGCTATACTTCAGTTTCAATATAACCAACTCTTTATTTAAATAATAGACTATTTGTACAGAACATCAGTTGGCTTGTTTACAATCAAAATACTGTAATTTCTGGATTATAAGCCGCTACTTTTTTCATGAGCTTTGAAGTATGCAGTTTATAAGGCAATGCAGCAAGATTATAGATTCTCATAGACTTACTATTAACAAGTGCGGCCTATGTACTTTATAATTTTTTTTACTTAAATGTAGTTGTTGCGGCTTATATTCAGGTGCGCTCAATAGGGCAGAAATTACAGTAGTTATTGTCTGTACTTATGAGTATTTCTATGAGTATTTCCTGTTAGCGTTAGCATTTAGCACAAAAACATCTCTTTATAAACACTTTTTGATCCTTTGATAAAATTTTTTTTATAAAGTCTTTAACATGTTTTCAGAGGCATTCACCATAACCAGAGTTGCCAAGTCCGCTTCTTTATAGCGACTATGGGCTTCTTCAAGTAATTTGTGAATTTTGACAGTCGCAGGTTGTGTTTTTTGGGGCTTGCTCCTGAGAGGCACTTTGACATCATAAACAAGAGGATTTTTAGCAGTTTTTCCTACTTTCATTCAAGAAAATGTACTCACTAATGACAGAAATATAGACTTTTAGCATATTTTAATGCTTTAAATCCTTTATTAATTATCAAATTATTAACATTTGTTCTGCTGTGACACATAATGTTTAATTATTTGATTATTTTAATTACGTTTTTATTTAGGGTCTGAAGTCGCTTGATTTGGTCTTTTTTTCAAAGGCTAGGTTGCTTGTTGCTCTCTGAAAATCTGGCAACCCTGATCACAACTCACTGTTCACTGCCTGATCTTCTGACCATTTACTAATTTTAGACTGACGTAGTGAAAACGCCATACAAATTATTTAAACAGGAAAGGCTAATAAATACAGGAGAATATAAACAAGGCAACTGACGCTTACTATTCCAAAACTAAACCATAATACTTGGTTTACTTTACTTGTAGTCCTTTAGTGTCTGTACTAAAACATTAATACAGTACATTTATGTTTATGTGCCCTCCAAGTATCCAAGTCAAAAGACCAGGATAAAAGTATTTGTAATACCTGAGTATGCAGTTTTCACTTGCATAACAAAAGGCATATCCAAACTCTAATCATCTGTAGTAATATTCAGTCTAAATGCTGAAGATGAAGTTTGTTTACACAGAGAAATGAGACGACAACTGAACGCCTTGGTATCAATATTGTGAGAATAAGCTTCTGAAGGTAATACCCTCGTTTGTCACTGTGTCTGTGGATTAAGCAGCCCTCTTACAGCGTTGAGATCACAAGTAGATTATTTTGGTCACAACCTAAGTATATATCATGCCACAAGTCAAGTAAATAACCAGTCTCGTCTTTCAGTCCATGTTTTCCCAGCCTATTGTAGACTTTTGAGTATGTTTTTGTCTTGAATTGCTCTGCCAAATTCTCCACAGTTTAGTAGAGCATAAAAATGAGAAATACCGGCTTTGTTTATAGTTGTGAAGTCACCTGCAAATGTCTGAAACCCACAAGTCTGCAATAAGATCATACAATGGATGAGACCATTGTATTTATGATTCCATTCTTGTCTCGATACATGAGTCAAAAAAAAAAAAAAAAAAAAAAAAAAAACGATTAGGTATGTCTTAAAACGTTTTTTTTTTTTTTTTTTTTTTTTTTTTTTTTTTTTTTTTTTTTTTTTTTTTTTTTTTTTTTTTTTTTTTTTTTTTTTTTTTTTTTTTTTTCACGATTAGGATGTCTAAAAACGTTCATATTTCAGTCATTTCTGGGGTCGAATTTTTGCGGGTCTATTACAAAACTCAACCTTAATAAGAATATAGGTGTTTTCCCACATGAAAGTACCAAGAACTAAGTCCTTACATTCCTTTAGCCCCCTGTTTAGTCAGAGGAACTAACCTGGCCCATGTTTGTGGAATGGGGGCTAAATAGTTTTAAATTTAGCATTGGTATACTCTGGAACATTTAAGTATGTCATTAAGTGGTGTTATGAAAACAAAAGTTGTTTTTTCCCCCTTCTACATAAATTATGATGTACAAAAGCTAAAACATCACTGAAATCAACAATAAAAGACACCTATTTACGGTTTATAGAGACAAAAAATTGACAAAAAAAAACACCTAATAATAGTTACTATTTACACATTTAAACATACATTTTGGGAGCTACTACTTTTAAGTCATTTTTCTCAAGGACAAGGAATGCTTGTCTAAAAATCTGAATATATAAAACATGTTTCCAAACAGAGCTAGTGTTGTAAATGTGCTTGTGTCACCAATTAGAAAGTCTAATTAGAAAGTACCTGCCCCAGAGCAGGAGCTAAAAAGTCCCTAAAGTGTGGCCCCAGTTCATAGTTCCTGCTCTGTGTGAACACGTCTAAAATGGGAACAGGAAATAAATAAAGTGCTAGGAACATTAAAATTATCCTACAGTGGGAAAAAGGCTTATAACAACATTAAGCTGCTGTTTACTTAGTTTTGACTGAGAAAATACAGCGTAAAAACACTTTCCTGACCGCATAAAACAGAGCTATGGACGGACACCCATCCATCGAACCCAACACCACTACAGAACGATTCAATACTATTTCGTCCCATCTCTACATCATACCTTTTAGTATTTTGGTCAAAGTGATCACACTCGCCCCCTCTCCGAGTTCCAAACCACATGATGATAATATTAATGATGATAAAAACGTAAATGCATCAAAAGTAGAGTCTTTATTGATGAGTGGGTAAAAGAACCACTTCTGTTAAACTGTACAGATACAGAATATCATCTTGCAAAGAATGCCAGATGTAAAAATGATAGACCCCAATTCACGTTTCGATCCTCCTGCCCCGTGTCGACATCTGTACAGACTGTAGCCTCCAGCTCCTCCTCTATGAAATGCAGTGGAATGCATGCTAATAAAGTAATCTATGCCAGTGTCCACAGTAAGAAAAATCACTGGACAAATCACCTATGCTTAATATATTATAGAATAGAGGTTATGCACAGACATTCTGAGTGGCAAAAGTATGATAAGAACACCTGACGAAGCTACTTTTGCTCTGGGAACCGTTTGTATAGCAGAAATGGTGTAAAATAGCTTTTCTGTTGTCACGGCAACAGCACAGACTTTAGCTAGCTTCTTTGCTAACAGCTATGAGAAATTTTGGAGATTTTTACTGTCGCACAGCAAACTAAAAGCCTTTTTTAAGCATAGAAAGGTAAGGAGTTGAGCTGTGTGTGATTCTTAAGTTTGTGTCAATGAGAAATGTGATAAAAACAGAAGTGTTGCTGTAATTTCTCTGCTTTTCTGCCACTGTTTACCCAATCTTTTCTTTTTACATGTCACACACAAACTCTATATTCAGCTGTAGTTGCGATTGTTTATATTTATTATCAGTCTGCAACTGCTTTTTCCTATTTTCCTTCTTTGAGTCTTCACAGTTGAAGTTGTAATTTATCTCTATTGACTCTCACTCATTTTTGCCACTCACTGCTGATGTTTTCAATGCTGTGATGTCATCTGCATAACCTCTATTGCAATTTGCTTGAGAAGTCATTTGAAAATTAAATAGATTTGGGATTTGAGTGATCCATGAAGCGAAAATTGGTTTTTTGTTGCTGGCAGGTTTCAGAGGGCCTAGTAACATTCAGGTTTCCATCTCAATAAGTTCCACAATTGGTATTCTGTTAAGAGCATAGCGTTACGACATTCTTAAAATCATCTTTTTAAAAAAATTGTTCATTTAATTACTATGGTATTCTGCGTCATCCCCTAAAATAATTAAATCCTATGACCTGTTGTAAAGTTTTTTTCTAATTGTCTCCTTATTCCCTATGCAGTCGCTTATACGTTTTGGTTAAAAATCATTTCACCAATAGCTTTTCCATAAGACTGCTCAGTTTTGTACGATTTGGAGACCTCATGCTGCTTTCATATTGAATCACTATTATTGAAATCTATCCTATTATCATCTTTCTCTCCCCTGTCTCCCATCGTTTCCCCTCACACACACACTTACACACGAATGATATATAAAAACACAAAAGCAGGAATATAGATATCCCCGTACAGTCTATACAATATGAAATCAAGTCATATTTCAAAATAGTTTCATCTGCTTAACATGTATAGTTTACAAATAAAGGAAAAACAGGCAATTTTTTTATGATACAAAGAAACCTGACACGCCCTAAATCAAGTTCGAAAAATCAAGCATGTTCGAGGCTCGGCTATTTAACTTATCCAACAATATTGGGTTCATTCAATCATTTTTAGCCTCCTGTGAACCAGATGAAAAGGCGTACAGGGTGGTCAGCCGATCCACTCTGTTCCTTAAAGTTCTTGAAGTTTCAGAGTTATAGCAAGAGATCCTCACTTTCTCTCAAAGTCTAGACAGTTTTCATCATGAAAGATTTCAACTTTCTGTGTCTCTTCTGTGCCTGGTGCGGCACTAATGGATAGTTGGTGGAAAGCTTTAGGGCATGTCCCTCGGAAATAAGGCAACATTATTTGAAATGGCATCTGTCACACTTAACTCTAGTGGTGATTGTGGTTACTTGTACAGTACATCATCAGAAATACAAGCCATTAAAGTGTTACCAGGAGGTTTTCGTTGCCCTGTCAAAACCTCTGCACCTGAGGGCAACCGATTCAAATACAACATTCTTGATAAAATGGCACAGTGTCTGCATTTGTTGGCAAATTTTGATTTTGTTGTGCAAAACAACAAAACAGACACTATCACCAAGGTGCATTACATCTCCCCACTTCCAGTAAACCTGAACATTCTCCTTGTGTCTGCTCACAGAACCACAGGTCATCACATGATGTCATCACATGATGCAGTAGGCCTCGTCTTGGGGCAGGTGTTGTTTAGTCCTCCAGTAGGTGGGCAGGTGCGCTCGCAGCACCTTCCTCAGGTCCTCATTGAGCAGGAGGCAGAAGATGGGGTTGACCCCGGCCTGGGCAAAGCTCATCCACACTGTGATGGACAGGTATTTGTGAGGGATGGAGCAGGACTTGACAAACACCCTCCAGAAGCAGGCGATGATGTAGGGAGCCCAGAGCACCAGGAAGAGCAGGGTGATGGTGTAGAACATCCTGCCCAACCTGCGCTCCGACCGCACCTCCTCCATTCCCAGCAGCCGGCGGTGCTGATTGTGAAGGTTCTGCCTGATGCCCAGCAGAGTGGGCGGCATAGGGCCACGACCGAACCCTGCGATCCAGTTTGCCGCGGCCTGCCCAGTGGCCCCCGGACCATGGAAGGTCCAGTTCTGACTGATGGCTGGTACCAGTTGAACGGGCTTCATTTTTCGGTGCCTGTACTCGAACAGGAGCAGTTTGGCGTAGAAGCCGTGTGTGGCCAGGACCACCACAGCCAGCATGAGCATGAAGCCCAGGGTGTCATTGGTCTTCAGGTAGCGGTGTTCAAAAATGCACTGATCTTCATCACGGATGAACTTGTATGTTCCCACATCGAAGACAGGTGGGAACGCCATGGCCACTGCCAGGGTCCAAACCATGCAGATAATGGCAGCACAGGTCCAGATGGTCATGCGCTTGGCATAAAACCGATGGTGGGCAATGGCAAGGTAGCGGGTGACAGCCACGCAGAACAGCATGAAGGCAGCATGAAAACAGAACAGCACAGCCATAAAAGCCACAACTTTGCAACTCAAGGCACTGTAAGTCCAGGCCGAGCTGTTGTGGACCGACACAAGCACGAAGGGGAAGCAGGCAGCAGAGCGCACTGCATCGGCCAGGCACAGGTCCAACAGGAAAAAGTACGGGGCCTTGTGAAGTGTCCTGTCCCGGAGCACCAGCAGAGACACCAGGAGGTTGCCCACCAGACTGACACAGATTATCAGGCCTAAAAAGACCAGCTTAAAGTAGGCTGACACATCTGTGGCAGAGAGTCCTCCAGTGTTGCTGCTGCTGTCACTGCTGCTGCTGCCTCCTCGGGCCAGTCCACTCTGAGAGGCCAGTACTGCCAACAGGCTCCCGGGGCCGTCTATGGCAAAGCTCTGGTTAGCCATTCTGTTCCTTCCACCAGAGCCTGAGACTGAGGCCCTTCACGAGCACTAGTGATCCTCCCACAGCCGTCTCTCACGGCTCCCTGGACTTTACAAGCAGAGGCCCGACCACGCTGTTCTACACGACACAATCATCTCTCCTCTTTGTCCACATCACCTGTAAACACAGAAACACTTATGAAGACAGCTCATGTGGAGAACAAGATGTCTGACGTGCTTGTTACATCTTCAACAGAGAATGAAGTGATGAATGGAGACAACAGTGTAAAGGGTGGATACAGAAGTGCTGTGTTGGGCAACACGGGGATATCTCTGCTCTCCTGTTCCTCTAAGGCTAGGATCAGATCAGCAGCTCTACAGCATGCCAGCTCCTTGGCTCTCTCAGTAATTACCTTGCCCGTTGCTAAGATACACCAGCTCACATACTTTGTGCGCGTGTGGGTGTTTGAGTGAATGCATGGGGGTGTACAGGGATGGAGCAGACAGACCAACGCTGGCCATGTCCAACAAACAGGGAGATTGTAATTGAGAAAAGAACATTATGGTTCTCCTGCTCTGTCTCCGGCTGTGCAGTGACTGCTACAGAGCAGATGTTATGTGAAATCTTATAACAAATGTGAGAATGTAATGGCAGGGCAGGCAGCCATTTAGATGTGACTCTAGGCCTGACAACGACAGGGATGGAGAGAGGGATTGGACTGAAGGAGGAAAGGGAGCATTTTAAAGACAGTGCTATTGGCTCGCATCCTCACATCACCTCGTTTGTATCACAAATAGAAAGACATAACTGTATTTTATCTTATAAAGCTGAATTGATGCAGCCTCACCCAAATCCCATTCTCTGGCACTAGGCAATAATAATAATAGAGGAGCAGAGTGCCGCTCGTCAGGGTGGGCCTGGCCTCTATGTAGGCCACGAAACAGAATCATTAGATTTTACTGAGAGCTTTTTTGTTCTTTACAGCCCTGTGGCTCCTTGACAAACATCATTCTACATTAGATGGCTGCTGTGTCAGCTAGGCCTGTGATACCGAGTCAAGGCAAAAACAGTCGAACAGGTGTCAAAATCTCCTTTGTCGTGTTTTTGTAGGAGACTGACCGGCGGAGATGGGGATAACATACCTCACATTTATGGAGCTCTTCTTGATCTTCTACCTCCGTCAAAAAACACCCAAACGCTCCTCTTCGCTTTGTGTCAGTGTTCTTTACGCGGAAATCAAAACACATAATAAAGCCGTATGTGGCCGTGCTCTTAAACAACACCTGTTATGCGAGAGCAACATATCATCAGCATAATACGACATGAATGTTGCGATGTGATCATCAACAGCTGATCAAACAGAGGATGGGGATGCTGTCGTGAAGACACATTAAGATACAGAGGGGAAAAATCCACTGCCACCCTTTTGCTGCTTTACAGGGATGTGTTCATTTGGTCCGGAAAACAGGTTTTTGTTGCATCACGTCGAGAAAACTCTCCATTTAGGCTCAAGAACATAAAATCTCGTTTTCTCCGTGTATTCCAAATGATGTCCGATTTTCAGCGCTTATTATAACCCACCCACAAACGTTTCGGAGGAAAAAAACATCGCGCATCCCCTAAATGAATCGTCTTGCCGTGTATATTGTGGCATCAGAACAATTAGTCCACATAGACAGCCTCGATACAATTCCTTTTCTCATGTTTCAGTCCAAAAACGTGACGGATTTAGCTACATCTTCTAATATGCAGTCTTTGTTTTGCTGTCCAACGAAGGTGGACTATATCTTAATAGTCCACGATAAAAGGGGGACATTTTGGACAAATCCAGCGATGTCACGAGAGGCATTTACATCGCAAACGCCGTTGAAAATCAAAACGAACACGCGCAAATGTAGCCAAAGAAACAGAAGACGGAAAACAAGGCAGATGGGTTAGGCGAATTATTCCTGAATAATCCCAATTATGGCTGCTTGCAAGGAGGCAGCTCGAGCGCTTGTTCGGAGGCGCTCGGGTTTTGCCGGAGAGCGCACGGAGCAGGACGCGGGGAGGCGGGGCGAGGCGACGGTGCAGCGAGCCGGACATAACTTCAAAGTGCTGTTTTATGCCAGCTGCTCGCTCTCATGCATGGCACTGACTTTTATTCAACACACGGGCGCAAAAGGACGTGCCTCGGTGACATGGTCGGCCTGAACTGTACATTTATCCACACGAGCTGCGCAGGGGTGTGACATGACTCTGCTGTCTTAGGATGATTTGTGAAATAGTCACTCATCCTTCACCTTCGCCCTGACACGCCAACGCTTTCATTAATTCAGTTTACCTGCGTTTTCTTCTCCTGCTTGCTCTAATGTTCCACTGTCATTAAACTTATACAGAGGCAGCAGATTTAGTGCAAGTTACTGTCAGATCTGTGGAGGAGTGCACCATGGCTGAAAAATTACAAAATAGATTTAAAGTTTAATTGTAGTATTCCAGTCAAAGCAACAACATTCCTATATGGAGACAAGCAGCCAAAGAGAAACAGACAATTACACTGATTTTAAGATACCAGTTTAAATCCAAAGACCTTATTTGCTCACGATGTACATAATAAATGTAAGAATTATCTGACTGGATTAACTAGAAACTGTTGTAAGTTTATGTATCCGGTGGTTTGATGCTTATTAGTGCCAACATAACCTAAACCTAAAAAAGAACACATAATAACACTTAAGACTGGGCAATATCAAGATAATTATCTGCATTTTGGTGATATTGTCATGTTAGAATCAACACATTTTATTTGATGCAATTCTACTCAAACACATTTTCCAGTAGCTCTTACCAGGTCTCCTTCCTGTTCTGTGTGATTGACCAGTGAATTTAGCCAATCACAGTGACATGAACAGAGGCACACATGACCTTCGCTATCATTTAAAAACAATACAATGCTTGTTATGTGCCTGAATTGTGAGAAAACTGTAATAGGCAGTTTTATTGTAAATTGAAGACTTCACTAATCTTGAGACTTGGGCCATGTATGACCAGAGTCTAATTGACTGAACACATCAAGTGTTGTGTGATTAGTAAAATCTGATTCATCTTTCATTCTCTGTTGTACATAATGTCTTATTTGATCATTGCTGAGGCTTTGCCACTTTAAAACAGAGCTCATCTAGAATAGATCTAAGGTATTTAACCTTGACATAAGTGTGAGTGCAATGTGTAACCTTTGACCTTTATCAGCACCTCCTGTTACACATGAGCTCAACTCAACAACTTTATATGTTCCACTTTGCATTGCAGTTTAAATTGTAATTAATAAGAAAGAATCACACAAACTACTTCTTTTGTAATAACGCAATGTTATTCATTCATCACTTCATACAGTTTTCAACCAGACAAAGAGAATGATCCTGTTATTGTTACCTGGTGTGTGTGAAGAGTCCACAGGAAGACTTCACAAAGGGAGATTATTGCAAAGAAGTGCCTTAGACCCTGGTTTGAACACATCTTTTACTTTAAGTAACATTTAGGCATTTCATGCCAGTGAGTTCTTCATGTAAACAAAATACAATTTCTACATATATTTTATAAGAGGTTGTCTGGAGTTACAGAGACGTGGAAAACAAAAGGATGTTGCATGGCAACAATGAAAAACTATGGAGTATTATTGTTCTAAAGTACAGAATAATGTGCACATTACAACAGAACACGACAAACCACCTAAATCACTGTATGCTGTTGTGCTTTGACATAAGTGAGATCACTGCGGCAAAGGGAAGAGCAGTGCAATGAGCTACAATTTATAGCAACAACAACATTTTTGTGAGACTGTAACTCAGTAGTAAACACAATAACTATCAAAATGTATTTTTTCTATGGGTTTATCTATGTGTTTATCCTGGAATCATGACAAGGCACTTTGATGGAGGAATCTCTGATAAAATCACACAAGATGCAAAATCAGAAAGAGTCCAATGACGAATAGGGCGCTGGGCTCGTGCAACACAACCGACACAGAGACGAGAGCACTCACAAAGATGATGGATGACTTCAGACTCCTGTGTACGGGGAGAACACGTCAGGGACTAGTCTGCAGGCCGGGGCTGTGTGGGTCTCAGAGCTGGGACTCACTCTGCAGGCCGGGGCTGTGTGGGTCTCAGAGCTGGGACTCGTCTCAGTGAGATCCACACAATCCTGCTGGACAAAGGGTGCTACCGTTTGTGCTCCTGAGGTTTGACTCTGAGCCTTAAACTGTGGTGAGGGCCAGTGGAGGCATTCCTCTGACAAATCTTCTCTTTGCAGGACTGAACCTTCAGCAGCAGAGACAGGAGCAGGGCTGTCCCGTGTCAGGAGCACACATGAGCCTTCATCCTCTTCAGCCTGGGACCACACTGGGCTCTGTGTGGATTCTTGTGACACAGGAGGACACAAGGTTTGCTGGCTGATTTCTTGCTGCTCAGAGTAATTATTTGGTTGAAAGACTTGACTGGCCTGGAGTTCACTGAGTAAACATGTCTGAAGGGGGACTGAGCAGGATGTGAGGAGTGATTGTGCGGTTTCACAGTGAGTGGATTGTGCCCCGTCAACAGAAAGAAGTTTTTCATCAGGTGGGACAGTGGAAGATGAGTGAACAGCAATCTGGTTAAGTAAAAGACAGTGACAGCAACAGAGTATAAAAGCAAAAGGATGCATTAACAGTGTGTACATAACGAGAGAAAAGCATTTTGCAGTTAGCAAATTATGCTGTTGCACAAGATGGATCCCATGCTGACATCTCAAAACAGCAAAATGCAAATGCAAATGGAAACAGAATGAAAATTACTGGGTAATTTGTGAAATTGTTTTCAAACTGTTCATTTGAAACTTTCAAAGCCACAACTGCACAGTTTACTTATCCCAGTAACTGGACTCTGAGGGCTTACAAAGGCAGTATAGGGCTGCAACTAATGATTATTTCAGTGGTCCACTAGACGAATCCCAAGTTTAACAATTAGAACAATTAATCAAAAGAAAATATACTCATTTAAGACTTTAGGACAAAGAATGATATTAAAATGATAATATGAAGCCCATATGACAGGTTCACATGTTGTTGTTTTTTAGGTATGACTTTGCTGTTATATTCCCAGTAGTAAATAGTAATCATAGTTTTACAATGATAAATAAGTTTGTGAAAAAACCTGATAAAATCAAACAGAATCTCCCTCTACTGTATGTGCAGAGACGTTTAAGCAATTGTTTTACAAAATCCATGCGTAATAATAAGTATGTTTTGGTCAAATCATAACTAATGTGTAATTTATTTGGATTAACAATGTGATTGTTAGATAACAGTTGTGAAATTGCCTCTGCTTAAGTAGAATTTGTTGCCCATCTCCAACTAGGAAACACAATTATAACTTAATCAACAATAAAATTGCTAAACTGATGAAAAACGTAACATAATAATTTTGAGTTCAATTACATAACCTGTCATATGCACTTAAAGACAGAGGTGGGACCAAGTCACTTCCAAGTCTCAAGCAAGTCTGAAGTATTTGCCTCAAGTCACTGACCCACAAGCCCAAGTCGAGTCCAAGTCCTCTGATTTTAGTTTTCATGTCTTTTCAAGTTTTATCAAATTACAAAAAAAATCCTATATTTTTACATTTTCATTGATTTTATTTTATAGATTATGTCATTTAGAATAAATTTGGTTACAAAAAAAGAAAAGAAAAAAGAAAGAGTTCCAGTTTGTTTTTGTAAAATTACACAATTTTTGAAAAGCATCAAGTCGTCTCAAAGCACAGAGCTCCAAATCAAAGTCAAGTCTAGAGTCATTGACCTTCAAGTCCAAGTCAAGTCTTAAATCATCAAAAATAGTGACTCGACTTGCAAGTCCACAGCTCTGCTTTAAGATGATCCTTTAATTTTCCCATGACAGTATGAGTTGGGAAAAGGATGACATGCTTTAAACAGTGAGAGAAGTCATCACCAACATCGTGTACATATCAACATCCACAATCAAACAGAAGTAAGGGATGCTTAAAATAGCCTTGATGAGTAATACACCATCAGTGGGCCTGTTACAGAGTCAGTTAAATCCAGATAATCATAATTAGTCACCACGACAATTAGTAGTTGATATGTCACAATTATTTTGATTATGAAGAGATGCAGCCCTTTTGCACTTACTGTATAGTTGTTGTACACTTTCTCAGTGGGTTTTACAATGGTAGTATTGACAATGACGCAGATGCTTATAGCGGTGTGAAGTCAAGGTAGGATAGGAATTGCACAATGCAGTTATGGTGTCAGACATTACCTAAGTTGTTGCTGAAGCTTCAATGAGCTGTGAACAAAACAAGCCAATGGTGAAAGCTGTAAATGTGAAAAGTTGAGTTTTATTAGACACACAACCTGCAGATGGAAGGGAACATTTCGCTTGGCCTTTAGCTGTATAACGGGAATAAAAAAAGTGCATGCAACTGTCTGTGTTTCATATAAGACATCTTTAGGTTCAATTATGATATTATAAATGGTTAGACATGGCTCGTACCTCTACATCAAGTTCTGGCTGGAAGATGGCAGGAGAAATGGCTACAGGTCGAACAAGCTCAGATTTGGTAGATTCTTCTTCCTCTTTCCTGTAAGCATGCACTTATTAAATTAGAACAGTATTGAGTATAATAAAGATGTAATAATTTAGTGAAGAATACACATAAATAGTACATGCAAATACTTAACCTTCTATCTTATTTTCATCATCTTCCAGTTCAAAGTCTATCTCTGTCCTACAAAAGAGCAAATTAATGACATGTTTGTGATCACAGAAAAGTATTTTAAATGTGACTTTAATATTAATGACCTTTTAATGTTTTCTCATCATGGTTTACTAAAGATGTACGTTTGATTGATTCCTGCAGTTTGATAATCCTGTATTGTTCTTCAGGTTTAAGACTCAAAATATTTCCGTTTTTACCTGTAACCTAGCCCCTCCCACATCTCCAGTGTTTAGTATTTGAAAGATTACAACTTGAAGCGACACATGTACGTTTTAAAAGATAATGATAAGACATGTAAATAGAAATGTGCTTCAGTTCTTGCTACAGTGAAATGCCACTGTTTTATGAGCTTATTAGTATTAAACAGGAAGTCACTGGACCTGTTTCTGTGATGCAAGTTCAATAATATAATTTACTAAGAAAACATGTAAACTGATGATCTACTTAGTTTATACAAGTAGAACTTATCTAGAGCATCTGGGAAATATCTCTTTCCAATTCTGCTCCAAACCAAATATTTTTACTGGATTATACATAATTTGATTCGAAACCTCTAACCAAATAACTAATAATTTGACTGAATCTCAATCTTTTGACTTTATTATTATCGGCCCTGGGCTCAAAAAATACATCAAGATAAGAATTTGTCAACAATTTTACTCTAAAGAGAGAAAAAAAATAAAAAATCAGTTGAAACTTAAGAATGACTAATGGTGTATGAATCTCTCATTTGTGGTTTTTTTTTTTTTCAATTTAGTTAATTGATGATTTAATTAGATGTATAATTAAAAGCTTTAGGCTGCACAGTCTCTAGTTTTTGATACAATAAAGTGGTTTCAGATGTGTGCCTATGCTTCATTTGAATGGGGTTAATGGGGCTAAAGGCTAACGTGTCAATCTACGCTGTGATAAAGGTCAGAGGTGCATTTTACCGCAGAGAAATGCCTCCAGTGAAAATGACACCTGCCCTTTCCATGTTTTGATCAGACTGCCAGGCAGATGATTGGCACTCTACAAGGGGCGTGTGCCCTCCAAAAGTGTCTCTTATCTAATACAGCACGGATTATAATCACAGTCATAAATAACATTAAACATTACAGCTCCCCATGTTCTTTCGTCACATAGCAGCTGCACTTTTATTCTGCTTCACTTGTGACTTGGATATTTGCAGCGCTGAAAGCTGTCTCCAGGCCAAAGCTCAAACTAGACAGAAGCTTTTGGGATCACAACTTGAATAAAAGATTTAGATTGAAAGGATTGTGTTCATGCTCTAGAATCTGATGAAGTCATGAGGCCATTGGCAAGAGCAGGTTTAACTTTTTGTATTTCAGCTTCATTTAAACATCATTAATTGTAGCTGCCCGAGCTTTGTATTAAATTTTATTAAGCAGTCTACTGTAATTTCATGTTAATCGAGCTTATTCTTTTACATTATGCACTGCAGCACTTATTTTAAAGGAGCTCTATTGTGTTATGTTATTTCTACATATTTAGTAATAAAACTATGATATAAGCCAATCAATATTGATCATTTTGTTCATTATAAAACATAAAACTGATCTAAAACAACAGTTCTGCTAACTCTCTGTTCAAACTGAACTGATCAGCCTCTACATTGTAATATTTAACAACTTTTAAATTACTCTTTTGTTGAAAAGTGGCTAAATGACCATTTTGAACCCTGATGTCATTGAGTAATTCCAAATAGCAGATAAGGGTGGAGATAGGTGATAAGTGAAAACAGAAATTTTCTGAGCATCAGCAGCACAATACACAATTTCTCAAACATGCATGAATTCATTTATCCAAATATAGGAATGCTGAGACCACAGTTAGGCTATAACATGGTTAAAAAGTCAGAAGTGGCTATTACATAATACTGTATGTCCCCTTTAAGTCCAAATAGATTTCAGTCAAAGCTTAACTTTAAAAAATGTGATTCATTCATGCATACCTGTACACTTTTGGTGGCTTGAGGATACTTCTCACATCTCTAATGTCAATCTGTTTTTCTGACGCACTGTCATCATAGGACAAGAGGAGTGTGACCACATAGTTCATCTTGGAGTTATTGGCCCAGAAGTCTCCCTCAGAAGTCTCATAACGAACCACAAACTCTATGCGAGACCCGTGTGTGGTGTAAGGTGCAGCAAAACACAATTTAAAGCAGAACTTGTCAGTGTCCCCATCATGAGACCCCTGCACGTACTCTGCTAGGTGGTCGTAATAGGAGTCCAGTTGTCCATGGTGCACCTGATGTACACTGCTTTATTGAAGGATATGTTCAAAACTCTAATCACCCCACAGAAGGCAAGGGGTCATTTTCGACCGCTGATATGTCCTCAACTTCTACTTTATTCGTGCGCACCGCTTTCAGCAGGACATCGGCGCTGGGCACGCTGAACTCAGGGCGCACGTGATAATTTGGAACCTGCTGTGCGTGTCTATACTTTGCCCCCTCTTCCTCCCATTTACTGCTGTCTTCCTCGTCTGAATCAAAAGCGGTAAATTCTTTCACATCAACCAGATCTCCGCCTGTTGTGTCTGCAAATGATACACGTTTTCCACCGGACAGGGCCAGCTGGATGCGCATGTACTCAGCTGTTTCATCGGCTATAGATGAACCTCTTTTGCGGGGAATTGGGGAGCACCGCGGGATGAGGCGCACGTCCGTGTCATCTTCCTCATCCTCGTCGTCTTCATCAGCGTCCACCGTGCGAAATCTCACCGAGTCATCTGCAGATTTGCCGCTCTTGACGGCGGTGAACAGGCTGTCCTGACTTGGTATGGTTAAAAAGGACATTGTAGTGGCTGCTCACACGTTTCTATGGCGTCTTCCAAAATCCAGACCTAGCGAACGTTACGCACAGCCTTTGCGCGTAATGGGTCTGAATGTCCTTGACAAAACTTGATCTGACAGCGTGCTCTTGAGAGTGTGCCCCCAATTCAGATGAGTTTGTACCTCGCAAATTGACTTCAGCGTCGAAACGAGCAGCCTAATTTTAGCAGTGACCTACCAGACTCCTGTCCCACATTTGTCTTTGGTATAATCCCGTGACTCCCCTGTGCTCCGTTTGGTTCGGCCTGGAAACGACACTTAGTCCATCATCAGTGGGTCCAAGACACAATAAAGTTTACCTAATTTATATATATTAAAGTTTGTAACCCTCCACGAAAGCCCTTAAATAATGAGACCCACCATTTAATTAGCTAGCAATTCTGAAACTTTTGTTACACTTGGTTTGATATAGACCTAGTATATTGCACCAAAACAAATTGTTTTGGTATTTACAGATAATTTTATGTCTGCTTTTTAATCTTTGTGGACAGAATACCATTGGTTTCTTTCTTTTAGATGCACAAATGATCTAAATATTATTACCCTGTGATTACATGCTCCTGTTCCAATTACTGTTTTACTAAATAACCCTTGACGATAATTATTCTACCAGGCTATTTTGAGATTATCGTTAATCTGGCGCAGAGCGGGAGCAGTGCGCACAGTTTGCACCGTAAACACAAGGGCGCAGTGGATTGGTTGTGAGGTTTTTAGCGCGTCGCCCTTTGGCCAATCGGAAGATTGTTTTTCTTTCACTTGGTTGCACGAACAGTAGCTACTACAGCTAATAGATTATTGCACAGTGCTGGTATCTCAGGACAAAGCAGAGAAAGGTTCAAACTGCACACTTGTTTCTGGACATTTTGGAGAGCAGTGATGACTGGGTCCGACTTCAGTGACACGCGCTCGCTCTGGGATACGTAAGCTCTTTTAGCTTTGGCTTTTAGCATCAGAAGCTAGTTTTGACGTTACGCAAGGCCGCGGAGAAATGCAAGCTCTTCTTCCTGGTTAGCTTTTGGGACATTTTTGTTTACGCATCGTAATAGTTGGAGTGTTTAGCCGATTTGAGGCAGTAAACCGTCCGTCTGCGTTACTTTGAGCTGCAGAGAAGCTCGCAGACTACAACGCTTGTTAGCTGAGTCGTTAGCATGAGTGAAGTGGCGGACTGTAAAGCGTCCGCAGACTCTGCCTCTAGGAAACGCTGTCCATCACCAGAGCAGGACCATGCGGGCGAAGAGGTGCCAAGCAAGACCCGCAAAACCAACGACGAGCCGGAGGAACCTGAAGCGACTACGGAAAATGGGAAAAACACTGAGTCGGACTGTAAACAAGCAGATGTGAATGCATCTACAGAGAAGGATGCTGTAGAGAGTGGTTCTGAGGCCACGAGTTCACAGACTGTCCAAGACTCAAACGCAGATGTGCAGGACGACAAAAGCAGCGACAAACCAGAGAGCTCAGGCGCTCAAAAGGACCCGGAAAAGTCCCCCACACCTTTGCATCAGCTGGAGTCTGCAGCCATAGCCGCTGCCGAGGCCCTGGCCAGTCTCACAGGGGGAGACGAGGAGCAGAGTCAGGAGGCAGCCTGCTCCTCAGAAAAAGGCAAACACGTGAAGCAGACAAGCAAGTCCAAACTACGTGTGAGCTCCAAAACCCAGGCAGCAGCCGCAGACAGCTCCACATCCATGCACACCACTGTCAGCACCAAAGAAGATGCAGATGATGGAGAGGCAGAAGAAGAAGATGATGAAGAAGAGGAGGAGTCCGTGTCCGTATCATCCACCACTCCAAGCTCTTCTTTTGCTTCTGAAAACGAGGAGAATGACGATGGGGAGTGTGCCATAGTGTCAGTGAAGATGGCCCCTGAGATGAGACAGTCCGTGACTCTTTTGGCTCAGGTTCAGATGAAGCTGGAGGCTTTGGAGAAGAAAAGCGCTCGGCTTCATCAGCGCTTAGACGTCAAGATAAACCGCCTAAGACGCCCACATCTGGACCAGCGCAGCTCCATTGCCAAAAATATCCCTGGTTTTTGGGTCACAGCTGTATCCTTTCACTCTCAATAAGTCCCAAATTTATGTTTGTTTTAATGCAAATGTTTTTTCTTTGACTAATGTGTCAGCTGTTGAATCACCCACATTTATCGGCGCACATTGATGAAACTGATGAAGATGCGTTGAGCTACATGACAGACTTAGAGGTAGGACTAAAAATCACAGAGATCTCTAAAAATTCAAGACGATAAATTAACTATATGGCAGAAAATTTATCGCATTTTAATTATTTTCTGCAATGTCCCTTTATCCCCTTTTTTAAGAACAAAGCATGTTAACATTTATTTTTTAAACTATTACTTGCAAAAACAATGAAATGCATCCACACAATGCCAAAAGTGTATATAAATATGTATTAAGCTCAGTTACACTTTCCTGGTTCAGTAAATGTAAAATAAACAAAATTACTCAATTGCTTTGTCACAAAATAAGAAACAAAAGTGCTTACATTACAATGCAGCCCAGAATATTCACTCTGTATCATCAAATTTAGTAGTATTGTTGTGCTTGTATTTCAGTATTTTAGCATATTCTCAAGTTACTATGTAAATGTTAGTTAAAGGTGTGTTATGTAATGTTTTTGGTCATCTGTCTTCATGGGGATGCTGTTATTTGATGTGAATTATATTTTTATTGCATGAAATACATGCATTTATACTCTTTAGTTTCCCTTTCAATAGATATGACCTATAACTTTTCTCCTATAGAAAAATAAGCAGTTAATAGTGTATATAAACAAAGTATTGTGCAGCATCTTCACTGGGACAAGCAGGCGACAAATCCTCCTTAAAGTTACATCGTTAACCTTTTATAAGCAAGTAATTAATGCTTTGTTTTATCTTTTCCAGATTGAAACGTTTAAAAATAACAAGTTGGGTTATAGGATTCGATTTCACTTCAGGAGGAATCCATATTTTCAGAATAATATAATCATGAAAGAGCTTCACCTTGGAATGGGAGGTAAGTCACTTTTGTTAAGCTCTAAACATGTTTGACATTTTAAGAACTGTCCTCCTGTGTGTTTTAGGGTCTCCCATGTCATACTCGAACCCCATCTGTGGCATCGCGGGCACAACCTGACCACCCACAGTGAACCCAAGAAAACTGGACGTGGCGTTTACCAGACGTTTTTCAACTGGTTTAGTGACCATGGCAACCCAGCACAAGACGATGTAGCACAGGTACGATCCACTCTCTCAGGGTTTTCTATATTAATATTGTTTGGTTAGCAACTAACAATTATCATAGTAGTTGACTTTTTATTATATATATATTTTTTATTGTCTTTTATTTCTATTGCACACTGAAACTTAACTTTAACAAATGCATTTTCAGCAAAATAAAAGTTGAAATATGGTGATAAGAGGTAACAGATTATATGTGCAGGTCAAAGTATATTTTATATAATTCATATTTATAATGCAGCTGTCTTTAACTACCGGTAAATACAAAAATGCCAAAAGCACCTTTGTTTTAATCTGTATGGTCCAGTTAACTTAAAAAAAAGTTGATGATCAGTTGCATTTGTAATTGTTTAACCCAAATCACAAGTTTCATTGAATCTGTGGTAAATATCTATCACAGTTTTACATCAGACAAGTTGCAGTTTGTGGGAAAAATTGACAAATGACAGTTAAAAATTACAGGAAGTAAAACAAAACAAACAATAAAACAACTGTTTAGACAAACAGTTGTCTAAACTGTTTGTCTAAACCACCCACATATGTCAAACTCAGGCCCGGGGCCAGATGCGACCTCCAACTCATTTCATCTGGCCCTCAAGGTCTTATAAGGTCTACTTAAATTTAATGTTAGAGCCAGGAGTAATCTGGGTGTCTTAACCTAAAGAAATGATTGTCTAAAACTTAAAGAGTAAGTCATTTTTCATACTAATGTGGATGTATATTCAGTAATTGTTCCTTCAAATAAATATACAATAATGAAATACAACTATTATTTTATACGTCAAAGATTAGTAAGATTCATTTTAGTTACAACCGGCCCTTCGAGGACAATCAAGATGCCAATGTGGCCCTTTGTCAAAATGAGTTCGACACCAGAGTTGCCAAGTCCGCTTTTTTATAGCGACTTAGGGCTTCTTTTTAGGAAAGTCGCTTGTGAATTTGACGGTCGCGGGTTGCGGTTTTTTGGGCTTGTTCCTGAGGGGCATTTTGACGTCACAAACAATAGCATTTATAGCCGTTTTTCCTGTTTGATTTAAGAAAATATAGATTTTCAGCATGTTATCACGCTTTAAATCATTTATGAATTATCAAATACTATTTAAAATGCGTCACAATCATTAACCATTGTTCTGCTGTGACACATAAAGTTGAATTAGTTGATTATTTTAATTACTTTTGTTGAAGGGCTGAGGTCGCTTGTTTTGGGCTTTTTTTCAAAGGCTAGGTCGCTTGTTGCTCTCTGAAAATCTGGCAACCCTGTTCGACACCCCTTGTTTAGACCAGACAAATTTTAGGCGTTAATAGGTATTATTATCAAATGATATTGTGAAAACATAACTATTGTGTAAGGCTTGGGAAGTGCCATTGGTTACCATGGAAATAATGGCAAAGTCATGATGTTTGTTGGCAAGTTTGTAGACCTTCCAAGGGAATACAGTAACCAAAACAATAAAAAAAAAAAAAACGGCCATGGAGCAAGCCCGTAAGACTACTGAGTCAGTACTAGTAAATCACTCTGTAGTGTCAGAAAATGTTTGAAATAAATGCTATTTTCCGTATTTAACATTAAAAATCTCTATTGGTTTAGCATTAGACAAAACTGAACATTCTACTGATGTGTGATTTCACAATCCCAGGCCTGTAGAATGTCACATCTGCTGCTCGTATCCAACCACCATAATTATAAATGTCATAGAGATTGCCAAACTGAGGAAAAACTGGCAAAAATGTTTTATTGAACTCTTAAGTAAACTACATTTTTCTGAAAACTGTGGACGAAGCTGTCATATGCACTCTGTGATTTTAGATTCTGAAGGATGACTTGTTTAGAGACCCTCTGAGATACTACCTCACACCGCTGTGGGAGCCCAGGGAGAATGGAAGGTAAATGCTTCATATCAGTTTGCTCACGACGCCACTCACACACTTATGCACAGAGTTTTAAAGTTAAAGGACAACTTCACATCTACAAACAACAACAGTATATTAAAGATAAGCTTGTGTTGCTGAAGTTGGGGTAGCTAACTCTTTTAGTAACCTTTAGTAAATGCACACTACTGTGTGAGCTGAATAATAAATAATTCTGGTTCTGATCAGGATTAGCTAAGTGTTTTTAAGCGGTAATTGCAAGCAAAAATGAATAAATGTTGATATTTTTTAGGATTTATGAGAAGAAGATGTCAGATTTAAAACCTAAACTGTGTTTGCAGTGTGAAAATCAGCTACCACAAGTAAAAATGCTTACGAAATGTTATATAGTGCATTTTTAGCGCTTTAAACACTAGGTTTAACATGGGTAGTGTAGACCAGTGGTTCCAACCTTTTTCATCTTGCGTACCCCTAATCGTGATCTCACACAAGGAGTACCCCTATGTCAGTCTTTCCCAACTTTTTTGAGTCACGGCACACTTCTTTGCTTAATTTTTTTTTCTGCTGCACACCACCTATTGAAATATGGCCAATTAAGCTGTTTTGGAACACAAATTATAACATTTTTACATAGAACATCTTTAAATTATTCTTTAAATGCATTAATGGTGATTGGTTTTGCTTTTTTTCTTGCTGTAAATAACTTCCAATTGTCAACAAGATATCTGTTATTTATATATCTATTTAAGCTATTTTATGGTAAAAATCAAGTATAATTCCTTTAAAGCAGCGTATGTGTGCTTTATTACAGTGGAGTTCTAATTTATAAGATACCAGGGTAAAGGCGCCTCAGAACATGTTTTGTAGACAAAAACTATGCAATTAATACATAATATTTACCTAAAACTGTTAATAATTAATTAAAAATGACCTAAGGGTTTTGCATCAAATGAAAAAACTACCACACTAACACGCTTGGTCTAAAAATTGCTTAACTATTATCAGTTGTGTTATTGAAAATATTGAATAACAAGCCTCTACTTTGGTGCTTTGTAAATCTTGTCGACAACACTAATGGGACTAAAGAGTAACCGTGGTGGATGTTTGTGCAGCAGTGCCAGTGGGACCAGAGCCGCTGGAAACGGGAAGGACGACGGAGACGAGTGTGTGGTGATCTCAGACTCCGACGACGAGGCTGGAGCCGAGGGCAGTGAGGCCGAAGGAGAACGCAGCAGCAGCAGAGGAGAAGAAAGAGAGGAAGCAGAGGAGGAAGAGGAGGAGGAAGAGGTGGAAGGAGGGGAGGAAGAGCAGGAGGAACAGGAAGAGGAAATAAACCCAGGAGCAGGTGAGACACTTTCATCGAGAGCTGGACAATTTGAGCAGGGTTCGAACAGTCGTGGTAAACTGAAGAAGTCGTGGAAAAACTCTATTCCAATATTCCAAAGCGTTAAAACTATAGTAAAAGCTGGGATTTACAAATAAATTGAGGGTAATTTGCTCTGACACAGTGACTTACATTGAGGTCGTCCATTGCAGTTACTTATTAACTGAAAAATGTATCTCTTTTGCTTCAAACTGGAAATGATTCACTAAATTTGAAAGTTACAATAACTGAATTATTTGAAAGTTCACCTTTAACTTTTTATGTATAAAAGTCTATGAAATGTTTGTGCTTTGGTTAAAGGTGGGGTAGCTAACTTTTTTAGTTAGAAATTAGTAAACTTTGTGCTTTCCAGTAAAAAGTTAGCAGGAAATACAGCACTTTGTGAAAAAATTAGACCTCTGAGTACTGTATGATCTGAATAATAAATAATTTTAGTTCTAATCAGGAGCTGAATGCTGCGCTCTGATTGGCAGAGCTTGGGGCGGTCACTCCAGTTTCATGTTGTTGTTTGTAAAAGACGTTTATAAGCCATAAATGCAACCAAAATGAATACATGTCGATATTAACCATGTGTCGAAGGATTTATGAGAGGAAGTTGTCAGATTTAAAACTTAAATTGTGTTTGCAGTTTAAAAAACAGCTACCACACCTTTAACGAAAGCAGATAATTAACCCTTTAAGCACCAAAGTAGCAATTCTGCACCTTCCGTTTTTGTTAAGTGTCAGGAGCTTGAAAAATTTTCCAGGAGAAAGTTTTAAGATTTTATAGTTACAGAATTGCATTTCAACTGAAAAACTCTGGAACCTAAAGGGTTAATATAAAAGCATGTTAAACAGGTCATGGAACTGTTGAATTGTTTGGGGGAAAAAGTTATGGAAAAACCTGAAGTTAAAATCAGTTTGAACCTATTTGGAGAACAAATTAATCCAGTTTTGTTCTCTCATATGATGATCAAAATATTTGATTAAATTTATTTAGCGTCCTAAAAAAACTACACAGAAACAGCTTTGGGTAATGATTCTGGAACATGAACTAAACAGACTTGTAATCTCTGCCCTTTCACACAGAAAACAATCAAATGTTTTCTCCCAAAGTCTTTCTTCTGTCTGAACCACATGTTTTTACTGACAGAGGATTGTCTGTGGAGCTCCCTATTCAAAAAGCACACCTAAATAATTGACGATTTGACATGACAGGATTGTGATCTCTTGATCTTTTGATTAACTGCTCAGCCCATTCTCCTCTAAAACTCTACAGACTGGTGTTTTTATGATCTCTACTCGCAACAAGAGGTGTGTCACATATTTTCTGAAAGCGTGTTTTTGATAAAAGAAACAAATTCCTTCCAATTGTGTGAATTCATCAAGTTGAAATCAGACAGTTACACAATAGCTCAAGTCAGTTTCTGATACACTGTTTCTGCAAGGATTGAGCAGTCAAATTTAAGACTTTTAAAAATGTTCTTAAGACTACAAAACTTGCGAATTAATACCTATTCGCGAGTCAAGATCTCTAGTATTTCACACTAGGGCTGGGTATTGCCAAGAGCCTTCCGATACAATACTTATCCTGATACAGAGGTCACGATACGATACGTATCCCAATACACGGAAATCCTGATATATTTTCCTCAATATGTCACGTATCAAGTGTCAAATGCAGAGGAATTGTGTTTTCAAACTACTCTTTATGTTAGATACAAGTGTCTTACAAATAAGTTATTGTTCATCTCAATAGTTTCAGCCTTAAAGCTGCAGTCCAGGTTCATAAGTGTAATTATATGAATTTAAGTATGCCAATACTTATCCCGATACACCTCCCTGAAACGATATGCGTATTGCCAATGAGCGTCACGATATATCCCTGTATCGATACATTGAGTACAGCCCTATTTCACACTGCTGCTTCTTTTGCAGAGGCTTGCTAAGATATAATTTTATATTTTGCTACAATTATGAAAAAAAAAATATGGCCCATTATACAGCAACCGAGCATTCCATCTACTTCATCAACCAAATAACAGTAGATACAAACCAAATGTGGTATATTATTGAAAATATTAAGACCCGTGCAAGCATTTCTAAGACCTACAACAGCAAATTTAAAAGTTTTTAATGCCTTAAATTCAAACTTTTCTGTTTAAGACTTTTTAAGACCCGGCAGAAACCCTGTGATATCTGCGACAGACCAACTCAGCTGCACTTTTATTTTATTTTAGTAAACAGTGAGCCCATTTACATGTGCACGAATAACCCGGTTATGAGCAGTTTCCTGGTTATGACAATATTCTGGATATAGTGTTTACATGAGCTCAGAGAAACCAAGTTATTCATGTTCCTGGATATTTAGACTGGTAACTATGGCAACAATGACGCAGATATGGCAAGGAACTAAGCATGTATGAAACTTTGCTAACTTATGGGTTTTAAACATGTTTGCAGCAACAGACGGACAAAATACAACTGAATAAGAACATCAGAGTGTAGATCATAGTTTTATAGTTTTATATTGATGACACATTACAAATAAAAAATGAATAAATAAGTATCATATGCTCCAAACCCAAACAAGAAAAAGTGCTATAAAATGAATATAAGAAAAAGAAAATTTGAGTACTTTTGGGAAATTTACTGCTTCTGCCAGATCAGTTCCTTTAGTTTGCACACGCTCAGTTTGGTTCCATCGGCGAGATATCAGGTTATGGTGTTTACAATAATCACAATAATCTGGTTATTATCAGAATATTCCAGTGAGAATTACCTGGTTTCTCATAATTAGGATATTTGAATAACCAGACTATTGAAATCAGGTTATGGTGTTTACATGGACACAAACAAAACCAGAATATTTAAAAACCCTGATAATAACCGGGTTATTCGTGCGCATGTAAACACACTCAATGATACACATAGGATTTGGTATCATTGCAGACAGAGCCATTTTGACGCCAATGAAAAACAAAAACAGCTGCATCCCATCGTAAACAGCAGCTTTGCATAAAGTTCAAATAATTTTAAACAAGTAATTCAAATTTAAATGTCTACAATACATGGTTTTGGGGTGTTATACTGTAGATTAAAACTACAGTATTATCCAAACTTGGGGTGCACGGTAGCCAAGTGGTTAGAGCTCTGGCTTCCCAATAAGGAGGTCGTGGGTTCGACTCCCGGGTCGGACCATATCAACATCTCACGATCTCTCTGGGTGGAGTTTGCATGTTCTCCCCGTGTCACGGTGGGTTTTCTCCGGGTACTCCGGTTTCCTCCCACCGCCAAAAACATGCATGTTTAGGTTAATTGGGCATCATTGTAAATTTCCCTTAGTGAGTGAATGAGAGAGTTGTCTGTCTAACCCTGCGGCAAGTTGGCCACTGTCCAGGGTGTTCCCCGCCTAAGGCCCAAAGTCACTGGGATAGGCTCCAGTCACCCGCGACCCCTAACGGGATTAAGCGGTAGAAAATGAATGAATGAATATTATCCAAACAATAAGGTGCAACTTTTCTTCTCAAGCTAACCCTGCGCTTATACAATGATGCAGGATATATAGATTCTTATTTATTTACTATAAACAAGTGAATCTTATATAGTGCATGTACTTTTTTCCTTTTAAACTATTTGGTGCAGCTTTAGTAGCGCTCAATATTTCCAACATTACGGTAAATATCTTGATTTAAAATCAAACCGGGTATCTAACCTAAACGTATATCTTCTGTAGATGAAAGTGCGGCAGAGGAAGAAGACCCTGGAGAGATAGTTATTGACGGTGAGACGAGACTAAAACCACCAGTGCAAATAAACATGTTTTTTTCATTGTCTTTTGTGTCGTTTCCAGGCTCCGATGAGTCAGACCAGGAAGACTCTTAAGCAGAAAAAACCTCTTTATGTGATGAGGAGGGACCAGAAGAACTATGTAAGGAAATAATATGCACAAAATATTTTTTTCTACCTTGAAATCTACATTTAAAATCAGGTTTGCTAAAAAGACAAGCCAAGGTGTTGTATTTGCCCCTATATTTTGTACATTCTTAACATTTTGATAAATTATTTTAGTATAATGTGACTGTGCTCACATTATATAAACATTTTTTGTTCACAAGTTTGGCAAATAAGCCTGAATTGCCACAACATGGTTTTGTCTTTTAACCTCACTAGGTTCTTTTCACGCAGCGGCTGGGCTAGTTCCGATCTGAAAATTAAATACTTGCAGATAATCCTTAACATTCAATTCAGTTACAAAGTTACAATCAGATAACCATTTTACTAATGCTCAGACCTTCACACACACGAAAATACATGGGTTTGTGTCTCAAAACTAATGCTAACCTATATTTAATTTAATATATTGTTAATATAATTTAACTAGCTTTCTACAAAAACAATCTGCCTGGTATTTAATGTTTTTTTTTTTTTTTTATCAATTTGTCTAATTTATATTCATAGGTCTTATTAGGCTCCGGAAGCATCTGTGGTTACCATGGAAACAATGGCTAATCTGTCAAGTTTGTTGTCAGTTTAACAGAACTTCTATAGGAATACATTAGGTAATATTATTAAAAAGTAAACAACAGCCAAGGAACAGCCCAATAAACTGCTGACTCAGCACTGGTTAAATTATCTATCACTCTGTAGTGTCAAAATATGATTGAATTAACGCTATTTTTGATATTTATGCCGCGTTCATGTGGTCCTCCAGAACTCGGAAAAATGTTGTTCCAAGTTGAAAAATGCACACGAACGCTCAAGCATCTCGGAACAACTGCTAGGAAACTCGGGACAAATGGAGCTGCCCGAACTCATCACCTGACGTCACTGACACATGGAGACTGATGAAAATCAGTTACAAAATAAATACGAACAACCTTAAACGTTAGTGTTTGGACAGACTAGCATCAGATCTCACTGTTAGGTCTATTAACTTCTGTTAAAAGTGCTGTGTCATTTATTTATTATGGTTAACAACAACATCCCGATTTTACGAAGTAAAGAGCACATGAATGCAAACTAGGTCGGAACCTCGACCTCTCATCTCGAAAACACGAGCACCCGAGGACCACATGAACGCAGCATAAGTCATTTAAAATCTAACATAAGACCAACTGAACATTATACCCGATTTTTGTTTAAACAATAAAATAACTTAAAGCCAATTTCCCACTAAATAGTTATGTTGTTAAAGTATGCATTCTGGAGGGAATGAGTCTGCAATGTCCTGCCTACGTCTAATAAAGTCCAGTTTGTTCACTAAACTCAACTAAGTTTGTCTGTTGTTGTTGTTAGCATTGTGGCTCATTAGCATAATGACACGTCTCAGTCCTAACAGCTGTGAAAAAAGCTTAAAACACATTGTTGTGAACAAATTGGAGGCTCAGAATGCATGTGGACTGAACCAGGAAGTTTAAAATATTTTTTTTCCTGTTTGTTTACATTTTTGCTTCTTTTAAAAATTTAAACAAACAAAATAATTAGTTTTAAACATCTTACATCAGTCACATGTTTTGTTTACTTACCGAATGCATTCTGAGCCTCCAATTTGTTCACAACAATGTGTTTTAAGCTTTTTTACACAGCTGTTAGGAGTGAGACATGCCGATATGCTAATGAGCCACAATGCTACCAACAACAGTAAATAAACTTCATAGATTTTGGTGAACAAACGCGACATTATTAGATGGAGACAGGACAGTCCAGACTATTTTTTACCTAAATAGATGAATAGATACAATAACAAGATATCTGTGCTGGGACAAATAGATTTTAAGTTGCTTAATTGTAAATAAAATCACCTATTGTGTCTTTAAATTTATTTTAGCATTTAGTACTGCGCCAAAATTACACACTTTTTACTTTCCCTCGTATGTGAAAGTCTGAACTTGCTGATCATAGTTAAAATCTGTTCTCTGCTTTGTGATTTTAAGTAAGGATTAATTTCAGCACATTTCGGCAATAAGGAATGAATGGAATAAGAAGGAACTATCCACAGAACTAGCCTAGCCGCAGCACTGTGAAAAGCGCCTATTAGAAGATTTTAATCAAGCCAACCCTATTGTTATTTATGCTTGACAGATTGTTACTGTCAAATCTATCGGTGCACTGAGTGAGTACCAACCAAATTCGTTCTCAGGGATAAAGATGTTTCACTGAGCTTTTTAAAGATCTGTTTTTTTTCTGCATTTTGTGAACTCTACTGTAGTGAGCAAACTTTTACTTTTGTCACATTTTTAAAAACCTCACCCTGGTTGTATCCAAACTGTTAAATTAATCAATTGTCCACTTGTGCCCTTTTTCCTTATGTGTAATTTTTGCATTGTTTTTTGGCTTACGTTTGTGTATTTTATCATTATTATTATTTTCTGTGAATAGACATAATGTATTTTTGTGAATAGACCTGTTTAATTTTCCATGCGCTGTGTCATGGAGGGTAAAATGATCCACTGTCACAAATCTACCGATGCATTTCAAAAATACTTATCAGTGACTGGTAAACTTTGTCCATAGCTAACTCATCTCTTAACAGTCTTTTGTTCATGAATCTGATTTGGACGGTATAATTTGCGTGGTGTATTTTTTAAGATAATGTAGTGAGATACATTTTGTTGCTTTGACATATTTTTAGGATACATGTTTCACCTTTCGACTGATAACTTAATAAAATGGCCAGTTGTTTGACTGTTTGCTTTTTTGTTTTTAGTATGTACCTCTTAGCAGTATAAAAGTACAAATAAATAAAGTACAAATAAAATACATAAAAGACATTACAAACAGTTGGACCAGTATCAGCACTGTAAAAATATAAGGCAGTTGAACTTACATTTTTAAGTACAATTTCTGCCTTAAAGTTAATGTTGATTAAACTCATGTGTGAGTAGTTGTCTAACATTCTCTCTTTAATTTCTCTCACTCTTTCCCCCTCTTGCTTTTTTTGCTCTCCCTCTCTCTCCCCCTCTCTCTACTGTCTCTCTCTCTCTCTTTCTCTACTCTCTTTCTCTCCTGTCTCTCTCTTTCTCTACCATCTCTCTTTCTCTACTATATCTCTCGTCTCTCTCCTTTCTCTCTCTCTTGTCTCTCTCTCCTGTCTTTCTTTCTCTCCTGTCTCTCTCTCTTTCTCTACTGTCTCTCTCTTGTCTTTCTCTCCTGTCTCTCTCTCTCTTTCTCTACCGTCTCTTTCTCTACTATCTCTCTTTCTCTTGTCTCTCTGCTGTCTCTCTCTTTCTCTCCTGTCTCTCTCTCTCTCTCCTGTCTCTCTTTTTCTACTGTCTCTCTCTCCTGTCTCCCTCTCTTTCTCTACTATCTCTCTCCTGTCTCTCTTTCTCTCCTGTCTCTCTCTCTCTTTCTCTACAGTCTCTTTCTCTCCTGTCTCTCTTTCTCTACCGTCTCTTTCTCTACTGTCTCTCTTTCTCTCCTGTCTCTCTTTCTCTCCTGTCTCTTTTTTCCTACTCTCTCTCTCTTTCTCTACTATCTCTCTCCTGTCTCCCCCCCCCTCTCTCTCTCGTTCTCTCCTGTCTCTCTTTTTCAACTGTCTCTCTCTCCTGTCTCTCTTTCTCTCTCTCCTGTCTCTTTCTCTCCTGTCTCTCTCTCTTTCTCTACTGTCTCTTTCTCCACTGTCTCTCTCTTTCTCTACTGTCTCACTCAAGTTATATCAAGATAACGATTTAAGTTCATTTAACTTTTTTGCCTGGGGATTTTTTAGAGTGAGTGTATATTTCAAACGTACAGGTAATTATTTTAGGTCAGTTTAATTCACTTAGTCTCATATGACTATCAGCAAAATAGGTAATACATATAGGCTACTAGTTGATCTGTAGATAGCCTAATTTTAGTCAAAGAGAGATGAGTTGTGCCTATGTCGTTAAAAAGCAACTTCAAGAATGCTACACAACAAATTATTCTGCCAATCTAGACCATTTAACAAAAATAAAGGTATAAATAAATGTCATAAATATTGTGTAATTTACTTCAATGTTTGCACTTGTTTACAATATCAGGAGGACTAGGTAACATAATCTGCCAGAAAAGTACAGGTATAAGCATTACAAATACTACCAAACTGGTAAGAACAAGGCAAAATGTTAGATAACATTTTAAATATGTAAGAATGTTTAACTAAAATGTAGTCTAACCTGTCATATGCATTTAAGGCACACTTTGGGACTTTTTCATTTGGAAGTTTTTGCTGCTCTAAAAATAATATTAAAACGTGCAAGGTTGAATCTTTTTAAAGGTGCACTTTCTGGAGGTGAAATGTCAACTACGCAAATTAAGTAAAAATAGAAAGTTCAAATCATATTACGATATTTTCTGAATTAGGATAAATGCTTTTTGTGCCATAATGTGAACAAGTACAGCTTGAAGAACTGGTTTTCCAACAAACAAAAGAGGAGGCCCCCCTCTAGGCTAAACAACAATCCATTTTGTGGGCATGCAAGTCCAGCCTTTTATTGTTTATTTAGTGCAACAACGAAATCTAAATGAGAAAAATGTGCTTTTCTTCAAGTCTATTTTTGGTCAAAGAGTTACTTTCTCTTTCAAAGTGAGGCAGGTAGATTTTGACCCCAAGAATATTTCATTTTTTTCCCATTAGGAGTTAAACTGAAGATGCAATTTGTGTAAAAAATCTGACAACTTTGTGCCATTTAAATCTCATAGTATTTTATCAAAGCCAAAAACAGTGCCCTGATTGGCTGAGCTTGGGTGGATCTTTAAAAAATATGTTCTAAGCTTTAAGAGCAGCCAAAAATGAATGTAACCTGTGTGGATATTGTCAAAGGACTGATGAGAGCGACAAAGTAATTTTACAGATTTACATTTTGCCATGTGAAAATCAGGTACTGCAGCTTTAATTTCACATTTTGAGTGTTATATTGTTTATGAAGCGTGTTCCCTGGCTTGTTTTATCCAGAAGATGGCAGTATTCCTTATGCTATGTTTGTGTAATGCTTCCAGTCTTCTGCAGGAGCCTTTTCTTCAGCCTGAGTCTTTTCTTCAGCCCTAATCTTTTTTTGTTTGGAGTAAAACAAAACCCTTAAGCCCCAGTTCAGACTTTAGGATAAAACTTTGCATGAACTTGTGACTTGTTGACACACATTAATAAGCTTTGTTCCGCTTGATGAACTTGACAGAGAGAGAGAGAAAGAGAGAGAGAAATCTTGGAAGATACAGCTGTTGTTTGATGGCTGTTCGCTTTGATATGACAGAGGGTGTGATATTACTGACATTTGGGATGTAGCAGCAGCAAACTTGCCCGGGGAAAGACATTTTTGGACAGGCCCAGACAATGGAGCAGCGGCAGTGTTGCAACAGTACACTTAAACCCTTTGATTCCACTTTTAATGCACAGCTATAAATATTCTACACGGTACGAACCTCCTTCTGCCCGGTGTGGACTATTGCAGCGCCCCAGGCACGAGGGATCCACGTACTATTAATACTGATGACGGAAGCACGTTATTGTGTAGCTTCTGACGGGATCACGTGTGCTTTAAGAGTTAAAGGAGAGCTATATCTTAGTAATTTACAGTAATTTACATTTTGTTCATTGTAAAATCTGAAATTGTGCTAAAACGGCACAGAAATAAACAGGTTCATAAACAAATAAGTCGCCTTTTCATTGTAAAATTTAACTTTTATAAACAGCACATTTGAAATTATTAATTTATTTTGTTGGAGAATAGCTACATGACTATTATGAACCTTTCACGTTTCATTTGGAATCTAATTTATTGAGTAATCTCTAGTAAATACAGACAAGTATGCGGGGATAGGTGGTAGGTTTAAACAGGGATTTTCTGAGCACTAGAGCGTCAGCTGCAGGACAATATAAGCATGCGTGAATCAATCCAAATGCAACTACGTATGAGTAAACTGTTATAATGATTACAGTATAGGTCCCTTTTAAGGCAGAGGTGGTGCTACCATTAGGCAAGAGTAAATGGAAGTTTGGGGCCCCCAAAATGTTTAGAAGCTTTCAACTATGTTATACTGTATTTAATGTGGATTTAAAGAGGGCCTATCATGTAAAATCAATGATTCAATGATTTGAACCTTGTTATAACTACATTGCCTCATCATTAGTTTACGCAACGTTGTATTTGAATTGATTCATGTTTGTTTGAGTAATCTTGTATTCTTCTACATCTCTTACTCGAGTGTTCAAACGCTTCCAGTTCTTCGCCCCGCCCACTTGTCTGTATTTACTTGTTATAAATAAAAAATTTACACTCAAAGCAAAGCATGTGCAGTTCAAAACTGTCCCATAGTCACTTTCTAACAATAAAAATGAGTAATTTAAAATAGTTTGCTTGTTCCAGTTACATTTTAAAGTGAAGAGGCGGGGCTTAGTACTTCTGCAGTTTTAAACAAGAAGTCACTGGAGCTATTTCTATTTTTAAGCTGTTTTCAATCATTTCGGGGTTTTATAGTGAACAAAATGTAAATTGCTGGACTACATATGTTCTAGTTTATTACTAAAGAGTTGGAAAAAACACGATAGGGCCCCTTTAAGGGTATTAACTGCTGACTTTACTGCAACATTCTGCAATGTTTACATAGGAATAAAGTCTGCAATAAATATGTAGGATTTGCCTTTGTAGTGGAGCTTTAACTATTCAAATAATATTATAAATTAAGGTGCATTTCTTTTCAATAAAATTAAGTATATATGATGGCATATGCATGAGGCCGATTAGGGAAGGTCCTAAACTCAAGTTTTGCCTAAAATGCTACACTGCTAAGGTAAGGTACTTCAGAAGAATACTACTCAAGTAAAAGTACAAAGCAGGTTCAAGAAATGATTCCAGTGCAAGTAAAAAAAGTATTTGGGAAAGCAAGTACTCAAGTTTGTCTGCACATAAGATTTTAAATCAAGTAATATGGCCCAAGTAATGTGTCATATGGGTTAAGTGGGATTCTGTTACAACTATTTGTTAGATTGTAATGGTTAAAAGATGTTACGACAAACAACCAGTCAGAATAGCCAAACAGCGGCAAGAAATTAAACAAATATATATATATAATAAAGCACAGGGATTACAAGCAGATTAATAGACCTAATCTAAAATCCTTCAACCACTAGAAGATAAATAATTGTAGCAAAATGTCCTTACGCTTGTGACCTGCAGATTTTTAACACAACAAACACACAATTATATCACTATTAACCATGTTCCAATGTATAGTATTAACTTTCAATTTCTAATGAATTGTGAAGTTGACTTTTCACTTGCAGAAATTTACACACTCCACTACGTGCTGCAAAACATATGTCCTAGCTCTCACAAATCCATAATTTCGAGAGAAGCTTTTTTTTGGTTAAAGGATCAAAAATAAGACGTATCAAAAAGAAAAAACGGGTCTTCCCCACTATTAGCCATCATCACATTTAACAAAGTGAACACAAACTATTGCTGTTACTTGTGCAGTATTGATAGAAACAAACTAGGTACAGACTGTCGGAACAGCAAAGCCGCCACAAGGTTGTTTTATGCACGCTGACTTGTCTGTGAAGCCTTTGTTATGTGTGGAGTGGCAAAGGCCTAAATGGATTCCCCTGTGTAAACTCCACTCCCTTCAAATGAGCTTGTGTTGCTACTGTACACAAATCATCTTGTCATGCTGCGTTCTGCCCTCACATTTTACAAAGAAGGTCTCTGCAATCTGAGACTCACTAATGCTGTTTAAAGGAAAATGTGCACAGATAATATTGAGAAGCTCGTTGCTCATTATGGCATTGATGTCAGATGCAGTATTTGCTCCACTGGGTTCACAAAAAAGCAGACTGTACATGAAAAGTGTATGAACTAACTTTACTGATCATATCTGCATACTTTTTGCTTCATGCAAGTTTGGAAATAATCATATAAATGCCTTTCATTTGTATTGTGCTTTTCAAGCTTAACAAGCCGCCCAAAGCACAAAATACACGCTTATCTAAAACTGGTTTAAACACACTTTACTCTCATCAACTGCCTTTGTAGCATTGGATAAGTTAAAGGTGGGGAAGCTGATTTTGACACTGCAAACACCATTTTGGTTTTAAATCTGATAACTTTCTCTCTTAAGTCTTTGGACACATGGTTAATAGTGACATTTATTCTTTTTGTGGTCAATAAATGTCTTTTTACAAACAACAAAGTGAAACTGGAGAGGACCACTCAAGCTTAGCCAATCAGAGCGCAGCATGCAACTACTGATTAGAACTAAAATTCTTTATAATTCAATTCAGACAGTACTCAGAAGTCTAATTTTTTCACAAAGTGCTGCATTTGCCATATAATTTTTAGTGGAAAACACAAAGGTAACAAATTTATTGGTAAAAAAGTGAGTTACCCCAACTTTAATGACCAAACCGTAGCAATGCTTTCCGAAAAGTGACTTACGAGAGAATTATAAGCTTTCTGGTTAAAGCTGAGGCACCTGATTTTCACACTGCAAAAACAAAATTATTTAACTACTTCCTAGCTTTCACAAACCCTATGGGACATGGTTAGAATTCCACATGCATTTATTTTTGTGGGCAATCGCAGCTTAAAGACATCTTTTAGATCTCAAAGTGAAACTGGAGTGGACCACCTAACCACAACCAATCAGAGCACTGCTTTTTTCTATCTATGAGAAACAAAATACTTCATTAGTTGATTCAAACAGCACGCAGTGGTCAGATTTTGCCGTAGAATGTGTTTACAGCTGTTGGTGTAGTAGAATACAAAGTTTACTCATTTATGGGTACGCCAGCTTTAATAACCATGTTCTTTATTGAACTTTACAGATCTAATTTGTATTTAGTGAGGAGTTATCAGTCAACGTCACTTTCTGCTCTGCTGTGCATGTCACCTGCAGAAAGATACGCCGTCCGTTATCTGCGCAAACTGCTTTGATAAAAACAACAAAAAGAGACAAGAGGCTAGCTGTTTAGATCAGGTAAGAATCGGTAAAAAGGACGTCTGGGTCTGGCTACTAAAGCTTAAGACATTGTTTTTCGCTTTGTTTTCTGAATGTGACTTGTGTTGCTACTACAGCTTGTGTTAGACAGAAGCTGCTTTTTTTTGCGTGCGCATCGCCCATGTCGATAAACAAATAATCCTTCTATTTTGTAAAGACCCCTCTGGACGATTCAGAAATCCTTGAGAACCATAACTTGTGTTGTGACTAGCAGGATGGTAATAACTGCTTTAAAATGTACATAGTGAGTTAACAATCTGTACTGTGGCTGCAACGAGTCAATCAATTAATCGCAACATATTGATTATTAAAATAATCGTCAACAAATCTAGTAATCGAGTAATAATTAACTGGACTTTACAGGTTTCAAAAGATGTCAGTGAAAATTGTGAAAACCTGCCTGTAAAATTGCTCTTTCAAAATGTTCTCAAACGACATCGCACTTGAAAAATACAGAACTAAGCTAATATGGAAAACATGCTTAATTAAGTCAAATTTATCTTGTTTTAAGTATAATTTGGCTTTCATTTTTGTTCTGATTTGAAGTGAAGTCACATTTTGTTCTATTTCAAGTGAGAAAGTCCTTATTTGCTTATTTTAAGTAAAACTACATATTTTATGTTTGTTTCATGGGAAATCGGTTAAAAGACATTTCAAGCATTTTCCAGTGTACCTCAGCTGAAATTTTGCCAAAATCTCTTTCAAGTGACTCTTCCATTCTAAACCACTAATAGATTAATCCAAAGCATAATTGATAAACTATCGATTACCAAAATAATTGTTAGTTGCAGCCCTAATCATGCCAGAGGTACAGTATTATACACACTACATAAAATTCCAAATATCAGCTTTACAAAGAGTCCAACCAATTGTCTGTGCTCGGAGGCTTCAAAAACATGTGCCAGTATGAAATTTAGGCAATTTTTGTCAGGCATTTTAAGGAAAATGGTTGGAGTCATTTACTATATACAGTACATTTTAAGCTTGTCACAAAATCTAATCGCAGTTGGATGAACCCCCAAAATCACGCACCCCTGGTCTCGCCAAAGAATGCACCTTTCCAAACAAGTGGCTGCCCTGTATGTGTGACAGTCTGCGTGTCAGCTAATCAAGATGAAGCGCTGCGTTCACCAAAGGCAGCGGCAGCAGCAGCAGAGGATGAGACTGTGACCGAGGGGAACGATAAGGAGCTCTGCCCGGGCCCTGACACATACAAACAGCAGATGGATGAGTCTTATCGGGACATCACGGAGCAGCACACACACTCACGCCTCTGCCCCGCCACACGGAGCCATGATCACACCAGACAGACGAGACACATCGCACATGCACTGGAAGGCACGCCACGAGAAGTAATACAGTCAATGATAGTCGGAGCATTTTCATTTGCATGTGACAATTAGCAGTGTCCAAAAAACTAAATCTTGTCTTGAAACTGTAAATGGGAAATATATCAAATTTTAAATAATGTTGTGAGTGACGTTTTAAGACAGGTAGATGCTAAAAATGAATATAAAAAATCATTTATGGAGGCAGCTGATTAAAAAAAACAAACAGATTTGCTCCTTCTAATTCCGAGGCTTTCATTTATTCTTGATAAATTCCTTTTTGTTCATTATCTGATAAAAACAAACTATGAAGAACCTGGTAAATGTAAGATAAATTTTCCAAATATGTCATTCATGCTCATCTGCAAACACCAGCTTTCTACCTTATTTTACGTAAAAATGTGCCTGAATAGAATCTAATTTAGAAAGCCGACCTCTAGTTCAGAAGCTAAAAACTAAAGTCAGCTTCACAAGGAGTCTAGAACAGTTTCAGTTTGAATTTTAGGAATTTTAATCGATGTGTAAGAGAAAAAGCTGGGATGAAAAGGGCTAACAATTAAAATCTTAAGACGCTGTTTTTATTTTAGACAATTTCAACAAACATTAGGCTGTCGAAAAACGATTTAGCCATCTCATCTTTTGAAATAACATTGTATATGCGATTTAACTTTTTATGCATTGTTGTTCAAATTTCTCGCCGTTTCTCTGATTAGTCAGCTTGAAGTTTTAAGCTGATTAAAAAATTATTGTGAAGTGAACTTTCAATATTTCTTGATGTATCTCAAAACATATTGAAGAATTAAGTCGATCAAATAAATTGTAATGTACAAAATGTCTTTAATTGTCAGTTGACGTTTAATTGGCTGGAAAATGTGAAATGTGCATCAAATTTACTATTTAGAAATATTACTTTTTTACCAGTATTTTTTTATTTTTGTGGCATAAAGTAAATAATGTTAACAATTTTTGCGTATCTTCAAACAAGATTGATGATGCCATGTAAAATTCGACATACCTCAGCCTCTAACTCAAAAACAACAACAAAACACAGTCTAAATGAATCGTGATGAAATCATGATGTGGCTCCAAGAAATCATGACATACATTTTTTGCCATATCGCCCAGCCCAAATAAACCTATTTGCATCTTTGATCTTTGTCTTTATCAAAGAATAGAACTTGTTAGACAAAAATGGGCATAAAGATTTCATTTGGTGACACCAGCCAAGCTTTTAGAAGCATTAACGATCAAATTAGTTGCACTCTGAGACCCTGCTTCTCCTGTGTAGTTTTAGTGCTGCATCTAAATATTAACTGCATTTTCATGTGACTTTGAGCTTTCTTTTTGTTTACATTAATGAACTTTGCCTGTTATACGTCCAGGTGAAATCAGGGAAAAGCCTTTTATGCATCTTCCAGGCAACATTTGTAAACAATAGGGACATTTGTGAAACAGAAACGTAAATACAAAAAGTAAATAAATGTATTGATACATGACACAAGCTGGTATGAATCAATCGTTAACAGAATCATGTTTGCTTTTCTCATTGATTTTGCAGAAATACATGATATAAATAATGAAATATTTCTATTTTTACACTGCAAAGACTTGCTTTTATGACTTTGTTTGGAGCTGTTTTAACTGCATAAGATATAATTGCCTTGTAATGTAGAATATTTCACTGGTTTCAAAACATTTTTAACCGGTTATTAGATAATTGATATAAAATGAGAACAAAAATTTGCCAATGGGTTAAGAACAGTTTTCTTAAACCATTGGCAAATAATTTGACTCGAAATAAGAAGTAATGTCTTTAAATAAGTTTGAAACAATTTGAAACAAGGAAAACATTCCGGGTCTCTACAAAGATTCTAATCCTAAAATCAAGCAAATTTAACTTGTCTTGAAATTCATTTTTTGCAATAGACAATGTGCATACCTGGCTAATTCTTTGGTCAATGAAACTCACTAAAACGTTGGAGATAAACACGGTGACCACACAATACATTTATAATACACCATCTATTCTAGTCTTTTCATTTGAACATTTTCATATGAATTTAAATTGTAATTTCTGCTGTCGAGCCTATTCTAAAATATATTTCTGAGTTATCTTACAGTGACATCTCCTGACTCCTGACACCTCTGTTTAGTCCCTATTATTATCATTTCTAATTCTCCGCAGTCACACCAGACAGACGAACAGCCCGCCCTCCTCCTCCCTCCGAATCGCACCTCCAGCAGCCCCCGACAGGCGACAGATTGTAGGACTTACCCTTGTTGTGAGCGTGTGAAATTGAAATTCACCTGAGGCCCAGTGTCTTCATGGCGCTGCGCAGAGAGAGATAAGAAAAATCAATGTTTTTATCTTAATTGAAAAGGTGAAGAAGCTGCGACGCACTTGTTGTCAACACGTGTTAAAGCAGAGGAATTTATTTGCTAAACTACAAAGATATAAATCCAACACGGCTGACATTTTTCATGAGCTAGATTTTGAAAATATAAAACAAAAGATTATTTCAAGATTCCTGCAGAGCCTTAAAAAGTCTGAACTTCAGCAGGATAGAAAAAAGGCAGCAAAAACACATATTGGAACATTTTACACTACTAATAACACAAATCAAAGAGCCAGAGGTTCTGAGAAGAGTAATTCGGGTTGGGAAGTGAGCAGGGGGAGAAGTTGCAGTTGCTGTATTTGGAGCAGGAGGCAGCTAAGAGAGCCAACACAACTTCAAATTCCCCAAAAATACATACGTAACTTTCATCACAGAGACTTACAAAGACATTTAACAAGGTAAAAATGTTACTTAGTTCTACTTTAAATTGGAAATCAGTATTTTAATGTCTTAAATTGACTTAAATTTGTCAAAAAATTAGGTCTTAAGGTCTTAAATTCAAAGCAGATTTTTCAAGACTTTGTTTTTTGAGCAAATCTAACTCAAAGAACGCACTGTTTGTGTCGGAGGCAAGTTTTGCATTTGTTGTGAAGGGGTCTCGCCTATTAGAGCTGGGGTAAAGTTTTTAGTTGTAAATTAGTAAACTTTGTGTTTTTCTCTAAAAAGTACATATAAATGCAGTACTTTGTGAAAAAATGAGACCACTAAGAGTACTACCTGAACTGAATAATACAGAATTCAGCGCCCTGATTGGCTGTGCATGGATGGTCCTCTGCAGTTTCACTTTGTTGTTTGTAAAAAGGTGTTTGTGAGCCGTAATTGCAATTAAAATGATTACATATTGATTATAACCATGTGTCGAAGGTTATATGACAGAAAACCACCTTTAAAGTCTTAAATTTCACACTAGAAGCTGTGCAGGAACCCTGAATTTCTCTCAAATATTGTTCACAACTCCTTTGCCAAAACAAAATGAGAATTGCACAAGTGTGTGTCTTAGTCTGGTCACAATAAAAGGACACTTACAAATGTTTTGTTTTAGCATACAGCATACTGACACTGTTGTTTCAAAGCTTTTGCAGAAAACTTAACAGTGCATAAAATTTGATGTACTGTTGTTGTGTTTACATTTTTGTTCAGTATATGTATGAATATATAATGGAACAATATTTGAAGGCTAGTTTATTACAATAAAAGAAAACTAATAGTTTATGCTGCCTATTCTTTGTGTATTTTTATTATTTTAACGTTGATCAAATACATCAATATACAGTACACTATAAAGTACACTATGCTTTCCTATGTAACATTTCTTTAGTAGGTTTGATTGAAATCAGGATTCAGCTCATTCCTACGAGTGTCTGAACTGTAACATGCTTTGTATCTGTGATCTTTGTTTGTGAATGTTAGAACGAACCAAGACACAATTCTGTTACTCTTGTGCCAAATCTAGATGAAGAAATCTAGATTTTTTTGGTGATGTGGTGCGTGGTGCAGTTATAAAATGTGATTGTATGTGTGGATGTGCTTCTGGGAAACTAGGCTTTTTATCTGTAATTTAGTGTTTTAAAAGAGTCTGTGTGTTCTTTTCAATTTGCAGTCTGTGCATGTAAATTTATCCAGTTGCACGTTGTGAGCAACTGGATATGGGCAAGTAATTTTTCCAATTAGTCGAGAGCCAAGCCTATTTTTTTGTTGGAATACAGTGTCTGTAACAAGTTTTTATGATTAACATTGTAAGAAGTAGAGCACAATTCTCAATTAATGACATTAAACTATGGAAGCTATAACCTTTTTCATGACCCCCATTGACCCTTTGCACGTGTGGTCACGCTCTTTTAGGGAACCCCCACTTCTTCATGATGGAAGGCAAAAGCGCTGTATTAAAACTATGGAAACCTTGCCGAAAATCTGCCCGTTTCTAAGTTACTTTTATTGATTTCAAATGTAAAATGGCTGTATCTTGTGCGACATGCTGCACAAACAGGCAGAAGGTTGTAAGCCTAAGCCTGGAGCTTTTTCGTTTACATTTTGATTTAAATAGGGTAAGTCAATGCTAATGGGTAAAAAAAATAGTGACATTTGAAAAAAAAAAGATACAATGAATATCTGAAATAAGGCTAACTCTAGCAACCAAGTTACTGAAAACCAAACTCTTAAATCTGTTCCAGTGTAAGACAAAACCCTGTTTACCACAGAATGGTACAAATCATAAAGAGTAAAGTTGGGCAAACTTGTAAAATTTTATTAAATCGGCAAACATAGCAGGAGGAAGAGGGTATGGATCAGCTGTATTCATTAGCTTTTCCAAATACCTTGCTTTGTGGGCGTCTAAAGATGTGCTACTTCTACACACAAAAGTACTGAACATGCACTAGAAGCATCTATTACATTCTTTACCAAAAAAAAAAAAGAATATGTGAGAATTCAGTCAGTTTTGCACTTCATGTAATGCTGTGTACAAGCACTTCTGCTCTCCATCATGGCGCACCCAGGTGATCATGTGACGTAGGTGCAAATGGTCAATAACCATAGAACAAAATAAGTGTGTGGCCACATGAAATCATCTTGGAACAGACTTGATTTTGTCTCCTTTACAACTACTGGCTGTTTTTAGTACAAAGTTTAATTAAAAAGATACTCATAGCAGATCTCAGCAGGAAAAATTAGACGCCCCGAGTTGAATTTATTTTAATCCACTCAAGTGACAATTTGCAAATTTGTATTTTCTTTTTCTGCTTTAGATTTGTATTTATGACTCACTTTAACATCTATAAAGGTGAGCAAAACTACAATAAACTGAGGTCAAAATTTCAGTCGTGACCAAGGTTTTATAGACACATAAATCCCTGCCATCCTCTCTCTTTTGTTCTGTATCTTGATAATGGAGATGTTCTGAACCATCACTCTTACATTTATGACACATTACACATCGTCCTTGTTCTCATCTGCGCTGCATCCTCACCCGCTCTGCTCCAGCGTGTGTTCTTTGGCCCCCTTTCTCCGGGACAGCTGTTGAATCTCCCACATTTTAAAGTGGGGCCGGTGCCAGTCTCGTCTTGGAGGCAGATGGTCGCTCGTTGGCTGGAACACGTGGCACATTGGAGTCATCTTGTAATCTTAATCCTGCAAAAATATACATAAATACAGGAGAAGATGAGCGGAGATTCCAGAACAGTAGAAACGGCGTCTGTGCAAGTACAGAGTGAAAAGTAATACAGCAGTTTAACTTAAAACGTAAGTACAATTTAAACCATGAACTTATCTGTCATGTGTAATTTAAAAGAGTAATCTAATTTGTATATGACAGGACGACTTATTTCACAAGAACACTGTTAAAGGTAGACTGCTTAACTTTCTGAAGGTAAAAAGTCAATTACACAATTCATTAGAAATAGAAAACCAAACTAGTAAGGATAAATGTTTTCTTCCATGCAAGTCTGTTCAAAGTAAAAAATGTTATTATTTATTCACTTAAGTATATTTTTTGTCCATAAAGTTATGCAGTGGGTCTATAAGACCATGATATTTAAGAACTTTCTAAACATTTTACAAACATCAGACAAGTTTAATACATTTTTAAGATTAAAATGTTTTCTTCCTGTTTATAAATGATGACATCAAGTTAGGAAGTTCTAATGTAACATTGTGTTTTAATTTGACAAATAAAACACCATTCACCTTATTCTGCCCCGCCCGCTTTTCTTGTCAGCACACTTCCTGTTTATCTCTTTTAAGGTAGTTAACATGTTAGCCTGTCTGTCTTGTGGGGCAATCTCAAACATATGTAATGACAGTAAAAAAAAAAAAAAAAACAGCAACTGAATTCTACTGACTAACCGCAGATAAACAGGAAGTGCACTACCATGAAAAGTGGGCAGTGCAGAATAAGGTGAAAAGTCGACTTATCGTGTGAAATGTATGTTTACATTTACATTATCTCCTTAGATCAGACCTGGGCAAACTGCGGCCCTCAAACTGTTTAGGTCTGGCCCCCAGAACGCTTTTGAGAATAAGTGTTACTCTTTAAATTTCTTTTATTTGATTGGTTTAGCTCTGGAGCGTGTGTCTTTGCTAGATGCCCTAATATTTGTCATAAAAATGATCAAAATAATAAAGGCCTATTTTAAAAAAATGTACTTAGATAACTGATAATTTGACGCACCAATGACCGAATTTCAGCCCTCCGCCACTTGTCCGGGTTTGAATCTGGCCCTTGGGGAAAAATAATTGCCCACCCCTGCCTTAGATGTTTAGAACTCTGCTCAATTTTCTTTTTTTCAAAATAGTTCTTTCTTTTTCTTTAAAAACTTCATGTAAAACTATAATCTTTTACATAATATACATATTTGAAACAGGTTCTAAAACCTAGGGGATATGCATGGTACTGCCCACTTTTTCTCAATTCTTTCTCATCTCATTAAACTACTAAACTAAAAATAATTCCAACTTCTGAATATTTAGAAGTAAAATAGTAGATGTAACTCTGTTACAGTCAAATCAACCATTCGAAGGTGTCTCTTCTCTTCTAAAAAAAAAAAAGTAATAGGACTTTTAAATGAGCTTTGTCTTAACTTTTTTTTTTTTTGACTAATTTCAAGTCCTTCATTTTACCTTCAGCTTTTGAAGAGAAACTGTCAAAACCTCAAAGTTTACTCAAACTTGTGTTATTCTGGCTGCAGCTGGGCCCACCAGCTTTACTGCTGTTTTTTATTTACTAAAGAAAATGTAGGCAGATCTAATTTTCTGGTTTTCTTTTGTACAGTATAGTTTTTATAATTAGACTCAATTAGACATCAACCAAAACTACAAAGCTTCATTTTCTCAAAGACCTTAGACATTTGTTTGTGCTCCAGAGGGTTTAGCAACAGATTGTTTGAATTGAAAAGCTAGCTCCTTAATTAAAAAATAGTTAATAATAGAAAATTATAGACCTGCCATACGCACTTTAAGATCGCCTGTTGTACGCCTTATCAAAAAGAATATTCAGCTTAACTCATATATAAATGCAAGTCATCACTAGCTCTTCTGAAACTTGCACCCACATTTTATTTCTTTGCACGGACGACCAGACTGCAGCTGGAATGCAGGCCACGTCTTTGCTCTGACTGGGAGATGCTGCTCTCTTTGATAGTCATCGGTGTGTGAAGTCTGTGAATGTCACACCGCACCTGCTCCTTATCTCGCTTTTTGTCTTGTTTACATTCCTGGGAGCTTTTGGTCCAATAATTAGGGACCAGACATGTCACCATGTCAAATGTCAGAGGAGCAATTATTGTGAGGATGACACAGAGAGTTTCTGGTTGCCATGATGACCACCATCACCAAAAAATGTGGATTAATCACTTTCATTCACATCACCAGTCACAACATTTTCATTTTATAAACATAACCTTTTACTTCTGTTTGGGGTAACAACATAGTTTTTACCGCATTGACAAAATAATTTTCTTTTTCCAGGCTTGAAAATGCTCTACTGTCTGTGATGTGTCTCCAGAGTTCACCTGGACCTGACTGTGATGTGTCTCCAGAGTTCAGCTAGACCTGACTGTGATGTGTCTCCAGAGTTCACCTGGACCAGACTGTGTTGTGTCTTCATATGGACATGACCATGATGTGTCTCCAGAGTTCACCTGCTCCACCAAACCTGACTATAAAGTGTCAACTAACTTTACCTCAACCTGACTCTGATCTCCAGAATTCAATTGTGTCTCCACCTGGACATGACTGTGATTTGTCTCCTGAGTTCAGCTGGACCTGACTGTGATGTGTCTTACCTGGACCTGACTGTGATGTGTCTCTACCTGAACCTGACTGTGATGTGTCTTCACCTGGACCTGACTGTGATGTGTCTTTACCTGGACCTGACTGTGATGTGTCTCTACCTGAACCTGACTGTGATGTGTCTTCACCTGGACCTGACTGTGACCTGAACCTGACTGTGATGTGTCTTCACCTGGACCTGACTGTGATGTGTCTCTACCTGAACCTGACTGTGATGTGTCTTCACCTGACTGTGATGTGTCTTCACCTGGACCTGACTGTGATGTGTCTCTACCTGAACCTGACTATGATGTGTCTTCACCTGAACCTGACTGTGATGTGTCTTCACCTGAACCTGACTCCGACGTGTCTTCACCTGACTGTGATGTGTCTTCACCTGACTGTGATGTCTTCACCTGAACCTGACTGTGATGTGTCTCTATCTGAACCTGACTGTGATGTCTTCACCTGAACCTGACTGTGATGTGTCTCTACCTGAACCTGACTGTGACATGTCTCCAGAGTTCAGCTAAACCTGACTGTCACGTGTCTCCAGTTCACCTTGACCAGACTGTGATGTGTCTCCTCCTGGACATGACTATGACGTGTCTGCAGACTTTCTTTGGACCTGACTGTGATGTGTCTCCAGAGTTCACCTGGACCTGACTGCTCACCTGCGGCTGAACTTGAGTGTGATTTGCCTCCACTTAAAAACATTCACATACTGTAATCTTGGCTTTGTTTTAACAGTCAAAACATCATAAATCAAGGTTGAAAATTGGCATGATTATTTAACACATATTCCTTATTATGCTGAGTTCATTCCTATTGCAGCAACAATTCCAATGCAATCACAAAACTGCAAATTTGTCTGCACTGGCCATACGTTAAATGCATGACTAATTAATCTTGGGAATCTTCACACGGACCTTGAAGAATATTGACACGATTCTCTTTTTTTTTCCACTTTATAGTTTCCTCTCAGGGTCATGGCGTATTTGAACTTGTTAAAAGGCTCAGCACGTTCAATTCATCAGCATGAGCTCGGCCATGATTGACTGAAATAATGGCTTGTTTTTTCCCCCTGGAGGCGTCAATAACCTACAACTGTATTGATTGATGTGGTGGCGAGGCTCTACAAAGATAAACCGCAGGTCTCACACACCTATCCATTAGTCCTGAACATCCCACTGTCAGAGCTCGCCAGTGTTTATTTTCTACTCCACCCAATCTGTCTCCGAGGTACAAAAATCCATTTATCACGTTGGGCTTTTTCTGCAACTGTTTCCTGTCATTGGTCTCACGTACGCGGAGGAAAAATGCCGGGATTAAATCTCTCCAGCAAGTCGAGGCAGTTCTCAAGGAGCAAAGCTGGGGCACAAATGTATATCGTCTACAAGATAAGTTTGATAATGTTGTTGATATTGTTGTTATATAAAGAACAGCAGAAAACAACTGCATGGAGAGTAAGTAGTTAAATTATTACTTGAATTTAAAGGTGGGGGATAAATCATGTTTTGGGAGCTAGTCAAGTAGTTAATTAAATGGTTCAATATGTAACTTAACGGTACTTTGTGTGCTTCCTGTTTTCTCTCAAATGTCCCACAGTGTGACTACAAAGCAAAAAATAGATTTCAAGACAAGCTAAAGTTGCTTGATTCAAGGATTTGAATCTGATTTCAAGCATTTTGACTAATTTAACCTTGATTTAATTTAGTTAATTTTATTTTCCTTGTTTCAAAGTATTTTGAACTGACTTCAAGACATTGCTTCTTATTTCGAGCCAAATTATTTGCCAATGAGTTGAGAAAAACAGATAAAATTGTTGAAACCAGTGAAATTTCTACATTACACAAAAGTTAATATTATCTAGTTAAAACAGCTGGAAAAATTCTCATTCCAAGTCACTTTAAGCAAGTAGATTTATAGTTTTTCTAGCGTATGGGCCCTTTTCACAAAGCTAGGCTACGGGGAATTTGCAGGTATGTGCTAAAATGAATCAATATTTATAAATCACAAAGCAGAGAGCAGATTTCAACTGGATAATCACTGGCAGAGAGTTCAGACCTTCACATACGAGGTAAATACTTCACCAGAGTTGCTAAAAGCCATCACCAATAAAAAGAAGAGATTTGGTAAAAATACATTAAATGTCGACTGATTGTATTTGTATTGAACTAGTTCTGTTTTGTAGAGTTATTCTAAAAACGTATGATTTTTTTGTATTGTAGGTTAGCGATAGCCACAAGCCACAAACAAAACATTTTAAAAACATGTTAAATATACGTTTTCATTGACCTTGAAGAACAAAACACAAACACAAACTCTAAAACACGCAAATGCAAATTAAAACACACACCAAAATTTGAAAACACAAAGACCCCAAAATCCAATGAAGCACATTATGAAAAGAGAAGCTTGTGCTTCTTTGGCCAAATCTGAATATTGGTGCTTGTTTTTGAATTTGAGTTTTTGAATTTGAGTTTGTGTTTTTGAATTTAGGTGCGCGTTTTCAAATTGCATTTATGTTTTTAAATTTTGGAGTATGTTTTCGAATTTTAATTTGTGCACCGTAGTGTTCCCTGGTGAAATAGTTATTTCATGTGTAAAGAAACATGTGGAAAATAATTATTTTCTGTAATTTGTTGTCCACTTTGTGTCAATTCAATATTTAACCATTTTAGGTTGTTTCAGCCAGTTCTCTATAAGGAATGAATGAAACAAGAAGGGACTATCCAAAGTAAAAGACGGACCGGAACTAGCCAAGCCACGTGTGAAAAGAGTCTTCATGAACACAAGTAACAGTTAGAAACAGGTCAAGTTATAAGTCATTACTACATGTTTGTAACACATTTTTACATTTATTCTGCAGTAGTCACTTAGGGTTGCCAGGTTTTGGTCGGCAACTTTCCACAACAAACCCAGAACACACGACGCATCTGTATTTTCCCAGTATTTATGAAAACAGCTCCTCCACTAACACAAACCAGTCCTTATCCTCTCTCTCTTTCAGTCTCACACACAACAAAGCTAAATATACTGAGAATTTGTCACTGAAATTCATAACTTTCACTAAGATTCTTCTCAAAATTATCACATTATTTATGGAAAATTATTTATGGAAAAGTCAGCATAAACCAAAAACGCCCAATTTTGCTGGCAACAGTCTAGTGTCTCTTTCAGTAAAGGAAGTCGTTGTGATGTCATTTACGCTTGATTTGACGCAAGTGAGGAACAAGAGAAAAGTCCTGCTGTCAAAATATTGCATGAGTAGGCTGCTCTGTGCAAAACGTTCGGTCTTCATGTGCATCATAGTTCAACGGTGTACAAATTCTATGGACTGCCTGAATCACTTTGTGCTGGCAGGGGCAGTCACGAGGGAGGACAATATTAGCAAGTTATGCTGCTAAATCAACATTTGAGAATGAAAAAACCCTAAGTACGATGAGGAAAACACTGTCTCAAGCTTCAGGAGAAAACTGTCTGTCAAACTGGTTCATACCTAATTAAAACAGCTAGCTCTCGTCCCGTTTGTTGTTTTATTCTAAGAAGTTTCCCCAATTAAGCAGATGAAAAGCAGCTCTTCTACACAGCGCATGCACAATGGGGCGGAAAGTGACGTGACCGAAAATCCCTCTATAGGCCCTTTCATTAAATATGTGTGTGAAAGTCAATACATTCGTCAAAGGGATTTTCATACTGAAAGATATAAATATAGTAGTTTTTAATATATTCAAGATGCAGTAAGGCCAATGCACCTGTATCAATTATATGTTATTATGATACAGAAATATCTCAGAGTAAATCTACTGACCACATAAATTACCCTCATGCTCCATAATTTCACTACATTCATCCAGCCGCAGCACAAACTCAGCGTGTGTGGCACACAGTTAACTACATGACGTTAAAAGGTGCTTCCGTGTGCGGCCCGGTCATCTCACGCATGTCATTGGCCAAAGTGAAGAGGAAAGCTGAACTTAGGACAGGCATTTGACTCACTTCCTCCTTGGAAACAGCTCTTGCAGTGCCAAACAAAACAGAACATCCTCCTGGACACAGCTCCTGATGTAAGATCCGACACTGGCCGATTTCCAACTGGAGATAAAGCAAAGAGATCCATCAAAAGTCATTACAAAATAGTGGCAATGTGTCAACCTGGCAACCCGCTGGTGGATTTTAATTAGGCTGATATTAAGCCCATGAGTCAGTTTGGTTATAATGGTTGGATTATATTTATTTAGTTTGTGAGCCTGGTTAATTTGCTTGTAAGAAAAAATATTCAGGTAAAATAACATCTAACAGGGTTGTCACAAGCATTGAAAATCAAATATTAATCCATACTAAAAACTAGTATCAATCTTGATACTCATTTGAAAAGTAATGACATTCTTAAAAGTTATAAACAGGAGAATATTTGACTTTTATGAATAGTTTTTGAAAGATGTTGCTCTTTGTCAGAGCAAGTACAAGGCTTTAGAGTGATGGAGAAAAGGAGAACTGCACAATATATGACAAACGTATCAATCTGGCCTTAAAGAAGAATTTGTATTGAACAAAAAGTCTGGGTTTTTTGTTCTCATGGTGTCAAATTTAGTAACAATTATGGGTGCATTTCTTAGTGTCAAAATTGAGTTTGAAATTTTAGCATAGTGAGAATAGAACTACCTCAATGCCTGTGACTCTGTGTTCATATACATTAGGTAGTTTAAGAATATCTCAAGCTTCCAACATTCTAGATCAGATTTTGACGGGAAAAAATAACCTGTATTTCATGTGCACTATGTAGGCTAAGTGTTCTGGTGGAGGGTGTGCTACCTGCTTGTCTCCATGGAGCTGTATTGATTTACATGTATGTTTTCCGTTATCTCATTAAACACTTTTCTATGAAGTGAGATAGATAGAAAGAAAGTAACTTAGTTACATTATTTGGGATTACTTTATGTGTAATATTGCAAACGCTGATCAAATATAGGATTTTATGTTTGATTATTGGTAACATAGATAAACAAATGAGCAACTTACACAACTCGAACTAAATAAATCGTCAATAAAAATGATTGCGTACTGTATGTCCCTGAGCTGTTTTATTACACACAATAAGTCATGTTTTACATAAAAATAACAAAGTATTTTGTTAGTAACTGTAACTTAATTACAAGTGCAGGGTTTTCACAGTAACTCAGTTACACACTAGTTACTCAAAATTGTAATCTAATTACAGTAATTTAGTTTTACCCAACACTGCAAAGAGCCGCCTATAAAGTTAGAAAATGAACTTGCACATGCATCTCGACTAGCTTATGCATTTAACACAATCTACAGGATTAATCTTACTTAATGAAACATAAAGAAACAGTGAGAGAAAGCTGTGGAGTGTGCTGCTGCTTTTGCACAGAAACACTTAATCACTTCTCTTTCCTTTGTCTTTGATCCTGTCAAACCACGTCCACACATGCTCTGCTCTGATTGGTCAGTTCTCATTACACTCGTGAAGAGTTGTGTCACAACTTTGTGACAACTTTAAGACAAGCTCTACAAATTATGTGAAAAAATTATGTAATGCATTAGAAAACGTTATAGTCTACTTTCAAATACGACAATAAATTTCATGGATCTCCTCAGTAAACTGCAACGTCATAAAAACCTCTTTCTCCACAGATCTGACGTGGAATTTGGTCCAGGAACATCATGGCTTGTCTTCATGTGGGTAAATAAGTTAATGTCTGAAATATTTCAGACAAACCAATAACATCTTCATGGAACAATCACGTGTACTCTCAATGAATCTAATGCACTTTAAAATTATCATTAGGACCTTTCTGTCATTTTCAAGTTGTTTATGTCCTTCAGAACTCCAAGTGGACACTCACTCTCAAAATTCATCCCACTACACGTACATGTCCTGCAACTTCTATATAAAAATCCTTGTTGAGGTGAAAACTACAAGCTAATATGTGTTTGTTTTGTAACGTTTTTTTTATTTAATGTATCATTCATCAAAAAAAAATATTTCATTATATATGATGGAAACACTTGCAACACATCTTTTTCTTTTTACATGTATAAGTAACTAGAAAAAAGCAAATACAGGTGAAGGGAAACATTGATAGCTGTTGCTTCCCTTTCACCTGTTGTGTCTCTCTGGACTGGAACAATAAACAAACTGATTCAATTCATTCAAACAAAGCTATTACAAAACTGAATTTGGTCATTTTAAACAGCGCTAGTGTTCCTCTTTGGTTTCTCCACAGCTGCATGTGTTTATTTGAACGTTCTCCTTCACAGGCCTCAGAGCAAGGCTTTTGTGGATCCACTGTGCCTCATACTGCGTCAGCCTGCCCACAAAGACTGTAATGATGAGAGGTGCTCTATAGAAACCCATTTAATTTAACACGACCGATGCCTTTTTACTACAAGTCTTTGCCCCCTCTGACTCGGTTACTTTGTCACTGCTGTTGTCGTCCTGGCACTAGGCACAGAGGAATGTTAAGAATCTGTTTCGGCTGACTTGACTCTTATGTGGAGCCAAAGAGTGATGGTGACATTGTGCAATAGCTATTAAAAGGGATCATGTTTAAGAATAGGCCGCGGTGCTCGTGGTTCATGAGAAAAACATTTGGCACAACTGCGAGGGGATGGACGCATCGCTTCATTCAAATAATCAGGAGGAGGAAACGTATTAGCATGTCTTATAATTGGAGAAGGGTGAATCTGCAGACCTGGAGGCGGCAGTCTTAAGGACCACACTCACACATAACATCTTCTCCTTTCTGGTCACGGTTCTCCTTCTTGGCACTTCTATCTAATTCAGGGGTGTCAAACTCAAATAGAGCTGGGTGCCAAATCGATCGAAGTCAGAGTTGGTCGAGAGCTGCATCTAAAAATATAGATCCTTCTATGCTCTATTCAAATATGGCAATTGGGCTGTATAATGTTAAAATTTACTGCAAATGTAGACTTGGGAAAACTGAGGCACTCAAAAAATAATAAAGATAAAAACCTTTATTACAACATGGCAAAAAAGAATAAAATAACGCCAACGCATTTCGGCTCTTCGGACTTCATCAGAGCAAACCTGATGAAGTTTTCTCAAGTCTACATTTGCAAAAAGTCCCAGCACTGAAGAGCACCTAAAAGACCACCTTTTTTTACTTTTGTAAATCCAAGTAGCACTCTAGCTTTAAAAAATTCTACATAACACATTTAAGGTTTGTCCATGTTTATATTGTATCAACGCACTCAACAGTAATAACAAATCTTCCCGGAGCACATGAAATCATGTTAAAAAGCTACTATAATAATTAGGGCAAATTTATATTTTAGTATTCAAAAAGTTTGGATTGAGTTGATTTTTTAAGTAAGACAAGACAAGTGGGCAGAGATGGGGGTAGATGAAAACAGGAATTTTCTGAGCACTCGAGCATCATCTGTAGGACAATGAACATGCATAAATCAACCCAAATTTAAACTTTTAGTTAACTAATGATGAAAAAAGTTAACTAATGATGAAAAAAACACCGTTAAGAACTCAGAAAAAATATTATTACTACAGTATGTCTCCTTTAAAACATTTGTTTTTGTTAAAGGAGACCTCCTGTGTAAAATCAATTTGTATGTTTTCAACCCTGATATGACGGCTGTCTCTCATCATTAGTTTACTCAAAGTTTTATTAAGAATAATTCATGCATGTTTGAGTAATCTGTGTCGTCCTGCAGCTGACGATTGAGTGATCTGAAAAGTCTGTCCTCACCTACCACCTACAGACCAACTTGTCTGTATTAATTGTGATTTTTCAAAATATTCAGATTCACGGTAAAGCATGTTTGGTCTCGTAGCCACTTCACAACAATAAAAATTACAAATTTAAAGGGTCCTATTGTGTTGTTTTTTTTAATATTTAGTAAGAAACTAGAATATATGTAGATCAGTTATTTACCTTTTGTTCATTGTAAAACACAAAGTTGATCTAAAACAACTTGAAAATAGAAACAACTCTACTGACTTCCTGTTCAAAACTGCAGAACTGATAAGCCCCGCCTCTTCATTTTAAATGTAGTAACTGTAAAAAGCAACAGATTTTAAATAACAAAATATTTTTGTTGGAAAGTGGCTATGAGACAGTTTTGAACCATACATACTTCACTTTGGGTCTTAATCTTTAGAAATATAACAAGTAAATACAGACAAGTGGGAGGGGATAGGTGGTAGGTGAGAACGGGGATTTCTGAGCACTTGAGCTGCAGCTGAAGAACAATATAAGATTACTCCAACATCCATGAATCAATTCAAATATAATTTTGAGTAAACGAATGATGAAGGGAGGCCATTATAACTTTATTACTTACTTACTTACTAAAATTTTACAAATTTTGCCGAGTAAGTAAATGGATCTCGTTCATTTTCTAAGCTATTTTAAAACATTTTTGAGTTTTACAAAAAAAAGCTACATATATTATAGCTTACGAATAAGTCTCCTTTACAATATTAAGCTTGGAGCTCAAAATAATAATTTAAATCAAAATTCTTCTGACATCCGAGTAGAGTCCTGAGAGTGCAGCCCGCGGGTCTACAGCCTCATACTGGAATATAATTGGGGACAAACAGTGCGTGTGTGGCAGTGACAGGGTTAATCATACCCATATGGTGCACCAAGAGGTTTCCAATGCTGCTGTGGGCCAAGAACAGGCGAGAGGAAGGCAGGGGAGGGGCAGAACAGACTGGAGAGGACAGCGGACACAGAGGCTCCCAACACCTGCAACCTGCTCACTCCATTTCCACTCCAACTCTCTGGAAAACAGGATAAACCAACTCCGATCAACACAACTTTTTCACTGAGAGACAACGTGAAGCTTAGGAGAAGACATGTTTTAACCGTGAAGTAATAGTTAATCGCTTTTACTTCGGATTTTAAACCAAACTGGATACGGTCTTCTTCTTCTTGTGCTGCTGCTGCGTTCGCGGAGGGAGATTTATTCACCAAATGTGTCCAAACGCGGAGAAATGTAGCTCCAACATCTCCTAAAGAAGTTTCCCGAGGCTGGACCGAAGTGGACTCGTTAAAAAGGCAAAGTTGGAAAACCGAGGTAAGGCATTTTGGCGACTGCATGGCTTAACTTTTAACTCGTTTTTTACTCTGAAGTGAATGAGTTGTAGCCTACGCGCCAACACCGCTGCTTCTTCTTCTGCGTGTTGAGTTCACAGGTAAGTCCGAGCTCCAGGCACTAAATGAAACAAGTTATAAATTATTTTTTATTTAATTTTTTTTTTTTTTTTTTTTAACAGACTGTGTAGCTAAAAAATGTAGAAAAAAAATAGAAAATATATGTTTTGAATTAGATTAATAAGTGAAAAATCCCTGACAGTCTAACGTTAACTGAAAACTAGCTTTAACGTTAACGTAAATGACGTTACGTCCATCTATCTCCATCTAACAATAATTTTAAAAAGCATTTAAAGATTAATTAAAGTTACTTGACTATATTTCATAGCACTACAACAAGCAAAAAGTATTATTTAATACATGTAGCTTACTGGTTAGCTTGTTTTTAGACTTTGAGGAAGCACCATCATCTTATGAATGGGAAATACTATATTTTACATACGATTTGCCAGTAAACAAATGTGCTAAGTCTTATTTAATGTGCATTGTTATTATTATTTGTATAGCAGTGCATTTTAATCTTGTTCTCAATTTAAAAAGCCAAAATACTAAATAAATTCTCCCCAACAGAAGTGCTTATTCACTCGTTATATCTAATTTAGAGTGTATTTTTTCCCCCCAGTGTATAAATGTCACCTCAAATCCCTTTACGCATAGCCTATTTTTATTTTTGGCTCCTTATTATTTAACCATTATCACCTATGGCCCACATCACATCATTGTTGGTCTTGTGCATTGTGCGAGCTCTTTCCCGGGATGGTTCATCTGTTTTACAAATCATTGGGGACCTCTGTGGAAGACTTTAAACAGTTTGTGCCTTGGTCCTCTCAGATTTTCCAAATTTATTCCAATATTTTCTGGATTTTAGACTGGATTTAATGACAGTGGCATAGGTCGTGCAGATGGAGAAGTTTTAAAGATTGTATTTCATTTTAAGATGGGATTTTTTTACCTCTAGTCTGCAAACTTTGTGTCATTTACAGTCAAAAGAGAGACAAAAACTGGCCACTTCACAACGCTTGAAATAAGTGATATTAATTTAGGTATTATCACTTTTACATGGCATAATTTATGATGCTCAGTTAATTATTTTTGATTGAAAACCACAGCTGTGATAAAGATCTTTCTGCTCTGGTTTCTGCCAAAATTGGATTTCACAATAACGTAATTGCCTCAAGACTCAGATGAAATGAACATGATTTTAGAAAGATTACACTCATCCCACATAGTCATCGACATGCTTAAGCCTTTATGTGACACGTGGGGCTGTTTTAAACCTTTACTCAGGGGCGTATGAACATGGTTTATAAGTATAGCTTTAGTTCTGTGCTGGTTTTGTCATGTTGTTTGTCATCTCTTTGTTAGTTGAAACAGACATTGTTGCTTTGGTTTAGATTAGGACTGAGTGAGTAATATGATGATGATGATGTTTATTTGTATAGCACATTTACACAGATGCTATCATATTATAAGCTGGGCAGAATATTAAATTTAGAATTATTGTGAATGTTATTTTAAGATATGCAAAAATTCAATATCGAGTATATTGTGTAGTACGAAAGCTGCAAAAAGCTAACTTTCAAATAGCCAAGGAAGGCTATAGGTTATATGTAAAGCAGAATTTGTACAAAAAGTAATTTAAAATGCTTCATAAAACAGGAAAATAAGGGGAAATTGCTTCATTAAGTGACATTTAGCTAAATGTTTTTGGTTTTTTGCTGTCTTGCAAAAAATCTGCCAAAAGAGATTATCAGTCGACGTCACTTTCTGCTCTACTGCTCATGTCACCTGCAGAAATAGACGCTGTCTATCTGGTTAGCTGGGGAAACTTCTTTGATTAAAACAACTAAATGTGATGAGAGGGTTAGCTGATTCGATCAAGTCTGAATCGATTTGACGAACGTCTGTCTCCTGAAGCTTGAGACATTGTTTTCTTGCTGTTTTTCATTCACCTGAATGTATGTTTATGGGTCAAAGGGTCAAATTTCATTCACAAATGTTGATTTAGCAGCATAACTTTGTTTTCACACATGATAAACTCTTGTAGTTACCTGACAACAGCACTGGCTCGACTTGTTGCTACAGCTTGGTCAATCAGCGGCGGCTCTTTCTGCATGCGCACGCATCTCTCGTGTCGATAAACAAATAATCAAAAAGTAATCTTTCACCATTTTAAGCAAAACATGTCCTCTGGCAACTTTACTTTAAGACAAAATATACTTACTGCTTATTTCAAGCTGTTATTTCACTTATTTTTTTTTAATGATATTTTTCCATCTGTTACATTGAATAATAATGAAACTTTAAGTAATACATTTAAGGACATGTTTTAGCACTTAGATTTGATTTAGAAACCAAGCAGCTAAAAATCTGATAAAGTTTTGATCATTTTTCCTACAAGATCAAAGTCCTGCTGTGGGTTTGTTAGTTTACTTGAAAGTAAGTTCCTCCTGAACAAAAAACAACTGCTTTATTTTCATTGGAGTGAAGAGATACAAACACAACATTTGTTTTTGCAGGTTGCTGTGTATTTTATGTTTAATTTAATAATTTTGTAGAACGAACAAGCAGTAACCTTCAGTTTATTTGAAACCACAGATCCTGGTTTCACTATTAAAGCTGATATTCTTGTGACAGAAGTCAAATTGTGAGTATTGTGTATTGTCATATTGTGATTTAGCGGTTCTCTATTGCTGAAGTTGTCTGTTCAAATTCAACTTCTTTTTCCCACCTCAGCCTAAGTGAGTGACAGCTGGGTTTAACCAATCACGCTGCAGTGTAATTGGTTAACTCTGAAACAGCTGTGGATTTTATTTACTTCAAATACAATAGAAAAATTTACATATTTATGGTTCTCAATAAAATCTACATCACAAAAAAAATCTTAAATTATATTTTGGCATATCTTATCCCTTCTACATCTGATGCAGCTACAGGCTACTTGAAACCTGAGAGATGGTTGTTTGCTTGGAATTAAGAAGGACTTACTTCACAGCAAAACTAGTCCTGTCCTGTTTTAGCTAAAAACCAAATGATGTTGTCATGGTTTCTGTAATATTACTTGATGCAGACACTACATAGCTTGATTGTTTCAAAATTTTGAAAGTGCAATGGCAATAAATCGCATCATGTTGATAATAACTTTAAATCATTATAAAATTGCTCAGAATGCATTAGCAATGCGTTCTGTTAGTTGTCTTTGGTATACATGTCTCATACCAGTGTGTGCCTGATTTTTAATAAAACTAACTTGGAACTGTCAATGCTTTTTGGATGATTGCTTAAATGTCTTGATTCAATAATCTTGATCTTATTTTGATCATCGTAATAGTTAAGTACTCAACTGTTTCTCAAACTATGACCTATGTACCTGGTTTATTCTCACTTTAAATCACTTTAAGCTCCCTTTTAGGTCTATTGTAGATCTGGTGTTTGGAGGCTATTTATTATGTTTACAGGCACTTGGTTGGAAAAGTTGGAGATCCACTGAGCTAGACTATATACAGACTCCAAAATACATGCAAAAAGCAACATTTTTACAGAATTCTGCATTAGTAGTAGTAATTGTTTTGTTCTTGCAAGGAAATTTGTTTGCAGTGAGCAAAAAAAAAAAGACACGACAACACAAAAAACTAATACTGATTTTTGTCATTACCATGCTTTATTTGAAAGTAATATTCTCTAACTGTAACCTTGTGTCACTAATTTCTTTTAAAATATCCATCTTAAAGTGGACCTATTGTGTTTGTTCTGTGTATTTAGGAATAAACTATAATATATGTAGATGTAATTTACATTTTGCTTTTTGTAAACAAAACATTGATGTAAAACAGCTTTGAAATAGATCCATTTACTTTCTGTTCAAAAAGCAGACTGATAAGCCCTCCTCTTCATTGTGAGATTTTATGTAACAAGCAGCAGATTTTGAACATACATGCTTTATTATGAATCTGAATCTTTGGAATAATCACTATTTACAGACAAGTGGGCGGGGATAGGTGGTATGTCAGCTGCAGGACAATACAAGATTACTCAAACATGCACAAATCATTCTTAATAAACTTTGATCAGAGAGGCAGCTAAAACAAGGCTAATATCTTAAAAATGGGTTTTACACAGTAGGTTTTCCTTTAGAAGTCTCAAAGTACAATTGAATTTCAACCGTGTTCATACTGAGAGCTCTATTCACAAACATTGTCCAGACAAAGGAAGGGTTACTTCACTTTCATCCACCTTCATTTCAACACAATTTTGGTCCATTAAAGTGAGTGAGGTTGGGCTTTCGAGTAACTCCCCTCTGCCCCTGCCCGCTGCACATTTGGGAGCCACAGGAGACCCTCTGCACTTGTCCCGCAGAGAGGCCCCTGGGTCCGGCTTATAGCTGCACAGAGCACACCTCCACAGCAGCTATTTAATGCATGTTATGGACTCAGCTTTTAGTATTCATAATTTATATGGGATCCTCTCCGGCAAAGTGCAGATGCATAATAAATGGCTGAGTTAAGGGCTAACAGTTAGGCTACTGTTTGAACTAAAGTGTCAAAGATTGTTTTGAGGAGAACTACCTGTTTCTTTGAACTGTCATGTCCGCCAGTCTTCACCTGCTGAAAATGCGCTGACGTCTGGTGTTGAAAACTCCAGCCGGATGCACGGAGAATCACTGATGGGCATCTGAATCTTGTTTTTTACACTTCACACGCAAAAAAGTCAATAAAATCTATGAGTATGAAATTCAAATGCGCTGATTAGAGCACTTCAAGGTTGAGGCGCAGAAGACGAGACTGCCCTATCCGTGTTTTTCACATTTTTCCTGCCTGCGCTTGTTGAAAACTACTATGCAGTCTTAACACATAGGTTTACTCTTTAAATAAATAATAGGCCTGTCTTCTTTTCCACAGCAGGTGTGAAGGTTTGGACTTTATTGCACCTCTGCCAGAGCTGCCTGTTGGAAAAGCTCCAGGCCAGAACATGTGATCAGTGAACATCTTAGGGCCGCACAATTTAGGGAAAATGTTTAATTGTGATTGTGACTCTGGATTGCGACGTCACACATCAGAATGTTCAGTTGATCTAATGTTAAACCAATGGAGATTTTAAATAGCTAAATACTGAACACAGTGTTATTTAAAGCTGTGATTTTTAACCAGTGTGCAGGGAAACATTAATGTGTCTTGAGATATTGTAGAATTTGAGTAAAACATTTACATATAGATATAACTGAATAATTTATCTTGTGTGAGTTTTGTTGGGAGTGTGCAGGGTAAATTTCAGATTTTAAAAAGAAAGCAAAACAATCATCACTGCTCATTTTAGTGGCATTAAGTAAGACTTTTGAAGATCCTCTTAAGAAATCAAATTCAAGACTTCAAAGACTTTGATCAAGTTGTTCATTTGAAAGATTTTCTTAGATTATTTGCACAAAAATAGTTATGACTTTGTTTGTATTATTGCAGTAGCATGTGCTCTTTTTGAACTGAGCCAGATCTTCAACTTTTGTAGACTTTTTAACTTGGAACTTTGGAACTTAAAATTCCAAAAGTAAAGATATTTTGAGACTTCATGACTTTTTCAAATAAAAGTTGTTTTTGGGTGTTATTTAGGTAGATGGTGTGCCCCAGAATCTTTCTTTGATGAGTCGTAAAACTTTGCAAAGCAGTGAATTAAATCATTATCTGACAATACAGATCATAGACAAATTTACATTTAATCAAGCCATTTATTGTCTTGTTCCACGACTGTTTTGTTTACTTTTTCACACTGTTTTGGTTAATGTAGTCCTATGGAAGTTTTTCAAACCTGAACCTGAAGAAACATTGCAGGTTATTACCTAGGTAATATTTGTCGCTTCTTGAGCCTTATTGCAATTCAGTTTTTGCTATTTACTCTTTTCTGTTTACTTTTTAAACATGTCCAAGAAAATTAAAAAAAAAAGACTGAAATAAGCCTAGTTTTAGTTGAAAACAATTTCTTTTGCTGCTCTACAACAGAATTGACTCCAGTCTAAGATCCAGAATATTTCATCAAAAGACCAAAGTGTGTTGTTTATACAAGGATGTGTTTGTATTAATGCTAATCCACTCAATGTTAGAGACCAATTTTAATGCCACCAGGAAAGAAAGCTGACTTAGACTTCCAAACACAACACTAAATAATTTTCTTTTAGGCTTACGATGACAAAATCCAAAACTTTATAACTGTTCTGTTGTGTGCAGTACTCATATATCAAAAAGCTCATGGGTTCGACTCCCAGGCAGACTGGAGCTTTCTATGTAGAGTTTGCATGTTCTCCCAGTGTCTGCGTAAGTTTCCTCCTACATGTACTGTAGCCCCTAACCCAGGACTAGAGATGGAAATAACTGTAGCTGTAGATTCTGGCCATTGTGCTGAATGTAATTGTACATTGTCCCATAAACACAACTCTACCTTATATTCTGATATTTTAAAGTACTTTTTAATGCAATATTTCAAGTTTAATTTGATTTAATTTGCTACTGTCAAAAATACATTTTAAACTAAACAAGCGACACTGGGTTAAATGATTTTTCCTCTTATGTTTTTGCTATTGGGATATTAGTCCTACTTTATGATGTCACCATGACAACTTACTTGTTCCAATAAAGCTCAGGAACTTTCAAAACTATTCAGAAAAACTCAAATTTTCTCCAATTTGACATTTTTTTAGTATCAATACTTGTTCAAATGAGTATCTAGATTCAATACCAATTTTAGTATTGATTATTATCTGATTTTCAATGCTTTTTGACAACCTTAATAGAAACCTCTCTTAGTTTCTTATTCTGTCTCTTCTTTCCTCGTGGGGAATGCTGCTGTAATAATAGTTCCCCATTCCTTTTTGCTTTTTTTCTGTCCAGATTTAGATCTCTGTGGGCTACCTGCATGACTGTTGCCATGACAGCGGCCGGACTCCTCCTCCTCCTCCTCCTGGTCGGGTGCGTGTGCAGAGGTTTGGCCCTGCAGTCCGCTCCCAGGGTCCGACTCTCCTTCAAAGGTGAGGTCCAACGCAGCCCACAAAATGACAGGATTAAGAGTTTTTTTTATATTTTCTTTTCTGTCGTGTGGCTCAGGGATATTGCCTCTCACTATGGGTGGTGTCATTTGGTCAGCTGGGTCGTTTCGCGGTTAATTGAGGTTGTTTCCCTCTCAGCAGATGTGAATAAGGAGTTCAGTTGAAAGGAAAAAAGGGTAAATGCCATGAAAATGAAAAAAAAAAAAAGTAGGATTTTTTGTTTTTCTTTACAAGCCAAATATATTTTAGCACATAAATGTACATCTCTCCATCCACGCATCAAATCTACCAACTGTCTTTTAATACTTTATTTTTTATTAATAATCTGCTTTTACATTGAGAGTGAAATGTGTTGAAGGGACAAAGAAAAATGTTAGTAAAAGAACAAACATTGGAAATTTGAAGAATGTCCAGGAAAAAACAAACAAAAACTAAAAAAATCTGAAACCAGAACACTGCTTTCAGCACCTAATGAAAATAGTTTCTTAATTGATTTAGACAGTATATGGTGGTTTAATTTCTTCACAAAATGCTGCTTTCACATTAAACTCTTTGGAAAAGATGTAAGATGTAATTTACCAAAACAAGTTAAGTGCTCCAGCGCAAACTAAAGGTGCACGGTATATCTGCACAATCAGTATTACAAAGGCAAAACAATACTTTAGGACATTCTCATTGGGGATAAATACATTTTATGCCATAATATGAAATATCAGCTAATAGAACCGCTTTTCTATGGAAACAAACGTGAGTGGGCCTCTTCTTGGCCAAATAACCGTATATTCTGGGTCCATCCATTGATGTTGTGTAACAAAAACATCAATGACAAAAAAATTTTTTTATTCAAGTTTGTTTTTGTCCAAAAAGTCAGTGCACCTTTAAGAAAAATGTTACATTTATTATGTTTGGGAAATTCCTTCTGTCTACATTGATTGCTAAGCATATGATTTTATAATAAGACAGTTGTAATAAGCTATAAGCTCGTACCTGACCTGGCAAGACTTTTGCCTTCATCAGAGGTGACGCCTGATGTTCTTAAAAGTTGTTCTGAGGCGTGACCAATGCTGAACTGTTGGGAACGAGTTTAATTCTACAACTCTCTCATCAGAGGAAAATCAAAGCTTATGCTACAGTTTTTATGCTTTCATTTATAAGTTTAATGACAAAAATTATACTAAAGAATTAATATTGTTCACAAATGTGTGCAATTCTGTGTTAGTGAGCACTTCTCTTTAGCTGTGATAATCTGCTGCTCATCAATATGCTGATAAGACAGTATGAGTTTTGCACAGCGTGTTATTGTGGCTGACCATAATAAAATAAATCACTGAAGTGGTCAGTTTTAGCACAGCGCATTGCCAGGCGTGTCAAGTTTTGAGAAAGCATAAGAGTTTACCAAAGCTGTTACTCATTTATCTAATACATTTCTAACATAAATCGCCTTCAAAGTAAATCTGTCAGAAAGTTAAACTGGATGTAAATTTTGCCTAAATGCTGTTGTTCAGGTAGATCACAGAAGAACTCTTTTTGCAGAAGAACTCTTTGAAGTTAGTTTGAGTTTTCTATCTAAACAAATGAAGCAATTATACAAACTTTCACTTGACTCGAGGCTGTTACTGTTTGACGCGCATTCATTTATTCAGGCTTACCTTAATCTGGTTTATTTTTAATGCAATGTAGCGTCAAGCTGCCTGTTAATCATCAACAGCCATTGTTTGTCAAATTGCACAAACCAATATAAAAATACAAAATACACATCAACTCCTCTTACACCTTTTGCCTTTGTCCACGTGAAAGTTGAAATCATTTGATGAATTTGTCTCAGGTTTTATGAATAGCTCTGATTTTGGACTGAGCTCCGCTGTGAGCCTGTTTCCCTGGAAGTCTATTTAGAATCACCATTGGTGCAAATGAGGCTCAGGGGCAAAATGGAAGCTGCACCATTTTAAATATTTCAGCTGTGACTACTTTTCAATTCAGATTATTGATATTTATAGTGTCTGGTATTTCCACTGCCCTTTCACTTCAGGCTTATAAGATTTTCCTGTGATAAATACATTTGAAGCTATTTTATTTGAGATGAACTGTCAACCGTTCATATTCACAGAAGAAATCACAGTTTTATTCACGTTCATTGTGAAACTTAATTGAAACCACAGATTATTCTTGTTATTTCTTCACATGCGAACAATTTAACTACTTTTCCCATAATAGTCGTGTTTGTGTCTAAAAGCTAACACTAACATAAAATACTCATAGTATTTTAGCTAGCTATTTTGAATACAAAAAGGCTTATCTGTGAAACCAGGCTCGCAGGGGAAGCGCAGTGGTTTATTCTCACAATATTACTTACATTCCTAATGCAATATTCCAGTGGTCTGTACAGTCTTGTCTTACCTTGATAAATTGAACAATAGTAATAAAGATGTCTCAAGTCCGTAATTTAGCCACCTGCTTATCTCATGCAGCAGTCACGTCTCTTGAAGAAACTTTCTCTTGCTCCAGGACAGTGTCAGCTGCTCCCAATGATCCAGGGTAAAGGTCTCTTTGCTTAATCCAAATCTGAAATTCAAACATTGCAAAAATGAAGAAACTCAGCTTTTCATGAGGTTACACCAAACCCCGGTGATGAAAGATTTGACGCTTTGCGTCAAAACTTTTTTTTTTAAAGTTCATGATATGAAACTAGGTAAGATTTGTCATAAAGTCCAACCTTTTTGAAATGTGTAGCGTGATCTGTGAGGCGAGCAGCAAGCCGTTAGTGGGAGTGGATCCCTTCTTCACTGTGGTTCTCCCTTGAGGTTTCTCTTTTTTCCCCTCATGGTTGTTTTGAGTTTTTTCCTTGCTGAGAAGCAGGGTCTAAGGACAGGGGATGCTCTGGACAATCATTCATTTGCTCTACTTATAATCTGCTTTGACATTCTTGATCAGTTGTTTCATTGAATATGTATTGTTTTATTTTTATTTCCTATTATTCATGTTTGCTAAATTAATAATCTTGGGAAGTCCAAATAGACGACTGTTGTTGTGATTTTGGGCTATACAAAAATAAATTGATTTGATTTGGATTTGATTAGTGATTACATTGTGCTCTATGGAGAAAAGGCTTTCTGGACTAAGATTTTCCCTTCAGTACCAATTGAGCGACCACTACCACAAGTCAGGACGATATTAAACTAGCGATGTCCTAGCCAGATTTTTAATAGAGTGGGTGACACAAATCTGGTAGGGACTCCGGCCTTTCAGAAAAGTTTGAGGCACAGCGCCACCACAGGCGAGGAGGGATTTGTGTTTTCTTTTAATCAGTTTGTTTCAGTGAAAATGTGTTGAGAATGTGAACTGCTCCAAATGAAACTGAAGCAATGTTTCAACTTTTAGCGCCCAAGCGAACCAGTTCAGCGGACTATCAGGTGTGAAAGCATCCTAACACTGAGCAAGGTGTTGTGCAAAGAGCTTTTTGCATGTGATTTACTTGGATTGTTTTTGTGATTTCTGCTCAAGATGTCACAGTTTTGTCCAAGTTCTTTATGCAACTACGGTAAATTGAAAGCACAGTCATATTTCTTCACACACTAACAGTTTTTCCTCACAATAGTAATTCTCAGTTTTCCCACTTTGTTATAGTCCAGAAACGGCCAACTTGGATTACTTTTGTGAATAGGTCTGATTGTGGTTGGACCTGATGCTGGCGGATTCTAGGCTGTTCCAGGAAGTGTATTTAGAATCAATCACACAACTGGCAGAGCAATAAACGTGTGCTGCCATTTTCAACATTACCTGATCTTCTAGTTGTAATTTGTCTAGCATCTTTAACTTTTCAAAGGGACGTAGATTAGAATGAATGTCGCTATAAAAAAGTCATTTAGACATCATAATTATCTAGGCCAATCATATTTAATACAGATGTTTGGCAGCTAAAATGAACATTGTATTAAAAAAAATGCTTAAAACATTGATTAAAAGTTTGTATGATTTATATTTAGAAAATGAACACTGAATTGTTATATAAAATACGTAAAATATACAAAATAAAATGGCTAAAACCTACTAAAACTAGCAGCTTCCTTGTAATTGTCTGTATAATGTATGTGTGTGATTATAATAAAGACATATTTATGCAGACTAGATCGATGACACACATTAATCATTCCAAGTTTTGTTATGAAATTATATAAACTAGAGCCTGATTTCCTTTGTTATTTATACGACCTATTGTAATACATTAGCTAATGTAAACAACATTGTGTCGTTCGTCAGATGAAATGTCACTGACGAGACTTATTTGTGTAAAATTCAACTCCCGCTCATCAAAATGTGACCAACTCATTCAAAACTCAAGCAGCTCAAAGTCACATTTTGTGCTGTTGCAATCATTAAATGTAAAGTTAAATATATTCAAAACATGTATTTGCTGCTTATAACAATAAAAAAAAAATTGTGATAGCTTTGAAGCCAGTAGAATTCACCAGTTACTTGAAATCATATTGAATTATTAGTCATTTCATTTAACAAACTGCAGTTTTTGAAGTATTATCATCTTTGACAAACAATAAAATTTAAATATGTTAACCTTGTTTAGATCTGTGCATAGTGTTTTAAAACAGCTTTTATGTGATTGTTTTATTCATTGACTTAATTCATTTTGTCATTTCTTATTGAGACGTTTAAAATGTGAACTCTGTTCTTTTATTAAAGTGATACTGTGGAAGTTTCTAGAGGTGGAAAGTTAAGTTAAAGGTGAAGTAGCTGATTTTCACACAGCAAACACAATTAAGGTTTAAATATGACAACTTCCTCTCATAAATCCTTCAACATATGGTTAATATAGACATAAAAAATGTAAACATTGTTTTTTACAAACAGCAAAGTGAAACTGGAGAGGACCACCTAATCTCAGCCATCAGGCGCTGCATTCAGCCCTATCAGAACTAAAATTCTTATTATTCAATTCAGACAGATCCCATTCTTTCTCATAGTGCTGTATTTAACTCAGATGGACAAATCTGTCCTTGATTTGTACAATTTGTCCTTGTGGCAGGAGGTCCTCCTCATTTTATGGCTATGCAAGCCTGTTCAAACTGCGGACACAGGTTGTAATAAACAAACAAACATCTGAATCCCAAAAATTGGCTTTAGTTTAAAGGGAACCTATTGTGTTTTTTCTGTGTATTTAGTACATAGGTAGATCAGTAATTTAAATGTTGTTCATTGTAAAACATAAAATTATCAAAAATGGCTTGGAAATAGAAACATGTCCATTGACTTCCTGTTCAAAACTGCAGAACTGATAAGCCTCGCCTCCTCATGCAAAACTTAACTTTAAGCATCACATTTTGAATTACACATTTTGGAGTAGAGAAATGTGGCTAAACGACAATTTTGAACCCATATGTTGTTTTGACTAAGTACAAGTAAATACAGACACATAGGCGGGGGTAGGTGGTAGGTGAAACCATGAATTTTCTGGCTCTCATCATCAGCTGCAGGACAATACAAGATAACTCAAACATGCATAAATCAATTTAAATGCAACTTTGGGTAAACTAATGTTGAGAAAATACAGTTATAATATGGGTAAAAAGCAGAATAGTAGATTTTACACAATAGTCTATTTTTGGCATGATGGACCTTTAAAACATAAATTGCAAATTGACTCTCAATGCTAATCAACTGGAATTTGCCCCAAATCGTGCAGCCCTATTGCCCAAAGCCTACAATATTAAATCCACAATATTTCTCTAAATCCCTCAGCCCTTCTCCCAAATGACAGCTGGGCATATCCGAACAGTTAATTTCTTTGTTTTTGCTTGTTAGTCACCAGCCCTGGCACTATTTCCTCTCACATATGTAAAGAGCTTACTTCCTGGCCCATGTCAAACACAGCGTTCCTGAAAACAAAAGCTGGATATTACGTGTGACTGGTGCCCTCCAAAACTCCTGCCCCGCCCTCTGCCCCATTCAGGCCTCCGTTAAATCATCTGGCAACGTGACACAATATAAGCAGCACCTGAAACGCCGTCATAAAAGCTAAATGATATTCGAGTAGTTAAGTGTTTTAGCCTCCAGGTTCAGATTGTGGTGTGGATTTTCCCCTGTTCAGTCAAAAGGAGAGACTCAGGGCTCAGATATGCACACGGCAGCTTTGATCTGAAACAACGCAGGTGATTACAGTTATCTATGCACTGCTGTGTCACACCTGAAGAAAAACTGTGCAGGCAGTAAAAATAAAAATATGCAGGAGAGAAGGTATTTTGTAGAATTATGGCAAGACGCTGCAGCTGAATGGCAAACTAATGAATATAAAGACATTAATATGAATATTCTCTTTTGTTTTAAATAAATCTAAGAATAAATGATACAAGTTTCATACAGAAATAATGCATTTTGTTTGTACAACTGGCCAAAATTGCACATTTTTAAGCGTTGAAACGGCACTGGTGAGCAATATGATCATTGTCAGCATGCTTAATTGTATAATAAATTTTGTTGTCATGTTCAATGCAAAAACACAATGCAGAGTGGACCATATCTAATTTATTGAATAAAAAATTTTTTTTGACAAAAAGTTTTGCCAAAACATTGAATTTTGTTGCATTTCTTTCATATTTCAAACTGTAATAATCAAGACTTTGAAATATATGTCATTAAATCCTTGTGTTTGTTTTGTAAAATCTTCAAAATTGTAACAGCATTTTGAGAAAACAGCATTTGAAGTTACAGTGTCACATATGAATCACTTAGATCAATGAGAGCCCAAAGTTTTGTGTTCGGTACGCTAAAATTAGAAGAATACTTCTTCTGTGGGGCAAACATATGTGACTTACAATGACCCATTTTGTACGCTTTAGAAGAGTGGGGCAAAACAATTTACACTGAATGTATTGAGAGCCAATTTAAAAAGTATGTATTAATCACAAAGATAGTTAACAAACCTCAGCACTCCTTTGTGGGCCAAATTATACCCACTGGAAAAAATGTATTTATACCCGTGTATTTCGAATTTCAGGGGCAATATTGACAGATTAATAGCCAATCAGGGATGTGCATCGTCTCCTGTATGAAAACCAACATGGCTGCTTATGACCAAAATATACATAAAGATTATGGAAAACATGAGTGAAGCAAAAAAAAAAAAAAAGTTTGATTTTGTTCTAAACGACAGACAAGCAATCAAGTCACCCAAATAAACAAATTGATTGTGTTGTGGAGGATCTGGAGGGGAAGTGGTGACCAGACCCACTCTTCTCAATAGTGTATTCTTCCAAACAAGAATATGGTATTATAGTACATTTTCTATCCGTTTTGTGCTATATTTTATCTTCAATTTAAGACATGCATTGTTAAATGTGTAAAGCTGCAACAAGAGTATTTATTTTCAAAAATGCTAACATCTGCCACCAGGTTCATTTCTTGTTTAGTTCATTTCTATGAGGTTTTCACTACCTCAATCTAAAACAAAACGAAAAATTACTAAAGATCAGGCAGTGAACAGTGAGTTGTTGGTGGCTTTCTCTGAAAACTTGGTAAATACCTTACAAAAGAAGAGAATATTTCACCAAAGGATCGTCAATCTGTCAATGCTAATGCCCTAAATAAATATCTTCTATGCATAGGGTCAATTATTGTATTATTGCAAATAATTTTTAGTCCACGAAACGTTTAGTTAACTATACACAAACTCCAGCATCTTTAACAAGCTGATTGAAGAGATTTTTATTACATAGTCAAAGCAAAAATTACTCCAAAATATACTAGAATTATGCAAAATGGACAAATGAATGCTAATGATCTCAAGTTGCGTAAATCTTTAGCTTCATGTTGGTCAATTTTTGTCGTAATTTCCCGTTTACGTGTCTTTAACAATCTAAACAACATCCATTTGATTAAAAGAAAATACTTACCCTGGTACAGCGTCTGAATTATGTAAATTATTTCAAAAGAACCTTTATCTTTGCCTGGATTTGTCCACAGTATAACAACAAACCACTCAAAACTGAAGTAACAACAACACAACATCTCCATAGAAACAGAGAACTTACATGCACCGTTAAGGTTTATTTTGCTAAGTTCTTAGTAATTTTCATTTCAGCATGTCAACCAAAATGAATTATCGTGTTATCATTAAGTGTGTGGTAAAGAAAATATGATAATTATACTCAACAACAGATAAATGTTATTGGTTGGAAGGGGAAAAACAATTATAATAACAGTGAAAATGCCTTGCAAAATACATGAGAGAACGGGGAGGAGTTACAACTAGTCTTAGCTTTCAAATGCTCTAACAATGTGCGACGACAAATAAAACTCAACTTGGTTGTAACTGCTGTGTTTTAAAGCTTCTAGTAAAATGGCTGCTGTTTCAAATATGTAGCACATTATCGATGAGTCAACAGTGTAGTTCTTTTTTGGATCCCATTGTGACAAAAAGCAGATGTGTGCGGCGTTTTATACAGGAACAAGTCCATTTGTAGCTGGCAATAATAACAGTGCAGTTTAATGTGACCCTTGACACCAATCCTGCTTCAGTAAACAGCTTATTTGCACTGTGTTTTTGCAGTGTTTTTAAAAAGCAGGTTTAGTCTTGAACTTGATCTTGTAAAGATTTAACATCCAGGATTTCACACCTGTAAAAGCTGTTTTTACCAGACTGGGACACTTTCTGCATTTGCGTAAAACAAGTGTCATTCACAAAGCCGCTCCCTTCCCCCAAACGCAGGACAAAAAGCAGAAAAGTTGGATTTACTCCCCAACAGTTGCATGCTGCTGTGAGGATTTATTGTCCATTGTTTGTGACAGCGAGTTGCTTTGTTCCTGGAGGCGCCTGTGGAGGTGGTTTTGGGGCCCCGGGGCATGTGATTTCAGACCGAATGAGGTGGCCACAGCCTCAATGACACACTGGCAGCACAGCAGATAGCCATCTTGTATTGTTTGACTCTGTTGCTGGGAAGTCTTTCCAGTTATACATACTTCAAAAGCTCTGACCGACTTACATATAATTAGTCAGCATTGCTAGACAGCGTAACATGCAGGAAACACAAGCCGTACATGAGTGTTTGCTGCAGGTCAGCGCTGTCTTACTGTAGATGTAACATGAGCTGGTCCAGTGATGCCACTTCAATCGAATGCCGTTCCAGTGTTTCCCTGCTGTATCAGAATGCTGTCAGGGGATAACGGATCACTGGATGTTTAGCAGATGATGGCAGTGCATTGTTGGTTATTTTTGGAGAATGGACACATGTGAAGGTGTGGCGCTGCTACATTTAGCCTGTTCACTGAATCCGCTTTGGCCCAGTGGAGTCAGCGGGCTTGTTATCCTGTGTTTACTTCGGAGGAACAGAACCAGCCTCGCCTCACCTCCAAGACTCCATCCCTCCTGGCCCGGAGATCCGATTGCATAGTTTATTTTAGTGGCACCTTGACTACATCCTGTTAACATTGACCCCAAAAGGGAAAGATGGCTGCCACTTTGATGTAAATATGGATTGGTCTTCTTCTTGAATCCTTATAAGCCCGCTTCACAGGCTGTCTGTGGACATTTGTCATTATATAAGCCTCCTGTCTTTAGCTGGCCCCCGCCATGTCCCAGTGAGCACATATGGTGGACACTATGTTGGACACGTCGCAGATGTGTGAGCTGCTTTTAATACAAGACATATTTGATGTAGAATTGGAAACACTTACACTCACCAGTGTGCTACAAGCAGAATCCATTTATCTTTGTAGCAGCTGCACATTTGAAAATTGTTCAATCGTAGCTTTCAGCAGAACAAAACACAGGAACATTTTCCACTGTGGAGCATGTCTTAACAGGTTATGCTCTGCTGAACACAATCCTGATCTTGAGAATTAGCTCCCAGTTCCACTGACCGTGTATCCCAGGGGACCTGCTTTCACGTCCAAGTGGCATGTGGTGCCTTAAACTCAATCAGACGGTCTGGGCACATGAAATATTAAGATCTTAAAAGCGAATGTGTTTCTCAAAATGCTCTGGGTCGAGCTATATTTATCATTGGCACATTTCTCCAGAAACACAGTGTGAATCAACTTGTTCAGAGGACCATAAGTTCATCCTAATAAACTTCTGCATTTGAGCTGTTAATGCTAATAGTATAAGAAAAGGTAGATGCAAAGTATGAATGAGACAATTCTGTGCAAGGCAAATTTATTTTTATAGCACAGTTCACACACAAAGCAATTCAAAGTACTTTACAAAGTAAGAAAAGATACATAAAAATCACAATACATACAAAACAACATTATTAAAAGTATAAATATCATCATAAAATGTACTTTAAAGGAAAAAAAAAAAAAACTTTTCTGTCATATGCACAGACAAACAGAAATGTTTTGAGCCTAGATTTAAACAATGTCACAGTCGAGGCCTGTCTTACATCTTCAGGAAGACTTTGCAAGACTTTGCTAAAAACTGAAATGCTGATTCCCCATGTTTAGTCCTGACTCTGGGCACCAGCAGGAGGCCGGTCCCTGAGGTCCTCAGAGTGCGAGATGGTTCATAACGCACTAACATGTCAGAGATGTACTTTGGTTCTAGTCCATGGAGATACTTAAACACAAGCAGAGCTGTTTTAAAGTCTATTCTCTGAGCCACTGGAGCCAGTTCAAAGACCTAAGCACAGGACTAATGTGATCGTACTTCCTGGTTCTGGTCAGGACTCGAGCAGCAGTCTTGGTTCTGGATGTACTGCAGCTGTTTTACAGCTCGTTTGGATAGGCCGGTGAGAAGGCCGTTACAGAAGTCTAACCTGCTGGAGACAAATGCATGAATAGGTCTCTCCAAGTCAGGCTTTGACACTATAACTTTGATTTTGGCATTGTTTTTTAGATGGTCAGAAGCTGCTGATGTTATTGACTTTATGTGGCTGAGTCCATTATTACCCCCAGATTTCTATTTTGTTTGTTTAGTTTAGTTTTATTCTGGTCTCAATACATGGGTCATGATTCCAATATGCTTTATGATTTTGCCTCACAAGAACTACTTTTTCTGTTTGCTAAAAAAAACATGGCTTTTCAACAAGCATATTCATCTTTGAATGTAGTTTATGGGAGTTAAGTCAGGAGTTTGTTAAGACAATGTAAAAAAAAAAAAAAAGTTAATATTTCAGTCAATCTGGGTCAATTTTTGTGAAACAAAAAGGGGCAAGGTTCCAAAACTCCCCTCAATAAGAATATATTAACTAAGCTGCTGTTTACTTCTTGTGAGTGAGAAATGACAGCGGAATCATATGAAATCAACAAAATTTACAAAACAGAGCTATGGAGAGACACATGAGGATCCCAACACCAGAATTGAGACAGATGTAGTGAGCGATACTATTTTCGATTTCGTTCCATCCCTAAAGCAAACCTAAAGTGGTCTGTATTGTTTCCTCAGAGCTCATGGACACTCGGGCAGCTCGGCCTTTCAGTTTCTCCTTCAACACCAGCGACTATCGGATCCTGCACATGGACCAGGACCAGGGCCGGCTGTACCTGGGCAGCCGCGAGTACCTTGTGGCCCTCGACATGCACAACGTCAACAAGGAGCCGCTTATAGTGTGTACAAAAGCTTTTTTTTAATCCAGCCTGCTATTTGCTACATGCCTAAAGCTAATAATCCTGCTTTTCTTTTGTAACACAGATCCACTGGCCAGCGTCTGCGAAGAGAAAGGGAGAATGTCAGATGACGGGAAAGGGAAAACAGGTACGTTCATGTTACATCCTGCTCTTTCATGAGCTTGGACTGGCACATTGGCAGGACAAAGGCAATATTTAAGTGTCTTTTTTTTGTTTTTCCAGGGTGAATGTGCCAACTTTGTGCGCATGATTGAGCCTGGAACCGCACCCACCTGTACACGTGTGGGACTGGAGCTTACCAACCCATCTGCACTTTCATCAACAGAGGCTGGAGAGCTGAGGTGACTGCAGGACATTTATCTAAAAGAAGAAAAATGCATTTATTCACCCACTTTCTCACTGCTTTTATCTTGACAATTTCAAATATCTGCATGTCAGTTTGAAGGATTTGTTCTAAAGACTATAATTTGGGACGCTAGATTTCACTGTTTTCATGCATTTTTGGCTAATGTTGCAACATGACAAGATTTTTCTGGTGGAGGTTTGCCATCTTCTTGTCTCCACAGAGATGTTATTATTTTGCCAGGAAGAATTCAGAGTGAGGGATTAAACTTATCTAGCATGCCTTTTTCAATTATGGGTGTTTTTCTTTGGAAAACATGCATCACACTGTGAGCTGGGTCACCTCTCCACAGATTTGACCCACCTAAGATAATACAGTATTTGGCTTTCTGAGACAACTATACCTAAACCTGGACTGTGTCTGGCCAAACTAGGGCAGTTCATGATGTAAATTAATACTAATATGTGGCCCTCTGCTCATATAAACTTCAAACTGTGGCCCCTGTAAAAAACGTTTGACAACCCTGCACTACACAGTCAAACAGCTCTCATCTAAAGAGTCTTCTGGTGAATAGTCACTCAAACTGAAAACATGAAATCTTTAATTGATAGATGAAGACAATGTGTAGCAATTTGAAGTTCAGTGTTCACAATAAACTACTTAGAAAAAGAAAAATATCTAATTATGATCAAGTTGGGTCTCCCAGCGTTAATAGATTTGTTACTAAATAAATTTATACTAAAACAGACCAGCTTTCAGTGCCTGATACTGTCAGACCTCAGAAGCTAAGCAGGTTGGGTTAGGGTATGTATGGACTAGTATGACTCTGGTGTGAGTAAAATGGTTGGTGGTGGGTCTGAGAGATTGATGGCGCTTCTGTCAGTCTGCCCCAGGCAGCTGTGGCTACAATAGTAGCTTACCACTACCTAACGTGAAGTTCAATAAATAATGCAAAATGTGAAGCGTCTTTAAGTGCCATTAACAATCCAATGCAACAATATTACCACAGCTTAAAAAACACTGCTGTAGAAAATTCCAGGCACACCAGAAAATTACTACTGTAAATTAGTCTAAGTAAAATTTAGAATTAAGTATTTTACTCTCCTAAAATATTAACCAATAATAGAGCAAACATGTTTTTATTTTCAAGCATAATTTCTGCTCATTTCAAGTGAGAAAATGTTTACATACTGTTCCACTGGCAAATACCTTTTTAAGATAACCAGCATTGCTGGGTTTCAATGACTTCACAACATTCTACAGACCAATGGTATTTCAATCAGATTGGGTACAGCTAAAGTAAATATTGTTTAAATGTGGTTTATTTTTGTAATACAAAGTTTAATGGGTCAGTCAAATCAAATCAAACTTTATCTAAATAGCGTTTGTCATACATACAATGTAACACAAAGTGCTTTACAGTGCTTTAAAAACAATCCCACATGTAACTGTCATAAACTCTAAAATGTGAAACTCAGCGATATTCCCAGTGCAGTACAAGCAATAACATCTCCATGGACACAAGGAAGTGCAGTTCTGTTACCAGAAAAGATAGTTCACCTTTAAATCTAAATCAAAACCTCAAAATTCAGCTTCTACTTTACAGACGTGAGAGATCCACATCTGTAACATGAACCACTCTATCCACCCCAGGAGAGGAATTTCCAGCTAATGCCCCACTACTGTATAGCCCTGGGATACTTTGTCCTAATAAATATTTCAGGCCGACAAACTGGGACAGTGATTTGTTTATGATTTTTCTTCTCGTCCCTGGTGAGGTTTCAGCTCTCTATTTTTACTCTCACTTATTCTGCAGGACTACCTGTTTCGACTGGTCCCTGGTTATGTGGATTCAGGGAAGGGCAAATGCTCCTACGATCCAAAACAGGAAAACGTTGCAACTCTGATCAGTGAGTATCAAGTATGCATTCATTTAAGAGCCTGGGACAGCTCAGAATAACAAACATAGTAGAAAGTACTGATTAAACATTTTACCAAGCATTTAGCCTGATTTTACTACTACTACTACTGAACAATAGTTAGGATTTCACAAATAATTACACTTGATAGCACTTTTATTTTACTAATACTATAGAGGGAATATTTGTTTAGCAATAAGGTATCAGGTATGCAGAAAGAGCCGCCGCTGATTCACTAAGCTATAGTAGAAACTCATGCCAAGGCTGTTGTAAGCTAACTACGAGAGTTAATCGCTGTGAAAACAAAAGTTATGCTGCTAATTCAACATTTGTAAATGAAATTCAACCCAAAGACCCTTAAACGTTACATTCAGATAAGTGAAAAAACGGCGAGAAAAATACTGTATCAAGCTTTGACAGACGTCTGTCTAACCTGATATATACAGCTAGCTCTCGTCCTGTTTTGTTATTTTAATCAAAGAAGTTTTCCCAGCCAACTAAATGGACAGCGTGTGCAGTAGAGCGGTGACATCCACCAACATCCTTCTATATGTATATGTGCTTTCTAGAGCTGTAGTTCTTTAGTCGTTTAGTTGATTAATCGGTCGATGGAGTCTCGTTCAAGCAAACTTTTTTAGTCAACTAACTCTTTTATTTAGATGTAAGGATTGTATTCAACAACAGCAGAATCATTTTTATATAAACACAAGGTTTACTTTTCATTTTCTGAACTATGGTTTTTGCATGTACTACAAATTAATGTTAGTCAAAGTTTCCTGTAAAGTTGTTGCAATACTAACATTTCAAACTCTATTTTGATACTAGGGAATAGACTCTTATACAATGGACTGATGAAACTCATGATTATTTTAAAACTTTTTAGAAAATTTTTTTAACTTTTTTTCTTTGCAGAAAATATCAAATTTGGTTAAAATTTTTGTTCTGTTAATGTTATCTGTATTTGTTCAAATGAGTATCTGGATTTTGACACCAGTTTTATCATTGATTTGTAATATTTTTGACAGCTCTACTTTTAGCTTCAGAACCTTTGCCACTCCCCCTTTTAAGTCGATTAATCGGTCGATAGAACATGTCTTTAGTCGACCAAGAATTTCTTTGGTCGACTACAGCCCTGGTGCTTTCTTCATTTCTGATTCAATGTCATTTTGGATGACAGTGAGGTTCATCTGAGAACATAGCTCTACTTCCAGGAACATTTATTCCTCATTTTTTTCTTCATAAACCGCAACTTTACTGCTGAAAAACTATGTTAAATATTCACCACAGGAACTATCACACCAAGTCATAATTACAATAAACATACAAACCTGTCATAGGTGCTCTAAAACCATAAAATAAGTCTTTGAACGTCAGCTGTAAGAGTCACGCATGCTGTTTTGTGTCTTGGCAGATGGTAACTTATATGCAGGTGTCCATATAGACTTCATGAGCACAGATGCGGCCCTGTTTAGGACGATGGGGGGGAGGACAGCTATCAGGACTGAGCAATACGACTCGAGGTGGCTGAACGGTAAGTGTGGGGTGTGCCAGCAGGTAAAATGCCTTTTGATTACAGGCTGCTGCGCTCCTTCATTTTATTTGACAACCACCTCCCTTTTTTTCCTCTTCTTCACAGAGCCGGTGTTTGTTCAGATCCAGCAGATACCTGACAGCGCAGAAAGGAATGACGACAAACTGTACATCTTTTTCCGTGAGAAGAGCCTGGATTCGAACGGAGCCAGCCCCAGCGTTTTAGCGCGAGTGGGACGAGTGTGTCTGGTGAGGCACATGGCACGGCAGTGAGAATGATGCATGGGTTTTATACAGCTCAGTGCAAAAAGCTTGAATAGAACTGTAGACCCAAAGAGCACAGTCGCACGCACAGTTTTACAAGTCAAAATGTTTATTATCACCTTTTAGCCTAAAAAAAGTTAGCCATTTAAACTACACTTCTCACTAAAACATAGCGAACATGATTATATTTAAGATTGCACTAAACATTTTTGCTTGTTTTTACCCAATTGGCTATTTTGATGAAGTTTATAATTGTTTTATGTCCAGCAAACATGACATACAGTATGTAGAGGTAATTCTACAACTGTTACCTAGCAACCAGATTGCAAATATGGGCCAAAATTCACATAAATGACATTCTAACACAAGGAAACAAACCAAAATAATTATTTAAAACTTCCCTCCAGACAAACTTAGCGGCGATGGTTGAACAAACAGGACAGTGCAGACTAATTTTTACCTGAATAGATACATTAACAAGATAATTGTGCTCGGCTCAGTTTGTCAGTTTCTTCATACTTTGCATCATAACTGCAGTAAAACTATAATATTTGATTTACCACACTTTAAATAAAAGCACTAAATGATTCTTTATTCTTGACAAAGTGGCATAAATCCCTCTGAAGTGACTCTTGTAGTTTTGGACTTTGCAGAAAGTAATTGTATTGCATTATTTGATCTTTCTGACAAAGATGATCCATCACCAAGAGTTTTTGATTATTTACGTAGAGATTACTCTAACAATTTCTATGACATTTAATTTATAGCTTATACCATTTATACTTGTTACAATACTAGTTTCATCTTTATTTATATCAACCATTATGAACATTGACGTATTATTTTCATAGTTATAAACACTGAGACAATCGTAAAAAAGATTCTTGCTGCTCACACTTGGATTAAAACAGCAGGTGGCGCAGTCTCGTAAAAGTCTGAAGAAAAAATACCCCGTAATGTGACACTCCAGCGTGAAACTGCAGCTGGTGTGAGAGCGATGTGCCTCCAATCTGCAGCTTTACAAGACTGAACATTCTCCACTGGGTTAAGACGGATTTAGAGTTTGTACAATGAATGAATTAAGTCATTGTTTTTACAGCAGGGGTACGAGGAGCTAATAAGCTTGCTTCCACATCACAAACACAGCTGGAGTTCTGTCTGTGAGATACTATTCTTTCCCCTCTAAGCCTCAGAAAACATTGCTCTGAATCTCCCGGTTTTGTATCGTCATTGGAAGATGTCTGAGCTTTTCTGCACTGCTTTTAAATTCATAAATCATCCAGACTCGTTTTGAGCATTTCTGTCAGGCAGATTGTTAGATTATTTCTCCTATGCTGTTTTCTTTGGAGCCAGTAGATGAAGTTCTAACACAATTCTTGATCTGAGAAACACTTGACTGCTATATGTGCTTTAATGCACATTTTTAAGTTCAAATATTAGATATAATGTTCTCAAGAGCACAGTGGCAAAGCGGATAGCTCTTTGGCCTCACAGAAAGAAGGTTGCCGGTTCGACTCCCGCACGGCCCGGGACCTTTCTGTGTGGAGTTTGCATGTTCCTCCCCGTGTCTGGGGGGTTTCCTCCGGGCACTCCGGTTTCCCCACCAACCAATAACATGCATGTTATTGAACACATGGTGATAGTCGGAGGTTGAGGCGCCAGGTGTTTAGGTGAATCGCCTCTGCTGAGCTGCCCAAGAGCAGTTTACTGTCACTGAGTGGGGAGGGGAGGGTTCATCTCACTGCGAAACGCTTTGTGACTCTGTGTCTGTAAAATGCGCTATACAAATAAAAATTACTAACTTTACTTACTTAATAACATGAAATGCAAAGAAAAAATCATATTTGTCTTTTATTTGTCTTTAATAATTTGATTTCCATAAAATTTCCATGGAAACAAAACAGTTAATACAACTTGATGATAATTGTGATTCCATTACCATATACCCAATTTTTACTTCTTTAAAAATGTAAACAAACAGAAATAATTTATTTTAAACTTATTAAATCAGTCATGTTTTGCTCACTTACCTAATGAATTCTGAGCCTCTAAATTGATGTGTTTTAAGGTTTTTTCACAGCTGTTAGGAGCGGCTTGTTGTTGTTGTTGTTGTTGTTGTTGTTGTTGTTGTTAGCCTAACAACAACAGACAAACTAAGTGGAGTGAACAAATGGGACATTATTACACGGAGACACAATATTGTGGAATGCTGACTAATTTTCACTTGAATAGATACAAGATATCCGTGCTGGAGGGAATCTATTTATTATTTTATTGTAAGAAACGTTTTTTCTTTCCTAATTTAATCAAACTTTAAGTAAAGCTGGACAATTGATCAAAAGATCGAGAGATTACATGTCACATGACAAATAATTAATTATTTAGTGCTTTTTGGATCAGGGGCTCCAGATTGCTGCATTTACAACTGGAAAATGTCAGTTTTCAAGTCAATAAGTGCCTAAACTGAGTAACATTTATCTCTCGATATATTCTTATTTTTTATTATCGCCCAGCCCAACATGTCATCATAAACCAAATAATTAGTACAAAGTCAGTCAATACAGTATCTAAAACCCGTGACCTAATTCTTCTCCTTTCTCTCTTTTTGTCTCCTTGTTTGTGATGAAGAATGATGAGGCGGGCAGAAGTCCTTGGTGAACCGCTGGACCACATTTCTCAAAGCCCGACTTATCTGCTCCGTGATCGGGGAAGATGGAGTGGAGACGCGCTTTGATGAACTACGTGAGGAACACACAGTTTAAAAAAAAAAAAAAGAGAGAGAGAGAGAAGCGTTTTTATCTGATAGGTGGGGTTGTGGCGGCGAATATTGATTGCTCTGCTCATTTTTCTTTCAGGGGACGTGTTCATTCAGCCCACTCAGGACGAACGAAACCCCATGGTGTACGCTCTCTTCACCACAGCGGGGTAAGTGTTCAAAAAATACTGCTCCGGGCTTGTTTTATATTATCGCATATTTGTGGCTTATTTAGGTTTTAATTGGAGTATAAGTAGTCGTCCCTCTTTATTACCTTCTGTACAAATCAAAACACAAACAAATGGATGAACTAAAGGTTTGTTTTGTGCTGGGTGTGAGGTCAGAAAGAAATGAGAGAAGTAGTTAATTAATAACACAATAGTTTTTATGTGTTTTTACAAGCCCAAGAAAAATGTGATCTGACATCTGGCGACATGCATCAGTGAACTTAATGAACTTAATAACTTAATAACTAATTACCATTACATTGGAAATTAAATTATTCTTTCTGATAATAGTCATAATGTTGGTGTTCATGTAAACATACAGTAGCTATCGATTGGTGATGTTGGAGAAGTTTCTGTGGGAACAGTGTTTGGTTCTGTGCACAGAGGTCAGTTGGCTTGTTTATTTTCAAAAATGCTAACTTCCTGCCGGCATGTTCATTGACAGACATACACCTCTTTTTATAAACACACTTTGGTTCTTTGGTGAAATATTCTCCTCATTTGTAAAGTATTTAATATGTTTACAGAAAAAAACACCAACAACTCACTGTTCACTGTCTGATCTTAAAGTATTTTTCATTTTAGACTGAGATAGTGAAGTCTTATAGAAATGAACTAAACAGGAAACAAACGTGCCGACAGGAAGTTAGCGTTTTTGAAAATAAATAAGCCAACTGACTTCTGTGCACAGAGCAATTATAGTTGCTGTGCTTCAAGTGAGCCGGGAAACACTGGTACTCACTTCCACCCTTTCTAAAATTGCACTATTTTTGTACCGACACTTCTCTAAGTAGTCAGCACATTTTCCCATGATTATAACAGGACAGAGACTCAAAATGAAAATGAAAGTCTTTTTTTTTTGCCTGGAAAATCCAGGCGATGTATAAATCCAGGCGTCATCTGGCCACCGTGTCCCTCTTACGAATTTCAGGCATTGTGATTGACAGATTAATTAGCCAATCAGGGACACGCATCATCTCCTGTTTGAAAACCAACATGTCTGCTGACGACGGGAAAAAAAAAATGTGGAAAAACTATCACGTGGAACTGAAAAACATTGCGTATTTCTGTAGAATCAATGAGCAAAGCAAAAAAAGCTTTTAATGTGAGGTGAGTGAAGATATTGGGTAATTGAAAGACGATCAATCAGCTCCTTTGTTTCATCTGTGTCACGCAAATAAACTAATCTGAATGCCTGGTATGTTTTGGAGTCAATCTGAAATGCAGGTGGGGGGAGGGCTTTTTGCAAAGAGCCCACTCTTCACAATTTACTGAAATGTGGGCTCTGGATCCCAGGCAACTTCTTTTTGGACAGTACCCACCCTTAAATCACAGTGTAGTAGTATAAAACACAGTATGTACAAGACCTATAGAGTGAATTAGCGGAATAGTTTAATCCAAAATTACAACAGCAATAATGTAATATGCACAATATTGACAAGCACTAGAAAATACGTCATGTACATCATATGACCTGTGCTACGAACTAAATGCTAAAGTAAGAAGCTTATTACATCGACAATCATGATCTCTACATGAACTGACTGGCTAATTAAAAGTTCTAATTACCAAATTCTTCTGGTCAGTTATTAATGTTTTCATTGGAAACTCCCGTATTCACCCTGTTTGCTTTTCTTCTGTGTTTACTAATCAAGGACTGCAGTACTCCTGGAGTGTTTGAACATACAGTAAAAATGTTCCTAGTTTATGTTAAATTTTAAATACTTAAACACTGCAAAAAATGAATTTCAAGATTTAAGCATTTTGACCTCGATTTATTGTAGAGATCTAGATTTTTTTACTTGTTTTTTTACTTGATTTCTACACATTGCTTCTTTTTTCGAGCCAAATTATTTGGGTTAGGAAAACTGTTCATACCCCAAAGGCAAATTTTTGTTCCAATATAAAGCCAAATTCTCTTATAACCAGTTAAAAATGTCTTGAAACCAGTGAAATATTCTACATGACATAAGCAATTACATCTTATCCAGTTAAAACAGCTTAAATCTGGATTAAAATTCTAATTCCAAGTCATTTTAAGCAAGTCTAGATTTACAGTTTTTGCAGTGAAGTGACACTTTGTAACTTAATGAAGGTTAAAGGTCACCTGCATGATTCTATAGAAAATCATGTTCCAACTACAGTATATATTGGAACATTTTTAATGGAGAGATGTTATGTTTTATGTTCACCAACTGTGAAAAATATAACCAAAGGAACAGCATTTCCATGGCAACAAGAAGGAGACTCCTCCAGGCCATTAAAGAGTACATTTGTGAGAGTTGTGTGCTCTCTCACAGTAAAAAGAGACACATTAGTATATTTTTAGTCCAACAAAACATCTGAAAGAAAAACATGTTTTATCAGAATCTTTATTACGGATTTTTAGGAATGTTTTAGATCATTTTGGACAATAATAATAATAAAAAAATAGTAAAAGTAATAATTGCCAATATACTTATAGACTTACATGAAAGAAATAAATAAATCCATTTGTTTAGTGCTTTTATTATTTCTTGGACTGTGAGACAAAATTTAAGAGATTTTCTGGACCAAAACCTTTAGTAATCTGTCTGTCTGTTGTGTAGTTCTGTGTTCAAAGGCTCTGCTGTCTGCGTCTACTCCATGTCCGACATCCGAAATGTTTTCAACGGCCCCTTTGCCCACAAGCACGGCCACAACTACCAATGGACCGAGTACACGGGCAAGATCCCCTACCCTCGCCCCGGGACGGTATGTGCTCCTGTACATTCAACAACAAAGGAAATCCAAAAATAATGTTTGACATGAATGCACTGTGCCTCTTTTTTACAGTGCCCCGGAGGAACTTTTACCCCTGGCATCCGCTCCTCTAAGAACTTTTCGGATGAGGCTGTGAATTTCATCAGGGCCCATCCCCTCATGTTCCACCCCGTGTACCCGATCCACCGGCGCCCCCTGGTGGTAAGAACGGGCGTGGACTATCGTTACACTGCTCTGGTGGTGGATCAGGTGGATGCTGTGGACGGACGGTATGAGGTGCTCTTTTTGGGGACAGGTGAGAGAAAAAAAACATGTTAAGAATAATTTTAACACTTAGGTTTGTAGTAATACTGTGAATCTTTTTAAGATGAATGTTTGAGGTCGAGCATTATAAAGGCTGTTTGAAGATTGTTGCTTTTTCCCCAAATTTATGCTCTTCTTGTCTCTTCTTCATATTACTACCAGTGTTTCTCAAAACTGCCTCCGGTTAAATACTTTGAATATGTGTTTTATTTAAAGATAAATCCATTCATGTTTTTGGGTCAATCACTCTCTAGATCTGATTTTATCAGTAGTTTACTTGTATTTTAGACATAATTAGTCCAGTTTTAAACCCTTAAAGATTCTACTTTAGGCCTTATAAAGTCTGAGTTTAGATCTAGTGACACTTCAAAAGGCAAATATTATTTTAAGTGATACTTGGTGTGACCAGTTGTATTAATGTTTCATTTTATTTATTCCTTTCATTTTATGTATGTATTTTTCTACATTTATTATTTATTTATTATTAAGTTATTTTTTGTTGTGTGTAGCCCATACTGTAAGTAATCTTTATAAGTGTTTTTCTCGTATTTTTCTGAAAACTTCAGAATTTCAGGCAATTATGATATCAGACTAATGTGAAATAAATTTTTTATATAAGCTTTAAAATGCATGTATGATTATAAATGCAAAATGTCAAGAGGGAGTTTAAAGAGAGTAACCTGACTCACGCCAGATAGATTTGTGTTGAACTCTGATTTGAGTTCTTGCACATTATTCATCTGGAACGCTGAAAGCGTTTGGGAAAAAGTGGGACAGGTAATGAAATACATCGAGCTGATTGGGTGAGCGGCTGACCTTGTTTGTAGGAACAAGTCTCACAAACACTTTTCTGCTTCAAAAAGAAAATACTCTGTATTTCTGCTAAAACAGAATCAAACGCAGCAGAAACACACACATCCACAAGAGGTGCCATCTTTGTTTTGTTTGATTCAAGCGGTACTTCATGTCGTCATTTTAACCAACCCCCTCAACCCCCCCTGCTGCAAGGTGTGACCTGCTGTGTCGGACTCTAAACCAATCGAGCTGCTGGAAGTCTAGATGGATTATCTCAAGTTTGTGAAGTCACAAATATCATGAAAAATCTATCTGGCTGACCAGGTTATAAGGAGAGCATTTGAAAAAAACATTTTTTGAATTGCCAAAAACAAATGCAGAAAAAATTATTTGAATTACTTTTCAGTTAACATACTATAATTTTGTGATGTAATTTTCTTTCTCAGAGGTCTGGTGTCTATATTAAAAATAGTTCATGTCTTACAAATGTCTTTAAATATAATGTTGGTTATTTCTTGTTTGTAGATCGAGGAACTGTGCAGAAAGTGATCGTTCTGCCCAAAGACCCAACGTCAATGGAGGTGCTGACTCTAGAGGAAGTGGAAGTATTCAGAGTAAGTATTTTAAGTGGCAGAAATAAATAAATAAAAATTAAAAAAATGAATCTCATTGATGAGTTTTACGTTTTCAGTCTCGAGCTGCTGTCAAGACAATGAAGCTTTCATCGAAAAGAGTAAGGCTCGTTTTACTTCCACACACATGACTCGACAATAACATTTCTGCTTAAAAGACACAATAGTTTGTTGTTTGGCTGCAGCTCATGATGCAGCAGAAAACGTGAATGTGTAGTTCCCTAAAAACAAACAAAGAATCGAACATAAACACACACACACAAAAAAGCGAATGAAATGCATTAATAACAAAATCCTTTCTTCTTTTTTGTTTCGTTTCTCAATAATTCAAGATTGAAAGTGAACTTTACTTTTTCTTGATATTGAAAGTAATCATATCAGTGGGTTTTAGAGAGACTGAAAATTGACACCATTAAAATAGCAAGTTATAAAATTCCTGGAATGAAACAGGAAGTTCATAATGAATAGCTTACTGTTTGTGAAATAGGAAGAAATCCAAATTAGCTAATTGAAACAGAAATTCATCTACATCTTTACCGGTGCATAGTTAAAGGTGCTCTATCTGATTGTTATTTTCCCAAAAACATAAAAAGAGAAATAACATTTTAAACTAAAAAATGAGTTTAGAAGCACTTTTCATAACTTTTAAAAGCCCTGAGCGAGTTGTGCCCTCAGGTAGCTAACAGTGCACTTCCTGGTTTGGTGTCTTTGATGATGATCACTTTTGTTTCAAAGAATAAACACAGTGAAATAGTTCAACTTTTGCAGAGAGGGATAGTTGGACAGAAAGATAAACTGTCCGTCTTGTTGGCTGGGGAAACTTCTTTGATTAAAACAACAAAACGGGACGAGAGCTAGCTGTTTCGATCAGGTATGAACCGGTATGACAACGAAAGGTCTAGTGAAACTAGTGAACTAGTTTCTCTCAAATCGATATAAAGTTTTTACATCGAAAGTTATTATATGCAGGACCTTTAACCCTTAACATGTGCATACCCCTCAGGACATACCAGTGTTTTCCTAAACTGACTGACTCTGCCCCCTGTGTTTCTCCAGCAACAGCTGTATGTATCGTCGGACGCAGGGCTGACGCAGGTGTCGCTGCACCGCTGTGGAGTGTATGGCCGGGCCTGCTCCGACTGTTGCCTTGCCCGGGACCCTTACTGCGCCTGGGATGGAGAGAGCTGCTCTGCATTTACACCGTCCACAAAGAGGTCAGGATCTCATGTTCAATCTGCTTTTTTAGGTCAATACGTTCCAGATCGTCCTCACAGATTTTGTTTTCTCAGGAGGAGCAGAAGACAGGATGTAAAACACGGAGATCCGCTGAGGCAGTGCAGGGGATTCAATGCTAAAGGTGAGGCACAGATACTTTGAATGTTTGTTAGAACCTTCTGCACACACATCTAGAAAATTCTAGATGTTTAGTCTGATTTAACTCTTCACGCCTCTGTAGCATGTCTGTGGATTAAGTGAGACTCTGTTATAACTGTTTGTCACATCATAAGGTTTCAACTTGCTATGAGGAACTTGAACACAACTAATTAGAGCATCCAGACAACACCAGGCTCTGCTGCAGAGTGAAGCTATGAAAATTAAAAAGTGGACTAAAACTGTTTACAAACAGATGTAATATTTAGAGTCTTTCTGTAGCTGTGTTAACAAAAACATCATTGCTAAATGTCATTATCTATGTGGCCTTTGTTCACATTTTGTTCACATTTTAAAATCATCTTGTGCAGCTTCAAAGTAATGATTAGTAACTGGAAACTGGTACAAGCTCAAACAACCTCTCTGTACATATCTTACTGTCCAAGTCAGATGACTCAACCTGGACTCACCAGACTGCTAATGTTAACAAGTTTATAGAAACAGTGTATTTAGGGAAAAGGGAACTTTAGGGAGGAAAGCGGCATAGTATGCAAAGTATGTCAGTACATAATACTCAGGAGGTTCAATTCCGAAATTTTAATTTATTTAATATTTTAACACTACTGCTCTATCTTTGCCTACTTTTGTACTCTGTTTATTGAATATTTTGTTCTTCTTTAAGATTTCTCACTAATATTATTTATTCTTATTTTATTTTTTTTTTATGTTTGATAATATTTTTTGTTATTATTGTTATTATTGCCTTTTTTTTGTTTGTTTGTTTGTTTTTTCTCTCTCAATGCCAAGTCCCTATGCAACATACCCCCCCCACACACACACCGCATACTTCAGTATTCAAGTTATATAATATTATGTCACTATTACACTTTGCGTTGTATTGTCTTGTAATGTCAGTCGTTGTATTTGTTGTGGTTATTGTTTTGTCCTCTTGTCTTCAAAGTACTTGTACTTAAATGTCTTCTGCATCACTAAATAAAAAAAAAAATAAATAACAAAAATTCAAAAATAAAAAAAGAAACAGTGTATTTAAATCACAGACAAATATATAGTCTATGATTTAAATATTACATTTTAGATTAAGCTCATATTTCTCTACCAAATCAATCTTCAGTGAGCTTACTTTCTCCTTTGGTCTTCATGAATCTAGCCAATGCAAATTTGACTGAATAAAACTCAACAGACTGACGGCTAAAGGCTCTTGAGGATGTGATGGCCTGAGGTTGTGTAGTGTTTAGCGTATTTTTCATTTCAAATGATATTTATTTAGAAAGAGACAGTGCATATGAAAGAATCTATATGCCAAATTTCAGCCATTGACTAATTTTCCTGATGGCGCCAATTTAAAAGACACATAAAGTAAAACACAACACAGAACATACAAATGGTAATAAGAATACAAATTGCACAGAGCAGGACGGTAGTTATTGTGTAGTTATTGGGCAACACAGTGGTGCAGCAGTTCTCGCTCACCTCTTAGCAACAAGGTACTGGATTTTTGCATATTTTGCCTGTGTCTGCACAAGTTTCCTTCGGGTGTTCCAGTTTCCCTTAACTGTAAAAACATGTACAATACACTCCTCTCTCTCCCATCCATCCAAGACTCTCCTGAAACAGAGATTCTGAATACCTGATTAAACAAAGGGCAAATAAAAAAGCTATGCTGTAAAAAAAACATTATGCTTGATGTTAAAGTTACTGATTCGCCAATCTAAAAAGACGAATGAGCTGCTTACGTTGGATGAGCAGGTATCTGTGGTAAAAACACTTAAAAATGAAAACAAAAAAGTGTCTTCAGAACAGCTAATGAAATGTCAGATTCAGTTGTGATTGTTTTGCTTTTTTTTTTTAAACTGGCAAAACCACTATAATCTATTAACGGTATTTTAAAATCAGTGAGACATGTCTGCTTGGTCTTTTGCAGTGGAAAAGCGTCTAAAGGAGACCGTACAGTTCGGTGTGGAGGGGAGCAGCACCTTTCTGGAGTGCCAGCCGCGCTCTCCTCAGGCCACAGTCAAATGGCTTTACCAAAGGGAAGGCAAAAGGAAACTGGTGAGCAAGGACACTGACATTTAAGCTGGCATTTGTCTGCATATTTAAATTTTGTCCTTTATTTCAAAATGATTAATTTCCTTTGTCTCTCTTTCTCTTTTTCTCGCAGCTGAACCGACTCGGGGGAGTTTTAAAGACCAACCATGGAATCCTGCTGAAATCGCTCAACCAATCAGACGCGGGGCTTTACCACTGCCTGGCAACAGAAAACAACTTCAAACACACGGTGGCTCGCGTGGCCCTGCGCATACTCGACCGGGACATCGTTTTAGCCCTGACCGGTCAAGACGAGGACGAAGAGCCCAAAACGCGCCACCCTCCTCACCCTCAGCAGACCTTCTCCTCCACACCGTTCCCCCCGGAGATCAGACTGATAAACCAGTACTGCCAGTCGTATTGGGAACAACTCAGCCCCAAACAGCAGCAGCGGAAACGCACCAGTCGGAGGCACACAGAGAGCCAGGACCAGGGTTTGGGCTAAAACTCATGAACGTTCTTTTGGACTGAGACTGGACCCACGCATGCTCCCGTTTCACCTCTGACCTCTGAAGGTGACGCCTCATGCTGTCCATAGAGTAACTGTTCGTGGTTTTATATGTGTCAGATCTATTCAAAATAATATATGTAAAATTTGTATATTTGATTTTTACTTCTACTTTTTATTGTTTTGCTGGCAAGGCTCATGGTGTTTCATTGGAGTAACGTGTGGTTGGTATTGCATGAGATTCAAATCAACATCACTGGTAAAAAAAAAAAACATTGGTATTCACCTTATTCTGCCCCGCCCACTTTTCTTGGCAGCGTACTTCCTGTTTAGCTGTGGTTAGCTTGTAGTATTAGCTGCTGTTATATCTGAAATCACCTCACAAGGCAAAGTAAGCATGTTAGCTGCCTTAACAGAGCTAAACAGGAAGTGCACTACCAAGAAAGGTGGGTGGGACAGAATAAGATGAATACATTGGAGAAATAAAGCTAAGGAAAAAAAAAGATTGAACCTTGTTCAGCCACACTTGCCTCACACCCATAAAGATACATTAGCAAAAACAATCCTAAAAAGAAAACAAAAGCTATGAAACAACAGATAATCTTCTGACCTTCATAGCTTGAAATTTATTATTTCACATGTTGAAACTCCATTTGGTAAATCCATGGTGATTTTCAGATACTTATGCTGCATTCCAAGCACCTGGGGTGTTGGATAGTTCCTACTTGAATATTCAATATATTCAAGTAAGAATATTTATAATATTTACAAGGCAAAAAGTCTAAATCTAGTCTTGCTTAAAATGTCTTGAATTCAGAATTTAAGTAATTTTAACGGAATAAAATGTAATTGCTTATGTCATGTGAAATATTTGACTGGTTTCAAGCAATTTCTGCTCTGTTCGAAGAGAATTTGGCTTAAAACAGGAAAATAAATTTGCCAATGGGGTAAGGAAAAAATTCTTAACCCATTGGCAAATAAACTAGCTCAAAGTAAGAAGCCACCTCTTCAAACAAGGCCAAAACACTTTGAAACAAGGAAAATAATCGTAGTATAGAAATAAATAGTTTGTCAAGTTTGTCAACATTTCTGAAAATAGGATTAAAATCCTTCAATCAGGAAATATTATCTTGTCTTAAAATACATTTTTTGCAGTGTAAAAATGTATCTGAATTAGTTTGTATGCAAACAATAAGCTAATGCTAACAGCAAGAGTTCTCCCAACCAGGGTTACAGCGACCCATAAGTTAGGCAAGATGGAACTTGGAATATTTTCAAATTTTTAAAGAAGAGGAAAATAATGCTATCCAAATTCATATTGTAGTTTGTAGCTTTATTAAACAACTTAGAGATTGGAGCTTATTTATCATTGAGACGTAAAAATACAACAATATAATAGGCAATATATCATTAGGTCACTCAAACTTGTTGGTGCAGGGGTGGGCAATTATTTTTCCTCGAGGGCCATTTTCAAATCCAGACTAGACGCAAACGGCCGGACCACAATTACTGATACGGGATTTATCATTGTTTCTAGCACATTTTTCATAAGTATAGGGTATTTATCTATTATAAAAGACACAAAAGCCAACACATGCTCCATAGCCAAGTCAATCAAATAAAAGAAATATACAATGCAAAAAAAGTAAATCTAGATTTGTTAAAATGTCAAGAAATCTAGATTTTAATCTTTTACTTGATGGACCAAGATTAGTTAACTTGTTTCAAGGTGTTTGTCCGTTGTTTCAATACATTTGTGATTTTGATTCAAGCTAAAACATCTTCTTAACCGTCATAAATGCCTAGAAACAATTGAAATATGCTACCAGATATTAGCCATTTTATTCCAAACTGGCAAAATTAGCTAAATTAAAATGCATCTTAATTCTGAATTCTAGTAGTAATAACTGAGACTTTAAACGTTTCACAGTATAATGACTAAAACATGCTGGAGGCCTGATTAAAACAGGTTGAGCGCCGCATCTACAGTTTGCCCAGGTCTGTGTTAGTGTGTGCTCAGGACAAGAGACTGGGTAACTGTATAATGCAATGTCTCAAACATGCCAAAGCATAAATTATTCCAAGATGATTTGACTTGTTATAAATGTTATGTTGTGGTTTTTATGCATAATTACCATTTGGTACCACTTTATATTACACTTAATTGGCTTAGTAAACATGATAAAGCATAATAAAGCCTAATTATTCATGAAAATTATGACTTAATGAATGAAAAGTTATTAATGCTTAGTAACTACTTAACTAAGGAGCTAATTATTCTGTAGTTATTCTAAAGTGTTACCACCATTTTTGTGCTAATTATCGTTGCTAGACACCACAGTTGAAGCTTGTATCTGTAGTGAGGAACATTTCCCAGTTTTGTGTTAACGTATCTTTGTGGGCATTGGGTGTGTGTCATTGCACATGGTTTGATGCTTATTTTCTGAGCTCTAGTCTGTATATTCATGAATTTCGGCTTCTTCATTGTGCAGTTTTGACTTGACTAGATAAAAATAATTTACTTTTTCCTTGACATTCTTGCTGTTTTGAGCTTAACAGACAAAGATACATCTGCAATTTGGGTAATGGTGCAAATTATATGGGATAAAGTGTCATTTTCTGAGCCGATGTGTTTCAGAATGACGAAATTTGAACTGTTGCTATAGCGATTACCAGTTCTGAACAAATATTTGAAAAGGAAAAAGTCCCCAAAATCCCTCTAAATACATGAAACTGAAGCTCATTGCTCAAATAAGAAGAACTGCCTTGAAAACCATAATAAACACGCTAATATATACAGGCTAGTCAAAACTACCAATGTCAAACTTGCTGAATTCATGTCCTGATATGATCTTTTCGCCGTCTAAGCAGCACATCAGCAACTCCGGCGGGCTAGACTTGTGTCAGCAGGTTCTCTCAACAACAACCTTCAACAAAACTCTTTAAATACTCACTTCATCTCAGCAAAACTAAGACACTTTTGTACAGACGGTGAACTAAAGCAAATGGGATCATACAGTATGTCAAGTGTTTTCATTGTGGTGGTTCTTGTGGTCATGTTTTTTTTAGAGTAGTACGCAGTTGCACTTTACTTCCCAGCACAGAACAGCACAAGAAAATACCATGAAAAAAGCAAGAAAAAAACATGTCTTCTAGTTATTTTCGCACTTATTGGACTGGTAATAATCACTCTGCTTATATATTTTCCCTCATGTAACCAACACAATAGCTTCTCCAAACTCTCACAAACTCTTTATTGTCTTATATGGCTGTCTAGATTGGCTAAAATGTGTTGAAATCTATTTAATTTTGTATTTTCTCTGGTTAAGATGGTTTTACCTGATTAACCTAGATTATTTGACTTGTTTCGAGGTGTTTCTGCTTATTTCATTAGTTTATTTTTTTAATCAAGCCGAAATATTTGCCAATAAGACATTTTTACTTATTCTAATTGGCAAATTTGATTCAAGCTAAAATCTCTTGTAAGCTGTCGGAACGTCTTGAAATGAAATATGTTACCAAATTGTAGCAATTTTATTCTAATCTGGTTAAAACAACAAAAATTAAGATGACTATTCTAGTAGTTTTAACCAATTAGAGAGCAGATTTTTATGTGAAATGAGGTAGACCACCCAAGTACCGCCAATCAGAGCACTACTTTTGCTCTTGATCATAAATAAAATACTTTATGGACACTGTGACATTTTACTTTTTGGTATATATGGGAAAGACAAATGTATTCTGGTCAGCACACCGGTCAGTCTGTCTCAAGTCAAATTCTCACCATACTTGTGAATTTCTTTAAAGCACTTTGTTCATTGATTTAGCTGGAATCTGAAATTTTTAGTCTCAGGCAATATACAGTAAATACAATGTTTTCATCGTTTCTCATGAAAAGCATCTCTGCTTTGGCAAATTGGCAAAACCACCTGTCAAACTGAAACTCGGGAGATGAACATGTGACCAGCCAATTAATTTACCAGAACCTGCATTGTGACAGTTTATAAATGGATTTTTAGAGTAGCTCTTGGTAACTGCTGAAAATAACTTTTTAAAATTATCCCTTTCTTTCCCTTTCGACAACATGAACAGTCAGAGAGAAATAGAATTACTCACTTTTTACAAATGCCTCTGATCCAATCATATAAAAATCTTGATATTGACCCTATTTTGTTCCGCCCACTTTTCTAGGATTTGCACTTCCTGTTTAGCTCTGTTACGGTAGTTTACATGTTTGTCTGTCTGTCTTGTGGGGCAATTTCAAACATGTGTAATGACAGTTAAAATAAAACCATCATCTGAAGTCTACAGGCTAAATGCAGCTTTGTCTTTGAAGAAGATCACAAGACAAAACGCGCATAAGCAAGACAATCTAAGCCCATCAGTTTAATGCAACTGAGCCAGTAAAAACTACATAAAATTACCATTATTTTTCCACTACTGAGCACATCTGGGGTCTTATTTATAAAACTTTGCTGGAAGATAGCGGCTTATAGTCTAGAAATTACGACAAAAATCCTGACATTTTAACAAATCTATCTTATTATTATAGCTTATTCTGTGCTGTGAAGTAAAGTGCTGCCTGGTAAATCTTTGAGAACAAACCTTCAGACTTATTTAAGCTAAATGTAATATATTAACTGCTAATGTAAAGTGGTGATGCTTTTTTCACTGTGTTGAAATAGTATGACGAATAATGCTGCATGCTAATATGTTGTAAGTTGTACATTTCTCTGTCTCTCTTCTTCTTCTCAGTCGTGGTGGTGTTTTTGTACCGTTCATTTAAGCTAATTCCATTGGATCAAGTTGGAAATACTGTATGTTTAGCAGGCGGTTTTCTTCCAGTTACGCACTTTTGTTGGTGGTGGATTTTCGAGGGAAGCCTGGGATTATTTTTTGCACATTGGAGAAATCGATAGCAGCGTATTTTCGTTTGTATATTGTGTTATATAATAAGAAAACCGGTTTAGACTGTAAATGTCATGTCGTTGTGTCTTGTGCTGTATTTGCAGACATAAAAGAATAGCACTTCACTCTAATTGTGCCACACTTTTTTGAGTTTTTGTCCTGCTAAACCTGGAAACGATCGCATAAACATCTGTAAGTTCTCAAAGACGATGTGTTTGTCTTAGTTTGTTCATTTATTTTCAGGCATTTTATCATAACAAGTACATTACAATTCAAACAAAACGATATGCAAAGGAAGAGGCAGGTTTAGTTCACAGGTAATAAGTTTGTTCGGTCACTCATCCCACTCGTCGTCGTCGTCATCGTCATCTCCAATGTCTTCACTTTCATCTGTAAAACAAATATTAGCAGTTAGCGTTTCAGCATATAGGTTTACGTAATGGACTAAGGCAGGGCTATTCAACTAAATTTCCCAGGGTTCCAGATTTTATTTAGGGCCATGGCTTCTGGGCCGGGTGGTAAAACAATACATCACTGTTTTTGTTTTTGATTGAACGAAATATTCACAGGACTAGATTTATTTCTATGGAGAACCAACTATTGCTGCAGTCTGTTTTTATTGCTCTACAAAATGTCCAAATCAACGTTACACCACATAATCAAATCTGGACTGTGAGTATTCCAGCATTAAACCAAATCTAAACCTGGACAAAAACAAGTCCTGGTTTAGAATTTAGAATTAAGACTCAAGCGGAATTCAATCAGGACTGAAATATACACTGTAAAATTCTGAATAATGAGAGAATAAGTCATATTTATCTTTATTTGGTCTTCAAACAAGATTTGCCCATAGAACAGGAGCTAAGCGGATTGTTTGGCTAAAAATATGAAAAATACAACATTTTCTCATAAGAAATGAGTTAAAATTGACGCATTAGGAAATTTAAGTTGGCCACTATTCTTGAATAAGAACGCAGAAGTCTAAAAGAAGAGAAAATATGTTTTTGTAATATTTGGAAAGTGAGTTGAGGGCCAAATCATATTTTGGAGGGCCGATTTGGCACCTGGGCCTTTAGTTGAATAGTCCTGGACTAAGGTGATCAGACAAACCCTATTTAACTGGGACAGTCCCTATTTTGTTTTTAACCTTGCAGTGGTGTTTCATCATGAGTTTACTCTAAGTTAGATTTGGATTGAATCTTGTATTATCCTGCAGCTGAAAATCCCTGTCTTTGTCAGATTCCGAGTGAAACATGAGGGATTCAAAATGGTCCTGTAGCCACTTTCCAACAACAAAAAAATGGTAATTAATATCTGTGGCTTATTACAGTTGAATTTTACAATCAAGAGCGGGGCTTATCAGTTCTGCTGTTTTGAACAGTAAATCAATGGTTTCTTTTTCCAAGCTGTTTTAGAGAATTTCTGTGTTTTGCAATGAACAAAATGTGAATTATTGATCAGGATATGCCATAGTTTCTTCCTAAAAATATGGAAAAATGACAATAGGCCTCGTTTAATCGTTTGCTTTATGTAATTTTCTTCTCAGACAATGGATGGAGCTCTAACTCAGTTCCTGATGTAATTCTCAAAATGGAATCTGTAAACTCCTGAAGAACTCTGGGTGGATGTTTTGGGGGCCTTCTAAAATGTTTTTGTGACATTAGACATTATTTCAATGCTACACTTTATTATGCTTTTCAATCCTAAAAGTAGACTGTATTAGTTGTCTTATTATTAATTAATATTTTGTTATTTTTTTATATAAACTGTTATGTATTTTATGTGATGCCATAGTGAAGAACTATGGGGGGTCCTTGGGATGTTTTCAAACAGATAAGGGGTCTCTGGCCTCTAAAAGTTTGAGAAACACTTCATCAGACTGTTTGAAATACAAGAACAATGCAAAAAACAAAGTTACATCGGGATGTTCTTTAATACAATCTGGTTCTCCAATTGTAAACATAAGTATGACTGGTCAATTGCAATGTCCAAATTTTTAGGTAATCAATTACAGCAGCTGTAAAGGGTAAGATTATATAATTATGACCATTTTATAAATCAATTTAACCAATTTCAATCAATTAGCCTTTTGACAAACTAAACATGAATGTAGAGAGCTTTTTCTATCTTTGCTAGGACCAAACCATCTCAAACTAGGCAAAAACTAGAATGAGGATTGTGAGTACACCCATAGTTCAAACTTTGTTCTAGAATATAAGATATAATTTAGTTCTAGTTTAGTTGAGTGAAGCCCCTCCAGAAGCACCTGGCTTTACACCACACACCTGAAGAGTGGATGACTTTGCTCCTCTTCTGCATGGCCATCATCAGAGCCCCCACGATGCCCTCGCCTGACGCAGGAGAGGTGGGCGGGGCTTGGTCAACGCACTCTGTCACCTACAAACCAGTACAGGAAAAAAAGAAACTAAATAAAGCCCATTCAAAAATAAGTACAACTGTAATAAAATGTTGGTGAATCTTTATGAACTTGGAATTTGCAGTTTTGAACAAGAAGTCAATTGATGTGTATTTATTTTTAAGCCGTTTTAGATCATTTCTGTGTTTTGTAAAAGAAAAAAATCTGAAAGTATCCTGGGGAAAAATAGAACGCACGATTGATTATAAACACCTATAACTTTCTCTTCTACATATTTGTAACTTATTCCTGTTTAGCTATTTCCTCCTGATTTTACATATCTAGAGACTTAAAGTTCCTCTGCCAAGTTGGACATTAACATAAATATTTTCAAACACCACTTGGTCCCATTTTTAAAACTAAAATTTGACTTCCTGAATATAAATGATGACAACACCAGGAAGTTGCTTAGTAACCACATGATACACTGAGCCAAAACTTCTCTAATGTAACATGTTTCTTAGTTTGACAATAAAAATAGATCAGAACAGCTGGAAATATCTTCTTCTCCCTAATGTGATATCATCAGTTTTTTTAAACATATTTTATATTTTTTGCAAACGTTTAATTACTATAACTATTTACAACAGGCGTTCATCTTCCAAACAAAGCTAAAATTAGAAAAACCTAAATAATTTTGCAGTTTTATGATTTCTGTCTCCTAAGTATTCATTACCCAAGAATGTCTCATAAAATAAATGGCCTTGCTTTATAATGAACCATATTATTCATAATCTAAGACAGAGAGACATAATTATATTAGATAATCCTAAAATTATGACATATATTTACATTTCTGAGCTTCTTTCCCAGCCGGATCTGGTCCAGTAGCGCTCCTCTACTGTCCCCGCTGGACGAGGCTGCCGTAGGTTTGGGGGCACCTCCACAGGGCACAGGAGGACGAGGTGGTCCGTCCGTTGTACAGGTCATCATGGGAGCAGGGGGCGGAGGAGGCGGTGGAGGAGGGGGTGGTCCTCCTCCTAGTCCTCCTCCTCCTCTGCTGGGTGCGGGCGGGACATGTGGGACAGGTGGGACCCCCGGAGAGCGCGGCTGGCTGGAGGGTGGAGGTGGTGGAGGTAAAGTGTGATGTGAGGGTTTGCTGGGGGGTGAGAGGTGCGCTGGAGGAGGAGGAGGCAGACTGCTTCGACCGGAGGGGTGAGTCTGTTGTGGTGGTGGTGGAGGGACACCCCACGATATGAAGCGTGCTGAGGGGAGGAGGGTGCTGAGGAGGAGGAGGGCCCGGGCTGCCTCTGGGCTGACCTGGGAGGGGGGCAGAGGTCCAGAGCGGCCGCGCGAGGGAGGAGGAGCTGGGGCACCGGAGCCTGGCACAGGAGGGAGGGCCCCTGTCTGCCCGGGGAGGAGGAGGGCACTACCTGCAGAGTTCAGAGAAAATACTATAGATTAGTAAGAGCTAATTACCTATCATGAAAAATCCACTTTACTCTATTTTTAAACAGGTTACAGCAGTGTTCTCTCATCATTAGTTTATACACAGTTGTATTTAGATCAGGAGGGTAGAGGGGAGTCTGTAGGTAAAAGGAGCTGTGTGATTGGTCAGACACATGGATATCTGTAGCAAGTGTTTGTAATTATAAATACAAACCTGCTACAGTCCCTACCTACAGTACACAATTAAAACACTAACAAACTAAGCAACCCAGCAGTGACCTCTGACCTTTGTTGACCTCCTCTTGACGGCCTCCAGACCTCCGGACTGCTCGATCACGTCGTAGATGAGCTGAGAGGTGTGTTCGTCTTTCATTCGGCCTCTTGGATCCCGGCCTGGGACAGCAGCTTCAGCAGGTCTGGGTCCAGGTTGTTTGGGTCCCAGCCCACGTGAGTCACATGTCTGAGAGAAATCAAGAGATGAGCTATCTTAACATAAAATCAGGAATTTAAAAATGATTGTCTAAAGAGAGTAGTGTGTCCTCGGCAATCGATCTATTCTTTATTACTCCTTTTCCCACTGTAGAACTTTTTTAGTTCCTATTACTTTTTAGCTCCAGTCCCCATTTTGACGTGTTCACACAGAGCAGGAACTATGGACTGGGTCATACTTTAGGAACTTTTTTAGTTCCTGCTCTGGGGCAGGTACTTTCCAGCCAGACCAGGATCCTTTTGGTGACACAAAGACATTTACAACACTAACTTTTTTTGAAACATGTTTACACATTCTCAATTTAGAACTTTTCTTATCCTTAAGAAAAATGATTTAAAGGCAGTAACTCCCAAAATGTATTTTCTTTAATTTGTAAATAGTAGCCTAAAATACTATTATTAGGAATTACAGTGAATAATTTATTTCATTGTTAATTTCAGTGATGTTTTTAAGTTTTGCACATTATAGTTTTATGTGAACAGATTTTGTTTTCCTAACAACACTTAATGAATTATTTAAATGTTCTAGACTAAACAGACCCTAATGCTAAAGCTAGTTAGACCCACTTTACAAACTGTTGCTGTGTGAACACAAACATGGGCACAGGGTAGTTGCTAGGACTAAACCGGGACTGAAGAAATGTGGCACAAGTTCTTCATGTGGGAAAACGCATATTGTCAATAGAAACCTGTCAGGGGCTTTTAGCAACCAGAATGCATCACCCAAAAACTATTGTCAAAAAGCACCTAGTTCAGTGTATTGTGCATCTTTTATATTAGAAGAACAAGAGAATATTCAAACTAAAAGTGGAAAGAAGCCAGAAAAGATAATAAATCCGTCCAATGAGCATCAGACACATTTAAACGTGTGTTCTTACTTGAATCCACTTGGCGCTCCTATGTCTGCTTTGGACAGTTTAGGCGCCTTCTTCTTGTTCTTTTTGTCCTTCTTGTTCTTGGACAGAGATGAGATGGGCGAGGGCATCGAGCGGTACCGTGACGTCTGGATGTCCGGGTTTGGGATGTCCACTGTGGCCATGTGAAAACCACCCTGGCTCCCAGACACTGCACACACAACACTGATTAGACTTTTCACTAAAACACTGGCTTTAGTTCTGTTTTAGTGCCTTTTACTTCTATTGGAGAACTTGTGTTAATGGTAGACGGGGCCATATTGACAAAAATTAAGATCTCGATGCCCCATTTTAGTACCAGCATTTCTCTAAGCAGTCAGCTAATTCTCTTCATTCATTTTAACAGAATCGAGAAATGAAATTCAGAGTACCAGCATTTCTTTTTGGACAAAACTGGCACTTCTTCTTGCTCGCTTAAGGGTGAGTAGCTGATTTTCACACTGCAAACATGATTTTGGTTTAAATCTGACAACTTCCTCCCATAAATCCTTCGTCACATGGTTAATATTGACATGTATTCATTTATAAACTTCTTTTTACAAACAACAAAGTGAAACTGGAGAGGACCACCCAAGCACAGCCAATAGAGCACTGCATTTGGCGTAATCAGAACAAAAATCTTTTTATTCAGTTCAGATAGTACTCGGTGGTATAATTTTTTCACAAAGTGCTACATTTATTATACACTTTTTAGTGGAATAGACAAATTTTACTAATTTACAACTAAAATATTTTGTTACCCCAACTTTAAGGCACTGGGTTTAAGAGATTGTGTTCATGTTCAGGTGGTGAGCAAAAGACAGTTTTTCCTACTAATAATATAAAAGTTCCAAAGTTCTACACATTTAAAAAATAAAAAAACAAACAGAATGCTGCATGAGTAAATCCAAATGTGTAATACCCTGGTGCTCTTCAGGCTTGGGTTAAAAGTCTTCTTAAAGCAAAACAAGATACCTGAGGCACTGGAGGATTTTACAAATATGTAAAAGCCTTTATTACAAATGGTAAAGGGTTAAAAAACGCCAATGCGCAAGTTGCCCTGATGAAGGCCCAGCAGGCCGGAACGCATTGGCATTTTTGAACCCTTTTGTCATTTGTAATAAAGGCTTTTAAATATTTGTAAAAAAAATTTGAGTGCCTCAGGTATCTTGTTTTGCTTTAAGTAGTTCTACACATTTTCAATTTGTTGTTTCTGTTAGCGACTAGACACATTTTTGTATCTTAGAAAAAAAGACTTTCAGATAGATTCAGCAGAGCTCCAAACATCTGTCTTAAACATGATTGGCCTGGACTCAACCATATTAAACCCTCAACTCAAAGTTTGCAGCATCAACTTTTTTAGCTTGTCTTTGTAACTGGCTATTTGTGTAGCATTATTTATTGTAAATCATACTCAATATTCAACTTTGGATATCGTAAAAACAAGATTCAAGATCTAAAAATCAACATTTTGCCCAGCCCTAATTACTGATTACTGATTACACATTTTAATCCTTTAATATTTTATATAGTTATGATTATGTTTAACAAGCAAATATATCTCTTCTAATATAATACAAAACAACACACGAGCATCATGATAAGTAACCAAAATGGATACATACCTTTGTCATTAGGCACTGGAGGTAGAGCCCTGTCAGCTGAAGAAAAAAAAAAATCATTATTTGAAACATTTAAAATCATATTCCTTCATGAGATTTATGGAAAAAGTGTTTTGTTTTACCTCCAGACTGAGGAGGGCGCTGTTTCTTTTCTGTAAAATAAGTAGGTCAATTACATTTCAAAAAATAAACTCAAAAGTGTGAAGTTTGTAGATAGATTTAATTCAACAAATAAATAAACCTTGTCTGTTGCTCCTTTGGTTAATTTTATCCTCAATGACATTTATAAACACATCTGCTTCCTGTTCATCTGCAAAGTTTAGACCTACTTGACAGTCCTGAAAGATATCAAATGAAAAGTTAGGCTATTTCTTTTATATTTGTACGAAAACAGAAATTATTTAGCTGTAACTAGATACTCACATCTGCTGCAAATGTGTGAAAGAAAGGCTGAGGTGCTGAATAAACAAACTGATTGTAAAGTTCCTGTTCCCAAGTCAATTTCCCCACCTGTGTGAAGAATAAAAGATGTTTAGTTAATATTATTTATTTTGTTTAATAGTTTGGATTTTGTGATATTTTGTCTTAATTTGAGCAAAACTATTTGTAAGTTATTAATCTTGTTTTTATAGCGTGTTATAGTCTGTTTTTGAAATGGGCGTCACTGGAATTGTCCCCACTGTTAAAAAAAGAAGGCTATCTTAACCTATTTTACACCAATGTTGATTTCTAGCCCTTTGACAATGTGAACTGATGCAAGGAATAACATTTAAAATGTTCAAAAATAAGCACTAAATCCAAAATATCTCAGTGGCATGCATGTATCTGTGACAATGTGATAGTCTTGTTTGAGGCCAGAACCCCAGTACCTTGAGGTCGAACATTCGGATGAAGTAGGAGCGCTGTGGGTTGTCCTTCACAAAACAGACAGCTCCAGTCCCCTGCAGGCTCCAGACGCCAGGATTGTTGGGCAAAGCCATGAAGAGCTGTGCCACTGCCGTCGCCATCGACTAAAGACACAGAAAATAGTAGAATTTATTTATTTATCTATTTCAGTGAGGCATTGCATGTTATTATGTTGTGTTGAGGTTCAAGAGAATGTGATGATGTGATAAGGTCAGGTGATAGACTGGAGACAGTGTTTCTTAGCTTTGTGCGTTGTTATGAAATATCTAAGGATAATTTATTACATTTTCAGTCTGTTTTTTTTGTTGTTGTTTATTTTGTATTTTTTCCAGACATTCAGACATTGTGTTGAAACACAAAATAAAAAATATGCACAAGGTCTGAAAAAGGAGTAGGCTGAAGCCGAAGCGTATGACGCCTGCCCCTTGCACAGTTACATTATAAACTGCTGACACTTTTACAAAGAAAAAATGTCACAATATTCACAATGAAACATAGATTATGAAAAATAGTATGTCTACCTTATTGTTCATTTTCCACATATGATTTTATAATGTTTTTTTATACTAACTTTTAAAGTGTCTTATTGTTCTACAATTTTTAACTCCTGGTCCAACTTATTCCAAAGATTTACCCCGAGATACAATGCTGTTTAACATTTGTTCTTACTTACTTACTTACGTTTCTTAATAGTGACATGACTCTAGCTAAAATGGGGCCCTGGGAGGTATAAGGACTTTAAAATAACTCTTTAGATTAGGCTACTAGGCCTATAACAAGAATCCCAAAGTCTGACAGTGGTGTTACTGCATCCTAACTTTTCTTGTTGTGTTACTGTCCCTCAAGGTGCCCTTCATTAATTTGATAAAACTGTACTTTAGGGTACAGTTAAAAATATAACTATATAGTATAAATGTAAATCGACAATGTTAAATTGACATTTATTTATCCTATTCATGTTCTCCATAACCTTGTTCTCCAGCTAATGAAATGAGAAACATAGCTTATTGTGGATGTTTACAAATAAGGGTGACTTCTGGTATTACCACTTTTTAAAAGAATAAGAAGTTAAAGAATTGTAGTTTTATCCATGCATTAAAAGCAGCACTTAAGATTTTACACATAAAATGTTAAATGTCTAGTGAGCTCTGTGCAGAATCTTGTTAACTGTGTGTGTTGTTAGCATTAGAAACTTCTTGTCAAAATCATCTTGTTTGTAAATGCTAAGTTAAATTAAAATAAATCAATAAGATACAATCGAGCAGTGAACAGTTAGCTGTGACTGTATGTGATTGACAACATGCTAAAACATCAGAATATTTCACTAAAAAGTGTGTTTATTAGGGGCATTTTGTGTTATAATGCTAATGCTAACTCTAACTTTGAGGCCAAAATAAATGACGATATTAAATAACAATCAACTGTTTTTACATGAAACAATCAGACAGCTTTTGTTTGAATTTAAATTGGTTGTAGATGTTAATGAAATAAAATCTAAATTAAATAAATAAATACATTATCTTTGAGATGCATGCTAGCTGTTGTGCATAGAGCCTATTAGCACCAGCAGCAGTAAAACATTTATAAAGTCAGAATCAAAGTTAATTAACCTTTAAATAACAACCTACATGTGTGCAAATTAACAGCTAGTTATGTGTAAGTGTGATTAAATAGCCAGTACTAATAATTTACAATAGCTAATATGACATGCTAACTGCTCAAGAACTTAGCGCTTAACTAGTGTTACAGTAAACAAAAGTAGATTCTTACACTTGCTGAAACACTTGACACTTAAATTGCCCTTCACAATGTGTCAGTTGTGTTTTTGCAGCTGCCACTTCCTCATTTACCCACGATGACTGCTTAAACCTTTCTGAACTGTCGTAGAGGATGTGTGGCTAATAATAAAGTCGTCTTGTTTCATCTGTGAGTTATGCTAGCAGATACTACAAGAGTCTAGACAAAGGCCCTTTTGTCCAAGATCAGATTAAATTGGTTCAACAATCTATTTCCTGTTACACTGACTCCTGTTCACTGACCTTATTAAGCAGATAAATAAAGCAGCGATTGGATTAAATGTACAAATTATCATTATTACAGCACAATTAGAAGAGTGTTTTTTTCTATAGGCTATACTAAAAGTTCAAAGCAAGAAAACACTTCACTTTCCAAATACCACAGAGACCTATTGTGATTTCTCCATATATTTAGGAAGAAACTATGATATATGCAGCTTAATAATACACATTTTGTCCATTGTAAAACACAAAAATGATCTAAAACAGCTTAGAAATAGATACAGATCCATTGACTTCCTGTTCAAAAACGATAGAGCTGATAAACTGCACCTCTTTATTGTACAATTTTGCTTAATAGGCCACATATTTTAAATTATATTTTTTGTTATTGTTGGAAAGTGGCTACATGATGATTCTGAGCCCTACATGTTTTACTCTACATCTGAATTTTTGAGTAATTGCAAGTAAATATAGACAATATGGGCGGGGATAGGTGGTAGGTGAAGAATTTTCTGAGCACTGAAGCATCAGCTGCAGGACAAGATCACTCAAATATGCAGGAATCAATCCAAATACAACGGGTAAACTAATGATGAGAAAACACTGTGGGAACTTGGTTAAAAACTCAGTAGTAGGAGAGACCGGGGACAATTGTAACACTTTTTTTTCAAATTTGACATATCAGCTTCATCTTAGTTGAAGATCTGCTTAAAACTACATGAAATGAAAGCTGCAGATCTTGGCTTGACACGTGAACAGGTTTGGATTCTCTAGAGCTGTGTATTTTGAAGCTGTTATCATTTCAAGACAAGAAAGTCAAGTCTCAATTGACCCACAACATGGGTCAATTGTAACACACCAAGGGGGCAAATGTAACACATGAAATTACAACAATAGATTTTTTTCTTTATTAAAGATAATACATTTGACCGACTGGAAGGTTGTCCACATTTAAATAACCTTAACTCTGTAATCTTACAATAAAACACAAAACTGCTGTGGAAAATACTGTCCGCTATAACTTTACTTACCGTATATCTTTCTTGAACTAAAATGAGAATTATTCTGAAAAAAAATTAAGGCTCACTAAATATCACTGAATCTAAGATTCCGAGTTGCCCTAAGGTCCTAGCTATATTATAAAACGTACGTACCCAGATTGTGTTTTGTTTCATTCACCAGTGTGGTTTGTGGTTTAAATGTTAACAGCCTTTTTTTTAACAGTTATTGACAACTCTATTCACCTCATTCCTCCTCACCCACTTTTCTTGGTATTGCACTTCCTGTTTAGATGCGTTCAAACTGTAGAAGTCACAATAAGCTTCACAAGACAGACAAGCTAACATGTTAAACAAGAAAAGTGCACTTCCGAGAAAAGTAGGCTATAAGGTAAGAATAAGATAAGAATACACTCAATAAACTTCAGTCGTTGTCTTTAAATCAAGCAGTTTAAATGAGGATAAACATTTGCTAAAGCTGCCGTTTAAAAACTGAAAAGATTCAATTGATTCTAGTGACGATGTGTGGAGTTTGAAAACACTGTGGAGCACTTCCTGTATCACCACTTAATGACATCACAAGGTGGAACAGCATGTTGTGAGATTGATCAAAAAATTGAATTTTTCAAATGCTGTGTTTTTGATGAGGAAACACAGAATTTGTAATGTATGATATCTATGAGTTTTTCATTTAGTTAATTAATTTAAAGTAAAAATAAAAATAAAATCAGGCTGTTAACAGACGGTTGAGCCACTGCTGAAGATTATGAATAAAAAAATTTATGTTCTGTGCTGTTGCTGTTGTTGTAATAAATAAAGTTGACAGATCAAGTAGCTTATAGAAATCCTGAGGTTCCAAAATTCTAAAATATGTGAAATAACCTTTTACATATTTTGTGACAAAGTACAATGACATTAATAAAAAAAAACTGTCTCTTTCCCACCATTTGGTCTTAAAGCGGACCTATGTAAAATCTACTTTTCTGAGTTTTTAATCGTGTTATAGCAGTGTTCTCTCATCATTAGTTTACCCAAAGTTGTAATTGGATTGATTCATGCATGTTTAAGTAATCTTTTATCGGCCTGCAGCTTATGCTTTAGTGGTCAGAAAATCCCTGTCCTCACCTACCACCTATCCTCGCCCACTTGTCTGTATTTACTTGCAATTACTTTAAAATTCAGATTCCTGGTAAAACATGCAGGGTTTGAAATGGTCCGATAGCCACTTTGCAACAACAGAAAACAGTAGTTTAAAATATGTAGCTTAATAAAGTTAAATTTTGCAATGAAGAGGCGGGGCTTATCAGTTCTGCAGTTTAAACAGGAAGTCAATGGACCTGTTTCTATTTCTGAGCCGTTTTAGATCATTTTTGTGTTTTACAATGAACAAAATGTGGATTATTGATCTGCATATGTGATAATTTCAGAAAGTAGTATACAGAAAAATCACAATAGGTCTCCTTTAAGATTTTACTACATTCTAGAGAACATGAATACAAGTTATAGGCAAAGTTTGACAAACAATTGTGCAAATTAAAGAAGCCTTAAATGGGTGCTGTTATGTAAAATGTAGTATTCAATGATTTTAATCTCGCTATATTGGCCTCCCTTCATCATTAGTTTACTCAGAGTTATATTTGAATTGATTCAAGCATGTTTCAGTAATCTTGTATTGTTCTTCAGCTGGAGCTCAAGGGCTCAGAAATCCCAGTTCTCACCTCCCACCTATCCCCTCCCACTTGTCTGTATTTACTTGTTATAATTCAAAAGATTAATACTCAAAGTAAAGCATGTGTGGTTCAAAGCTGCCCCATAGTCACTATCCAACAATAAAAATTTGAAATTTAAAATTTGTTGCTTCTCACAGTTAAATTTTAAAATGAAGAGGCGGGGCTTATCAGATCTGTAGGTTTGAACAGGAAGTCAGTAGAGCTGTTTCTATTTTAAAGCCGTTTTAAATCAATTTGGTGTTTTACAATGAACAAAAGGTAAATTACTGATCTGTATTTGTTCTAGTTCCTTACTAAATACTTGGAAAAAACACAATAGGTCTCCTTTAAGATTCAGTCGTGACCCCAATAACAAATGTAGCTATTCGTGAACCTGCACAGTTTTTATGTCTTATGTTTGATTTAAATTTGTAGACATAGGATTATATAAAAAATAATCTGGTGGGATCTCAATCTTAAATTCACATATCATCAGGAAACCCCCAAAAATCATTCCGCGGCCCCCAGATTGAGGACCATTGATTTCAACAACGTTTTCTATCAGTTTAAACAATTATTTAACAAAATTAAGGTGTTATCAGATATTATTCTTTTGCTAAATCATAGCTATTGTGTTTCTTGTTTTAGTAATTATTAACATTATGGTTGCTAGGAAACAATTGTGAAATTACTTCTACCTATGTCATATTTGATGTCCAACCAGGAAGCAACATGTCACTAAAATATCCACACATGAGAGAAAAAACAGGCTTTGAAAATTAGTAATTATAATCAAATGTACTAGTTAAAACTGCAGGCAATACATTTTTAGACACATTTTAAAGATTATTATACATTGTGCACAAAATTATATACTGAAATCATTCTCCAAACAGCAACAATAATAAAATGTGAACAGCTAAGTTAAGTAGTGAATCTGAAATAATATTTGTTGAGACTTACAGCACACCTTCTGCCCAAAAGCTCCTCCAGCCTGTCATTCTCCTGAGCGCTCAGCAGGCAGCTCCGGACACTTTCAGTCTTTGCTTTTGATCCGCGGCTCATTCTGCTTTATTCTAATACTTTTCGGCTGTAAAAATATTGTGCGTAGCATTTACAAAAGTCCACTAGCGACTCGCCGAACTGTGCGCTGTTAAAGGAAGTATCTATTCTCTGTTTTGCACACACATCAGCTCGAGCAGGAAATGGACAACCACACTTCTCTAACCCCCACTTTTCTTCTTGTCTTTCCGACGCGTTGATACTTCCATTTTGAAAAAAACAAGCACTTCTCTTTTGCTCTGTTTAAATAAAAAAAAAAAAACACACCGTCAAGCCTTAACGTACATATATACAAAGACTTTTAATGGCAAATATTAATTTAAAATGTACAGGAAGAGCAACAACATCACACAATTTAAAAAGGGTTGCAAAATTTAACTTAAAATCCATTATTATAAGTTTGCTCACAGTTTATGGGAGTGCTATGGCGACATTTACTTTAAACACTGAATGAGTTCTAAACATCAACTACTTCTTCATATAAATCTTTTGTTTCGCCTCATTTTACTTCAGTTTAAAAAAAAAACTCACAAGATTTCACTTTCTGTCAGAGAAAAAACCCAGCGCCACATCGAGTTTTGGGTGAAACAAAACCTTACGTAACACAGGAATCAACCTGTAATGACGTAACGGAGCATTAGAAGTAGTCATAAATATTATTCTTAACTTAACAAGTCCATATTTACACATTTTAAATAATTTAGAAGACATCGTAAAACGTTTTTGCATAAATTTCTGCCGAGACTATGGTGGCACAAGCAATCTTTAGTTGAATTATTGTATTTATGACACATTTTATGATTATTATTAGTCAGTAAACTGTGCATCGTTCTGATTGGCTGAGCTTTGGCTGGTCCACCCCAGTTTCACTTTGGTGATCGTAAAAAGATTTAATCAAGCCGCATTTGCAGCTAAAAACAATTAATAAATGTGTTAAAATGTATTACTTAAGGTTTAATCATCAGAAGAATGTGAAATGTTTGTCTGATCGATCACAAAAGTGCAACAATCTTACATTTTATACTGGAAAAGAAATGAGACATAATGATCATAAAAGAAAGTCAAATAATCCTCAGATCATGGTTAATACTACTTAATGCCACTTTTTTTAGCTTATTATTACTACATTTAATTATAGACTGTATGAAGCACTTTGAATAACTTCTTGAATAATAATCATTTAAATAATAATTAATAGCGATGCATATAAACTTGTCATTTTTAAAGTTTACAACATCACTTCTTCTCCATATTGAATTTTTGGTAACACTTTAGAATAACTACAGAAAAATTAGGCTTAATAAATCATTAATAACACCTTAATAAAGCCTTATATGAACAAATGAATAATTAATAGATGAAAAAGCTTATTAATGCTTAGTAACTACTTAATTACTCTGAATTCTGCCCCCTAAACCTAAATCCTAACCTTAGCTCCTTAGTTAAGTAGTTACTAAGCATTAATAAAGTTTTTCATTAATTAATTCACCATTAGTTTATGAATAATTAAGGCTTTATTTATGCTTTATTCATGGTTTACTCGGGCCAATTAAAGTGTAGTTATTATAAAGTGGTACAGAATTTTTGCATTCATATCTCTATGCTCTATGTTTATTGTATAATTTGTGAACAACACATAAATTTGGTGATATCAGAAACATCAATATAATGTATTCCTGAGATGATAAAACTGATGAAAACAAGTTAGTCACAGTTACAGAGAAAGGTAACAAAGAGAGAATTTGTTTAAGTAGTTAAAATATGAATTTTGTTAGAATTGTGTGTTTTGTTTAGATGTAGCCAGCAAAAGGTGTCACTAAATGGAATTTTTTAATGTAAATTTACATTTCTAATCACCAGGTTACCGACTAAGAAATGTCAGAGATTAAGGTAAAACATACAGTAAGTATTAAGCGATAGGAATTTTATCCATTGTGCAACCATGTATTAGGGTTGGGCCAATAATCAATAAATCGAGAATGAATCAAACTGTATCGTCAATTATTTGGTGATAGGTTTTGAATCGAAAGATCGAAAACCAATCTTTTGTCAGTAAAAATGTGTGGTGTGGAGCAAAAGTCAAACTTTGAGGCAGAATATTGATGTGTAGTTTTTAAAAAAATCCAATAAATGGAAATATTAAACGTTTTTGTTTTGTTTATGTTCATGATTGTCATTTTCATTTGTTTTTGAAAAGGTTAAACAAAATTAATCAAAAATCGAGATTGATCAATATGAGAAAAAAAAAGAGTGATTATATTTATTCCCAGATTGCCCAGGCCTATTCTGAAGGATTTGTGTAAACCAGGAAGTAACTGAACAGATTTAAATAGGTAAATGTTAGAAAGTCAGGTTTGGGGGGACAGTAATGGGTAAGCTAAGGTTAGGAAAAAGGTTTGGGTAAAGGTCAAGATAAAAAATATAAAAGTTTAGACCCGTTTAGCAATAGTAATAAACTCATCACCATGGCAACTCGATAACTTCTGTACCTCTGGACCAGACTATCTAACACTAACCATTTAAATACCTACTTCCTGTGTTATATTAGGATGAAATTGCAATTTGAATTAACACAATTTGCAAAGGCACCATGATTTTCTCGTAAAACAAAACAATACCTTGTCTTATTGGAATAAATATGATTGTTTTGTTTGTCAGTTTTATTTAGCCTATTTCAGACTTTTGACAATTCAGCTGCATGTGTTTAAAATGTAAACTTTGAATTGTTTTTTATTGTACCCTACTATCAAAACACACATTGCAAATCTAATCACACTTGCAGTAAAAAAAAATTAAGTTAATACTTTTCCGAAAAACACGAAACGCTATTTTAAAACTCCTCATTCAGTTTTTATGAAGCCACCATAGTCTCCTGTACTAAAGGGAAATGTTTGTTGTATTGTAACAGTATAAATTTGCCTGTGAGCGAGGTCAGTTTTTGCATCACAAAATATCTATTTCAACAGGACAAAAATACATTTGGCTTTCTGCAAAAATGTGAGAAGACGGGGAAGTAGCTCAGATAAATAAAACTCAGTGAATAAACGGTTCCACTGGACTAAAAACTGACTGTCCATCTGAGTCACGGTACAAACTCCTCCTTCATAGTTTTCTCCTTAAAGGCCCCTTCAGTCATAGTAACATAGTAACCATAGTAACCATCTCTCCTCGGTTACGGGACTGTTCTTCTGCCCCTTGTGTTTTTCACATTTTAATGCTTTTCTTTGGTCTGTGCGGGTTCAAGCATTCAGGTTTGCCGTTTTTGTGGGGCAGATAGGGGGTAATTTACAAAAACAGGGAGAGTTTTGGTTTGGTTGGCAGAGTTTGAGTGAGTCCGTTCGGTCAGTGTCCGCCTCCGCTCCGAGATTCACCGGTCACCCAGTCTATGATGATGAACGACAAGCTCATGACCATGAAGATGAAGCCCAGACCAGCAAAGCACGCCGCCTGGTGGACACAAGAGGACGTAACAGTTAGGCCTAATAGAACTCAACAGGAATCACAGGAAGCATCATATTTTTTGAGCTGCAACCAATGAGTTATTATGATGACTAGAGAAAGTGTAGCCACGGTAACCTATAGCAACAAATGTCTAGTTCTGGCAGCCATCTTGTGTGGAGAGAGTTTACTAAAGATCTCATACAAACTAACAGAAAGCTGAACTTTTAAATGACTTCTTCACCTTTGTGTTTGTACATTTATTTATGCTTCTATGCAACCAGACTAATGTGAAAAAATCAGTAAAGTAAACACATTATGATTAATGTTTGTGCTCTTATGCAGTGTTGGGAGTAACTCAATACAAAAGTAACTAGCTACTGTAATATATTCCCCTTTTTCAAGTAATGTAACTCAGTACTCAAAAATGTTGATAATATAATACTTGTTACATCTGAGTAACTCAAGTTACTTGCATATAAATTAATTGCATTGATATTCTATTGAAAACAATACTTCAGGATCAAAAGTCCACTAAAACTGGTGTAGAAGAGTTTCTGTGGCGTTTGTTGATCTAAAGGTGAATAAAATATTATGAGGAGAAGGTGTTGTGACCTCACATTTCTATTAATTAATAAAAATCAAGCACAAATGTAACAGGTTTAGTATTGTACAATGTCTTAACAAATGTGTTTTTAGCTCAAAGTAACTCACAATATAACTCAGTTCCATTTCTGAGACATTAATATTGTAATGTGTATTACATTTGTATCCCTGAAACTAGTAAATAATGTATTACAATTTTACAGTAACTTACCCAACACTGCTCATATGTAATAATGACACACAAAAATACTTTAGTTTGTATCACATCAAGCCCAGTTTTTAGGTTGTTTATTTATGTTACAATTCAGAGGAAAAGTTACCAGACAGTTTTCCAGAAATATATAATTATATGTTTAATTAACCACCTTTAATCTATGAATTATCTGTTCTTGTTTTTACATTGTTTTCAATTTGAATTTTGCTGCCTGTCCCCTCACAAGATGACCACCGCAGCCACAGCACTAACTTTTTAAACTGTAAATAAGTAAACTTTGTGTTTTTCGCTAAAAAGTCTATAATAAATGCAGCACTTAGTGAAATTGTTAGATCACTGAGGGTTGTCTTAATTGAATCAGATAACTAGATAAATGGTTTGTGATTGTTTTTTTATTTGAATTCCACTGTAAAAATGAACGTTCACATCTAAAATTACTGCAATGATTACTGTTTGATCAAGAAATATTAATTATTGTGTCATTAAAAGAAGAATATCCTACGTGAAATTAAACATGTATTGTTTTAAGATTAATTATTTAAGATTTTTTTTTATATACTAGTTTGCTAAAACGTGAGCATTACATAAAGTATGGAAAATTGTGGTTAAAAAGTCAAAAACATTTTTAGTTTGTATGAGTTTTTAGTAGAAGTATACACAAACAATCTCTAGTAATTCTTAACTCACTGGTGCAACAGAACCTTAGTCACGCTGGTCATTATAATACCTCATTGGCTGTGACCACTTCCTAGTGCACAACAAACTACTTCTCTATTTGTCATTTTTGTCAATTAGAAGCAGCATTCCTTTTCTAATTTCACAACAAGACCTGCTTATAAAACTCTACTTGCATTATCTCTCGCTGTCTTACCACTTTATCACTAAATTGTAAAAACAAACTATGCTTTATAACCTCAACTTAAGCTGTCATTATTTTGTGTCCACTTGACGTCACAACAATTTACAAGCCAATAATGTTTAATTTAGAAGGCAGCTAAAATTAATATTATTTAATGCATTTTTAATTGTAAAGCACAAAGTGAATGAATAGTAAGTAGCAAACTGTATATAGTGCTTTGCTTAGTTTTAGGATTCATGAGTTATGATTTTGTTTGGAGGAGTAGTGGGTCAACAGATCAACAATGTATGGAGCTCAACAGTGATTCTGGAAGTAAATTCCCCTGTTAAAGTGCCATAGGCTTTTCAAAAAATTCAAATATTAAGAGTTTAAGGATATGTTACGGGCTAACCAGCTATGTGCTAGCTCATATCCACAGCGCGGTTGTTTTCAGTATAAAAAGCACATCTATAACTTAAAATTCTGCAAAATATCTCAATGACTTTGTAGTTTATAAAGCTGCAGAACTGGATTTTAAACAAAAATGCAGCTCTCATGACTCACCACAGAGCTGATTATCCCCGAGCACGTTTTCAAACTTTCAATATATTTTTTTCTAAACCCCTATGGCGATTTAACTTGGGAGCTCGAGATTGTTGAACCAGGAAGTGTCACTGTTGAACTTCATTGGGGAGCGTGTCCATGAAATGTCAATCCTGAACTTAAATTAAAGGTGGGGTAGCTGATTTTCATACTGCAAAAATGTAACAGCTTCCTCTCATAAAGCCTTCAACATATGGTTAATATCGACATGTATTTATTTTAGTTGTAATTACATCTTAAAAACGTCTTTTTACAAACAACAAAGTGAATCTGGAGAGGACCACCCAAGCAGCCAATCAGAGAGCAGCATGTGACTCCTGATGAGAACTAACATACTTTATTATTCAATTTAGACAGCATTCACACTGCAAAAAATATATATAAAGACTTGCTTAAAATGACTTAGAATCAGAATGTTAATCCAGATTTTAGCTGTTTTAACTGGATAAGATTTAAAGGACTGTACCTGATTTTGCATCCTAAATATGTAAACAAACAGAAATAATTAATTTTAACCTTTTCTTCAGCTACATGATTTCCTCACGTAGCTAATGCATTTGAGCTTCAAGATTGTTCATCATGATGAGTTTTAATGTTTTTCACAGCTTTAACAGCGAGGTGAGTCACTATGCTAACAACAGTTAGCCAATGCTAAAACAAAAACAGAAAAAGTTGCACACAAAGGGATTTATTAACATAGACAGGACTTTGGGACTAATTCCACTGAATAGATACATAACAAGGTATCAGTGCTAGGGGAAATTGCTTTTAGTATCTTGTTGCAAAAAATCGAGTACAGTCCTTAATGCTTATGTAATGTAGAATATTTCATTGGTTTTAAGACATTTTAACTGGTTTTAAGGGAATTTAGCTTAAAATAAGATCAGTTTTCTTAACCCATTGGCAAATAATTTGACTCAAAATAAGAAGCAATGTCTTGAAATCAGATTGAAACACTTTGAAACAAGGAAAATAATCTATGCCTCTACAATTAATCAAGGTTTAATTTGTGAAAATGTTTGAAATTAGGTTTAAATCATAGAATCAAGCAGCTTTAACTTGGCTGAATTTTATTTTTTGCCGTGTAATGAAAAACACTAACTTAATTAATTTAGAACTAAAAAAGTCAGTTACCCCAACTTTAATTGAAATAAAACAGGAGTAACGTGGGACATTCTGGACGCTCCTGTTGACAACCTGGCAGCAGAGTTTTGCACTATTGGAGTCTATTAAAGGGACTGTGTAAGAGAGGAATTTTAATAATCAATATACAAACATTAAATCATATTTTCTGTACAACATGAATATTAAAGAGCACTGTTAACTCACATCACTGTATACTTTATACGTATTGAATTTTTTACTGCGAATATGATATTGACCTAGATGCTATGCTTAATAGGCAAATGCATGTGAAGGCTCCTCTGGTGTTCAAAGTGGAAATCACTTGTTTTTTTTTTTACATAGTGCCCTTAAGAGTTGACTTATTAAAACATGTAAAAAATAAATTTACAAGAAACAAGTCATGATGAAATAAAAGCATGGACAATTTTTAACCATTTTAACCTTTTGTGCACCTTAAGCGACCAAAGAAATTCTTGGTGAACAAAAACATGACATGTTGATCAATCTGTCGACTAAAGGGAAGTGTGGCAAAAGCTGTCAAAACTAGCAAGTGCCTAATGCTCTGACAAAACGTCTGACCCAAACTGCCTCACAAGACTCACAAGACCTCAAGTTTACAAAATCTAATTTAAAACACTATAATACAAATTATACAATCACAGTAAAATACTTAATCAACTAAGAATGTCACAATGTCAGATTTTACTGTTATGGTTATTACAGGAAAAGAAATGCAGCTATTAGTCACAATTGTTAACTAAAACTGTAACATTTCTATAGACTGAACTCAAAATTTAACTACTTTTGCTTCTAAAATAGACACAATTTTAGTTCTTTTGTCCTACAGGTTGTGAGAAAGAAAGAATTTTGACCAAATAATTGACTAAACAAATAAAAATGTGTGAAATTGCCTTTTAAATAATTCATCACAAACTATGATAAAATATAGAAAAAACTGGCTCTAGCTACCTGATTTTACGATTTATTCAAATTAGAAAGTGAACGCAACCTATTCTGTGCAACCATGAAACCTTACCTGAATCTTTGGTCTCGAAACCATTGGCTCCTGCTCTTTGGGAATAATACGGATGTAAAAGATTCCCGGCAGGATGAAGATGAGGCTTGGAGCAGAAGTTGCACCTGAGATAAAAAACAACAATATAAGTAGATGAGCTTAGAGAAATAGACTCTGTGCACGTAACATCAGTAGGCTTGTTTTTGTCCAAAATAGTAACTTGTGCCATTTTGTGTTAGCATTTACATTAACATTTACCGGTAGATATCAACATGTTCTTTTTAGTGATGATATTACAAGTGTTTTAGGGTAAACGTGTGATTATATCCAGGGTTCACTTTAAATTCTGGGCACAGAATTAATTAAGAGAGTAGTTTCATCTGTAAAACTCACCAATGATGCCAAAGATGTCGCGGATTGACGGCACAAAGATTACCAGCAGGTTGACCAGGAAGATGAGGGAAAAGGCAATTAAAATGTGCCTGACCCAGTGGAACGGCTTCTCGGGGAACAAGATCTGCTGTATAGCTCTCCGAATCTGCAAGAAAACGTAACGCAATCAAAATACCATTCACAACATGTTTCAATAATAAAACAGTGTAAATGTAAACACTGTTAACACGGCATGTCTACAAAACTTTATAGGTAATCAGTTGCCAGCATTTTTTCGACTTAGTTGGTGTGATAGTCTTTGTGGTAAATATTTTTCATAGTTTGACAGCAGTTGCATTTTATGAAGAAATTGACAAATAAAAGTTGGAAGTTTTTAGAGCTGAGTCGTCTAAAAATCAGAATCCTCTTCACGTGTTGTACAAAAAGCGCCAAAATGCAAAGACAATTTACACAAAACTGACGTAGTTTTCTGGAAGTTTAAGCAATCATTTAATACAATTAAAGTGTTACAAGTTAAAATTATTTGTCTCATTGTCACTCCTGTGTTATTTATGTTGAGTTTGGCCCATTCCCCTCCACATGTCATATTTACTGGACCAAAAGACAATAATAAACTTCACCAAAACAACCAAATTGGGTAAAAACTAGCTAAATGCTTAGTTAAGTCTTAATCATACTCATGTTTACTATGATTTACTAAAAATGTAGTCTAAGCTGTCAAACTTTGTGCTGACCAATTCAGAGATGTAGAAAGTCTAAACTGTAATATTTATGATTGTGTACATTTTCATGTATATTTTCATGTCACACATCTGGGTTTACAGGAATTAAGGGCTGCAACAAGTTACTGTAATTGACTAACCGCAACTAATCAATTATAGAGGTTATGCACTGACATCATTTTATTCCAAAAATGCTTAGCAACTTTAGAATGAGTGGCATTTCTTCAACGTATTTCTTTGTTGTCGTGGCAACAGCTTGTTTGCTACAAGCTTGTCTGCTAACAACAGTTGATGATTTAGGATATTTTTACTGCAACAAACTGACTCAAAAACATATTTTTTAAGAAGAAAAAGGTAATAAGCTCAACTGTGTGTGATTTTAATGTCTGATAAATGTGAGAAGCTAAAGTTTATCTGCTTTGCAACAACTGTTGACTTGATTTGCTCTTTTTACATGTCAGTTACAAACTTGTAGACAAGTAAACTTGTTGTGGGTTGAATTTGTTATCAAACAGTTTATTTTTCTTGTTTTAGCTGTTTATTGAACTCTTACAAGAGAAAATGTCCTTTCTCTCCATTAACTCTCATGCATTGTTGCCACTCAGCACTCACATTTAGAATACTGTCATTCACTGCAACCTCTATTGAAATAATCGTAAACTATTTTAGTAATCGAAAAATCGTTTAGCTACTTGTCTTTATACATGTTCCAAACATCTCAGGAGCTTCAGATTAAACAGAAATAAGTGTTTTTAATGTAAAAACCTGTTTGTCTACACCAAGTGTTATGATACATTTTTTAAAATAAAGGAATGGATTTATAATACTACTTATGGTACTACAATGATAAATAAAAATACTGTTCACGTCAAATTTCTAGAAATTTGGATTTTCACAAAATCCAAATAATTTCTTTATGAAACATTTTGATTTTTAAACTAGTTTTGATGATTCTGAAACTGAAAATTTGGTCTTTTTTAGGTTTGTCTTTATCTACATCTTCGAGACGTACTCGAGCGACATTAACTCAGCTCAAATTTGCCAAAAATCTTTTGCGTTCTAAACAACTAATCAATTAATTGAAAGAATAATCGCCCAACTAATCGATCACCAAAATAATCGTTAGCTGCAATTCTGAACTTGTTTGAAATCTTATACTGCAAAAGAAGATTTTTAAGACAAGATAAAAATGCCTTATTTTAAAACGCAGACAAAGTTAAGATCTGTTTATTTAGAGATCTAGATTATTGTCGTGTTTCAAACTGTTTTTGTCTTGTTTGAAGACATTACTTCTTACTTTGAGCCAAATTGTTTGTCATGGCCTAAGAACATTTACCCTACCCTATTGACATGGAATTCATTTAGTAGAGGAGTCAGAGTATTACATAATAGTAAACAAGCATGACTTCTTCTTAATAAATTGTTTGTTCATCCTAAATATTAGCAAATATTGTGTTGTGTGTAAGTTCATGGCAAGGTAAGATTCATCATTATACAAGACTAAAAGCTAACAAAAGTCAGCTTAACATTTTAAAGGTTACTGCAGAAGCTTGTGGTGGTAAAACGTCTGGACAAAACTAGCTCCTGATACAATGTTGTGCTTTGTCTAAACATTTTTTTTCCCTGGAACTTTCGCAGCACCTGAGGCCTTGACATTATCGTCATGTGGTAGAAGATACAGATAAATGAAAACCAACATTGAGTGTCAAAATGCAGACCTTGGATCACAAAATATGTAGGTCACTTCTGCATCTGAAACATCTGTTATATGAATGTATTTGTTTAAAGACACTTTTTATTAAGAAAAGCACAGATATATTGTCAAAGTATCTATTTGGGGAAAATTATAGTAGTAAACAGTGTCAGATCTACGTTTAATAAAAAGTTGTCCACTAAATGTTTGGTTGTTAGCATTTGGCTAACTGCTGTGAGCATACAAAAGCAGACAGTTTACTGCTAAAGTCTGTGTAAACACAATGTGGTGAAAAATTTGGGAGCTTTAAAAACATTAATAAGTGAGCAAAACATGTGACTGCTGCTTTAAAATTTCTGTTTACTTTTAAGACAGTAAAAGTCAGGTATAGGCTATTTAATTAGGCCTGCCGGTACTTTACTAGTTTTTTTTTTTTTAACCTTTTTTCCTTTTATCTAAAGCAAATAGTTTAGTCCTGTTTTTGACAACATTAATAACAGCTTTCTTAGAGTCTTGGTAAGATGTATCAATATTCTAAGAGCCAAAAGTGACTACAATTGATTAAATCACTTCACGCCAACTCATACCAGTGATGCCTTTTTAATGGGAAAGAAAGAAGTTACCTGAACATCCTAAAAGTCTTTGGAAGCTCAAATTTCAGTTCTAAACTCAATGTTGGGAATGAGAAGGGAATAAGAGTCAAAATACATCAAATATTTTTCCCCTCAAAGTCAAATTAGTTCATTAGATGAGTCTGCTTTAGGGCAGTGCTTCTGAATCTTTTCACGCCAAATACCATAATAATAATTGACTTTCCAAAGAGCACCAGAAAAAAACTCAAACTAGTCACCTTATTCCGTCCTGCCCACTTTTTTGACAGTGCACATACTGTTTATCTGAGGTTAGCCTGTAGAATTCAGTGACTGTGTTTATTTTACCCTCCAAGACATACAAACTATCACGTCAGCTACTTTAACAGGAAGTAGACTGCCAAGAAAAGTGAGCAGGATAAAATAGGGTAAATATTAAGTCTAAACTAGGGATCAAAGTGGTTTAAAATGAAAGTAAATTATGTCTAAAACAGTTGTAAATCGAGTCTGTGCACGGACTGTCAGTTACCTTTTTTATATTTAAACTAGCTTATGAGCATTTCCTGTTAGCGTTAGCATTTAGACACAAATGTGTTTCTTTATGAACTCACTTTGGTTTTTTAATTAAGTATTCTCCTGATTTGTAAAGTCTTTAACATATTTTCTGAGACTTAACTACAACTCACTGTTCACTGCTTGATCTTCTGAGTATTTATTAATTTTAAACTGATGTAGTGAAAACCTCATAGAAATGAACTGAACAGGAAATGAACATAAGTACAGAAGTTAGCTATTTTGAACATAAACAAGCCAACTGACTTCTGTGCGCAGAGTCAATTATAGAAAAGGCAGTTTAGCTAAACAGAGGACCAAAACATGAAATTGTCTCTAAAGAAAACAATTATTCAAACTGCAGATGAATTCAAGTACCACCATCTGCAGTTTAAGTACCACTGATGCTACACGTATCACTGTTTGAGCGACAGACCAGTGTCTCTCACTCTAATGTGTCATCAGAATCAGATTATTTGCACAGTCTAAATATTTCCCACTCCTTTTACTCCCCTCGCTAAGATGCAAACTTCTCACTGAGCCACAGTTGGTCCTACAATAGACAGCAGCAATGTGTTCTTCCGATATCGATCACTTGGGTTTCTTACCGGGAACAGCACCACAGGAACAGTGAGCGTGACAGCCACCAGCACAGCCAGACGAACGCAGAGGATCAATACATCGAGAGGGTCCACGCGAATGTAGTGTGCAGCAGCTCCGACTCCACAGCTCCTGCAAAAACACAACATAACTGTAAGAGTCAACATGGTCCTGTGAAGAGTCTGTGAAGTCCGAGAAAAAGACAAGAGGAAATTATCTGCAAGCATAATCTGTGTATAAGTTATTCAAATTGCTTTACAAGACACAGCACATTTACAGGTGAAAATGTCAATAAATCAATACATAATAATCATCATCTGAGCAAAAAGAAAAACACTTATGCACATCCGAATTCTGTGAAATGCCTTTGGAGAATGTTGGAAAAATAAACATTTAGTCCACAAGCAAAAGCCTCAAATGGATTTTACACACTCTCTTTGTGTGTTGTTTTTTTTTTTCAACTCAATCACTCTCCTGTTTTTGTTCTACACTTGGTTTTTACAAGACTTAGACCACTACCATCACTAAAGAAGGCCTGAGCAATTATTTTTCAGCAGGGCCATATTTGAATCCAGACAAGTGGCGGAGGGCCGGACTGCAATCATGGGTGCACGAAATTGTTATTATTTGGAGCACATTTCGTAGAATATAGGCTTGTTAATCTATACTGTTCATTTATTGTTATAATAATTAAGAACACAGGTGCAGACACAAGATCCAAAGCTAAGTCAATGAAAAAACTAGACTTCTAGAGTAACACTTTTTCTCAAAAACGTGCCGTGGACCTGATTATAACAGGTTAAGGGCCACATCTGGTCACCGAGCCACAGTTTGCCCAAGTCTGCACTTTTATTTTTTAATTATTTAACTATCAGATAAATAGATGGATAGATAGCTCTGTTCGACAGCTCTTAGATAAAAAAGTAACTAACACAGATTTAGACAGATTTGTGAACAATAAGATTTGTGAACAATATCTGAAAGAAGTTAGTTTTTTATGTTCATAGAAAATGTTTTGTTTATCTTTGAGATCAGATCATGAGAGAATATAGAACATATAATACATTTAACAATCAGCTTGAAATTTGGCTGAAAACACTAATAAAGATCTAATTCTGCATGTTGTATGGCATGTTGTGTCTCTTGTGCTGCATGAATCTCTGCTCATGTAAATATGTCTTGGTTGTATGTAAATTACATTCCAACTGTCTAAATGGTTTTACTATTGTAGATAGCATGAACTGTATGTAATGTATTTTGATAGGGTGCATTTAAAGACTCCTAGTTAAATGTACAGTGTGTTGGGCAAATCTGTGAAAAGTTAAGCAAAGTATCTGAGGAAAAGAAAGAATTTTTGGTAAGAAAATAATATTAAGATAGATCTTGCAGTCGGCTGTGTGCTCTGCTTGCAGCATTACCCAATTAGTTAAGTTCCTTCTAGAATCAAAGTAAATGCAGTTGCTCTCAAAACCTCTGCATGTGTAGATCATATTTATACTAATGTACACCAACATTGTTTCTATCCCAGTGAGTTTTCGTGTTATCATGTTGTAGCTATGACCGAAAACTAAGCCTCCAAAAGCAGCTCAAAAATATTATACAAAAATTTTATAAAAAGGTGAATATAGATTCCTTTCTTCTTGACTTTGAGAATTTAAACAGGAATGAAATTTGCTCTGAGCTTAAACAAGAGGTCGCTGTCTCAATGTTTAATAAAATCTTTTGTTAATTTAAGTATCCTCCGTTGAAGAGAACTGCCAAGACCAAGCATTCACCCTGGTTGAATGAAGGCCAGAGAGAGACACTGCTGCTAAGTGAATTATTATAAGCACTAATTATTTGTTTAACAGCACTTACACATTTACTATCATTTGTAGATGACGATAATATCCTATAAATGTTAAAAAAAAAAAAAAAACCTTAAGCATACCTCTGTCATAAAACAAGTACAACACGATCTAAAGAACATTATACTGTGTTGCACTGAATAATTGTGTTTTGAATGTCCATGTAAAAAGCTAAAAATAAAGCATTGTAACTTCTTTGAATTACATTCTAAATAAGACATGTCCAAACTGCTGCTTGGAGGGGCAAATGCAGCCCTAAAACCAATTTTTTTGACCTTCAAACCTCCAGAAGAATTGTCCAACACAATAAGTAATGTATTTTAAACTGAGTCTTACAAACCCGCCTTTTTAAAGCCAATATTAAGCATTTCACTTTGTACTATTGCTGTTTTAATCCTGAATAAATGCATCAATTTGAGATTTGAACCTTGATTAAAAAATATATACTGTATATATATATATATTTGATTATAAATACTACTAATACAAAGACGCATTACTTATTTTACGTAGGGCCTGTACTACTCATAATGTATTTCTTCAATTGTATTTCATAATTTTTCAATCTTGTGGTGTCTAGAGCGACTGTGTTCAAGGAAGTAAACAAAATGCAAAGGTTAATTGTAGGTCAGGTCACACAAGAGTGATCGAGCTCCAGTCATACCACACGGACTTACCAAAAAACGTGAGGTAGCCGAAAATGGCAGTGAGCAGGTACATGACAAACATGGCCAGGATGGAGATGTTTGCTACTTTCTGCATGCGTTTCTTGTTTGCGCTGAAGGGAAGAAAAGTATATTTAGATCTGTCAATGTTATACCATATGTTTCTAAAGTCAGTTTAACTTACTCTCGGAGCTCAGTGTAGATTGGGAGAACCTCCGGGTGGCAGACAAAGGCAAACGCCAGGATTGGGATGGTATATGCCGTCTAAAAATAAAGTACCAGTACTGTTAATATATTACTTTAAACATGCGTGAGGGATGCAAGCTTATACAGTATGTTGTTATTAGGGCTGCAAGATTAATCAAAATCAATGTAATCGCAATATTAAAGGGCGCAATTAATCAAATCAAACAATTTCTTTATCTGTAGCCCAAAATCACAACAACAGTCGTCTCTGAGGACTTCCCAAGATAACTTTTTATCTTTGTATAAGAAGGGGCCATCTCATTTAAAGCTTTAAAGCTCAGAAGAAGTTTTTTAAATTTGACTCTCAACTAAAAAGGAAGTCAGTGAAGATCTTTTAGTAAAGGGGGTAATGTGTTCTCATTTTTAGTACCTGTTAGGTCTCTTGCTTCTGCATTTTGAACTAATTGAAAGCTTTTTATTGTGCTTTTAGGACACGCTGCAAGCAGAGAGTTGCAGTAGTCTAACCTTGACGTGGCAAAGTCATGGATACGTTTTTCAGCATCACTTTTAGGCAGTAGATTTCTCATTTTGGCAATGTTTCGGAAGTGAAAATATGTAGTTTACACGTTTGGCTTTAAATGAGAGCTCTTGGTCAAATAAGACTCTCAGGTTTCTTACAGTTGAGCTGGAGGCGACACTGACATTGTCCAGTGTGATTATCTGTTCAGTTGGAAGTCTCACAGGTGTTTAGGCCGAGTAAAGTCACTTCTGTTTTATCAGGATTAAGAAGTAGGTAGTCAAGGGTCATCCAGGTTTTTATGTCCTTTCAAGCATAAACTGCACCGAGACAATGCAGTTAAACAGTTTTTTTCAATCACTTTGACTTGTCCATTCTAAAAGTTAATGGGCAAAATATACCTCACACAGAATCCCAAACAAAATTTCAGCTCAAACTAAATTGAATTTTATGCTCAAAACTGTTAAATTTTCCCCTCAGAAGTAAGTTTTACACAAATCCATAAGTTCAGCTGGTCTCATGTGCTTTATCATTCATTTGACTTTACAGCTCAGAAGCTTTAGTCCTCCACTTCATACAAATCAATTTGTATCTGGAAGAGTTGTGTATATTTTTTTTCTAAAATCAGGCATATTTGTACAAAAAAAAGTAATAAATATACTTATGTCATTCTGAACTTTAAACTATTTTACTGTAAAAAAGTATCCAGTTATTTACACTTACACTGTAAGTTATGCCATTTACATCACACTCTGCTGTGATGTGTGAGTTTGTAGATAAAACAAACAGTGTCACATGTAAAGCTCTTCACCACATGTGAACAGGTCTGTGGTGTTGGAGAAACAAACTAAACTCAGTGAACCTGTGAGTTTGTGGATGTGTGAGCTTTTCTGAGAAACAACCTCAAAACTCAGTGAATGAATGAAAATTGTTGCAAATGTTCTAACAACCTCAGGCTTTGATCAGATAAAAATTAGAAGGAGTTTAGTGTAGTTGTGTCAAAGTGAAAAAAACTCTTATACAGTATATCAGTTCACTGCACAGTGTTAGCAAGGTGGCTGAGCAGACAAAGAAACTGTTCTCAACTTATAGAGTTGAATAAGAATAAAATTACTTGAACATAAAAATACTCAAGAAAAACTAGTCTTATTTGAGTCTTTCCCGCTATTCTCCTGAACATATTTGAAATGTGAATTTATTTTTACAATATATAATATAGAAAATCATCTCCATAGAGAAAAAATGATTGCAGACCCTCAATAAAAATCTTACATTGTTGACATTTAAAAATGTTATTATTTTTTCCAAACCTGAGAGTTGATGGTAAACATCTTGGCTTCACAAAATCCTCTTCGACAACAGGGTGAGAGTGGCTGGAGTTGTGAAAGTCTTCCAGAGGACAGGAATGTTAAACTTCTTGTAAATAACCTGTAGAGACAGACAAGAGTGAATCAAAGACAAATATTGACAACCACCAGTTATGTAAATACGTCCTGTGAATGACTTACACAAATTAAGAAGAACACCATACACGAGAGCGAGAAGCCACTGGTGTAACCCAGATACCCTGGAGGGTCAAGGATCAAAGCAGTTTAAAATGGTGTCAACCACTTAAACAACAAACAAACAAGAGTGTGTGTTTAAAGTGCACATGACAGTTTTCAGGTTTTGCTTGTTTTAACACTAGTTTTCACTTAGTTTAATACGACATAGTTTTGCATCAGTTTCTGGGAAAACAAAAAAAAAGGAAAAAAAGTAAGCAGAAATTCTACAATTACATTTTATTTTTCTAAAATTCCTCAAAAGCACAAAGAGATCTGTTGATAAGCTCAGGGTTGTAACATCAGTCATCAACAACATCAACAAATAGAGATATTAAATTACTAAAAAATGAATTTTAGCGTTTACTAAAGCCTATTTTGACACTACAGACGGAGAACACATTTACCAGTGCTGACCTGGAAGTTTTTGGGTCGCTCCATAATTTTGGTTATTTTTAAATATTTGGTTTTTGGCTAACGTATTCTTATTGAAGTTTTGCAAATCAGACAAGAAACATGCGGATTTTTCATTGTTCTATGTGCTATTTTTTATTAGTTCATAAAGGTTTATTAAGATAAAAAGGTAAATAAAAAATAAATTAAGATTATCCTGTTTAAAACTTCAGTACTGATAAGCCCTCCATCTTCATTGAATCAATCAATCATAAAACATGTTGAGTAAGTAATGTTGCTAAGTAACAGATGCAAAATTCATAGGCTGCTCATGTCCAAACAGGAAGTAGAATTATAAACATTACAAAATAGCCAAACTGGTGGAAAAATAGCCCAAATTCTTAATAAATCTTTAAAATAATCATGTTAACTACGTTTTAGTAAAATGCGTAGACCAAACTGTCATGTGCACTTCAACTAAAAGCTACTGAGTCATGATAAAGTGAATGAGAACAATATGACAACCAAAAACAAAATGCATCTACAATGAAAAACATACCAAGTTGTTTCATGAGAGCTAATGGGAGGATGACGCAAATGCTAACAATGATGATCAAGTAGTTTCCATTCAAGAACCACTCTCTGAAGGACAGTAAAAAAAAGGACATGTACATGAAATCAAGAGAATGTGAAATGTGGGACTATAACTAGACAAAAAGACAGACATTTGCTGCTTTTCACACTCACCCTGTGTTCTCCGTTTTCCGAGGAATGCCTGGATTACCAACGGCAGCTCAGACTTGACAATAAATAAGTAACTGGACATTGCTAAAAAAGGAAACTCTGCATTATTTCTTGGACATATACCACTTGTAGACCCAAAGTTATCGCCTCATACCTCCGATGTTGTGAATAGTAATGACGCAGGCTGCTACCATTTTACCCGGAGCGCCAAAAGCTCTGTTTCCCAGCTGTTCATAGGCCCGAATGCCTGCGTGCAAGAATAACAAAACACAAAGAACACGTGACAAACTGAATATGCAAATTATAGAGTAACTTCTATTGGTAACTGTGTCTTACCGACGACTCCAGCACTTTTCAGCAGCAGATGGATGGAATACGCTGACAAAATGGCAATGAAGATCAACAATGTTCTGAAACGGACAAAGACTAATAAGAACGATTCACAAACTTTCAGTCTGATCTGGGGCTTCTTTTGTAATATTTAATGTTTTAACAATGAGCAAATACAGGAACTGCTTGTATTTTTTCTTGTGTAAAGCAAAACAAGATATTTTATGCTTAAATACTTGAAAAAAAAAAAATAAATACTACATACTTCAGTCACTTTTAAACATTATCTTATTAGGTCGTCGTTATCCACCGTAACTAACTACTTTCTTTACGGTAGTACTAAAAAAGTATTCAAAAATAAGCTGGTTAGATCACTGACACTAGAAAGTGTGTGCAGCAAATTGAATATTCAGTGGAAAATATATTTTGCTGGCTGAACTACATGTAGTTTTGAGGAAAAATAAAAAGGCTCACTAAAGACAAATTTAACATGTATTAAGAATATTTAAGTCCTAGTTTATTTCTAGGTACAGTATTTGGGTCTTGGACATTTGACAGACTATCACATTTTTGTAATTTTGACTATGTTTGGTGTGATAATCTTTGTGGTAAATATTTATTATAGTTTTATTGCAGTTAAGTTGCAAATATGAAGAAGTCAACAATAAAAGTTGAAATTTACAGGAAGTAATCTGAGTTCTAAACAGAATCTTGTCAGTGTACACACAACTGAAACATTTTCCTGGAGCTTAATAATCATTTAACACGTGTGAGTGTAACAAAATATAATAATTTGTCAAATCATAAGATCTGTGTCATTTATGCAACCTCCCTCCGCAGACCTCTTGCCACAGACCGAAACCACTTCTTCGTGCAGACGGGAAAACCCATTTATGGTCACCTCGCACGTGGCAATGTTAGCAAATGTGCATAATTTTCAACATTTATATCCCAAAAACGTGTAAGTTAGGGTTAGGATTTGGGCTGGGGTTAGAGAGTTAACAAATATGAGCGTCCGGTCTGTATAGAGAGCTTCTCTGGTCTGCAGTAAGATGAGGATGAAGGGTCTACAGCCGACGCCTCTTCATTCATGTGGATTGGCCAAATGGTTGCTAGGTAACAGTTGTGGTTCACCTCTACATGTGTCATATTTGCTGGACAAAATACAACTACACCTCATAAAATAGACAATCTAGGTGAAAACAAGCAAATTGTTTGGTGAAATCTTAAATATAATCATTGTGTTTTGCGGAAAATATGGTCTATTCAGTCATAGAACTAAAAATAAAATAGACTAAATCTAAACCTAAATCAAAAAAGCTTTAAATTCCTTGTTACAATAATTATAACACTATAAAGAATAAACATAGTAACATCTTTAGTGTCGCTACACCTTGTTAGTTAGAAAGTACAGTGGCCTTGAAGGGCAAAATCAAAAACTTGTATGGAAAATCCGGCAGGGTTTTTGAAATTGTTTTGCCTTCAGCGTAAAGAAAGGTATGTTCAAACGACCCTCTTAGGTATCACTTCATATTAACTACACCTTAATTTGCCTCGGAATAGCAATAATAAACATAAATTAAGCCTTAATAATTCCTGAACAAATGATGAATTAAGGATTGAAAGTTTATTAAGGCTACTAACTACTCATTAAAAGCTAAGGTTATGATTTAGGAAAGGGAATAAGTTTTATAGTCTCTAAGAAGTTATTAAGCCTTATACTTTTTCTTGTCTTAATTACTCATTTGTTCATAACGAATTAAATCTTTATTACGTTTTTATTACGATTTTTTAAGGCTAAATATTGTGTAGTTATTGTAAAGTGATATCCCATCTTAAAAAAGATGCTAAAAATCACTGAAGTAGTATTTGTCTTTAAGCATAAAAAAAAGATGGTTTTGCCTAAATAAAGTTTTTTACTAATTAGTCAAATATGCTGCACTTAAAATAAAAACAAAGCTTACTTGTTCCATTTTATTTTGAACTTTCTTTACTATTCATTATTGTTTAAGAATGTGATTCTGGCAGTGTAAAGCAGTGACCAAAACCTGACCATTTTGAGATAGTATTTGGGGCAAAAACCAGATTAAAATCTTTTATGAGGTCAAGCTCGGTTCGTGGAAAAGCATTGTGGAAAAAAGAGCAGCTCTTTTTACAATGCTCCAAAGGCTTTAGCTGCCACATAGCAGCGCGCTGATCCAAGGCAGGCGTGTCTTGGACGTGATCGCCACAGGGCTAAATTTAACCACTCAAATCTGATTTAAGGAGGCTGCATGTGATGTGTCCCGTTTGAGACTCCATTCAAACAGCCCAGACTTTCCTCTGTAGTTGTGGTAGAGCAGATACTGTGACAAATTGACAGATGCACAATGGAGAACATGACACGGACAGCACTCCTTCCTTTATCTCACCAGATCTGGCAACAAACGTGCAGCTGGAAAATGGTACAACTGAAGGCTGAGCTGTGTCCTTACATGGCCCCTCAATTATCCAGTAACAGGGGAAACACATATTGAATTAGACTGTATTAACCCCTCACCGTGCGGGCCTTTTCTCTAAAATGTGTGACAAAAATGAGCTCAAATTCAGACTGAACATGCTGAAAGATTTAATGGCTGTTTGTAGTTTTGGTCTCTATATTTACTCTATTATAAGTAAGAATAAGCTCTGCACAAAGAAATATCAGATTTTAAAGTCTAGTTTGGTAATTATAAGAAGAAGTAAAGGTATTGTCTCTAGTCTTGGTCTGAATAACACTAGATTTGGAATGTGTTGGGTTTTGTCAACTCCTTTTCAAAAGCTGCCCCTATTCTCACTAACAATCTGTTTTATGGGGAAAAAAAGTCCAAGCAGAGCCTCGGAAGTGTTTTATGCATTTTTTTTGTTTGTGAGATTAGGTACAAAGTGAGTCACCAAAAATAGCTAATTTGACTGTAAACAAAAGGTTTTTATCATGTTCAGAAGCTGCAATAGTTTTTTGTTTTATCAGAGTGATATAACAAATTATTTTTACCATCACCTAAACTAACAACTACTAAAATTAAAGGCTGATACAACAATACAAATACAAAATAACCATTGTTCACAAAATGTCAGTAACAATGTGAGAGAATATACACTAATCTATTTTAATCTATAAAACATTTTCATCAACATTACATCACTAAATTAACATTGGGCTGCAAGATTAATCACAATCAAACTGCAATTTCAGTCCACAAATTTAGCAATACAAGGGCTGTATTTTGAATAACGTAATTTATTAAGCAAACAATGAATGAACCCAGCTGACTATGAAGGAAGAACTGTACAAACATGTTTTAAAATTCATGTGATTCTTTTATGATCTAAGCAAAGTCTTTTTGTAATAAAGTTTCCGGAGAGCTTGTAACTTGTAAAGGCAAACAGTAATTGCAAGACTTACTGCAAAACATACTACAATATTGCCAACAAAACCATAATAAATGAACAAATTTTCAACTGTAGTTTCTGACAAGCTATGTACTTTTTCTTTCCCAATTAAGTATGTCATAACACCAGCTCGAAGCAGTCATGTCTGAGTTTCAAGCTCTTTAAAATAAAACAAAAAAATGTGAAGGATGCAGTCTGGCTCGTTTAAATTTCAAACATTTCCAAACACTTTTACTAACATTTTCAGGGAGGAGACATATTACGTAAAATCCACTTTTTGAGTTTTTGTGTTATAACAGCGTTCTCTCATCAATAGTTTACTCAAGTTGTTTTTGGATTGATTCATGCATGTTTGAGTAATCTTGTGAAGAAAAACAATCAGGTAGTCTTCTGTGTAAAACATGTGAGGTTCAAAATGGGCATATAGACACTTTCAAACAATAAAATCTGTTAAAATCTGCTGCTTGGTGCACAATGAAGAGGCGGGGCTTATCAGTCTGCAGTTTTAAACATGAAGTCAATAGATATGATTATAATTTCAAGTAATTTTAAATTATTTTGTGTTTTCCAATGTGCAAAACGTTACATATGTCATTATATTTGTTGAACTACACATATAGCTCATTTTCAGTAGGTTCTGGACGATCATACTCACATAAAAAGTATTATTCCGGTGTTGGACATTGCAAAAGCCAGTCCCAGGATTCCACTGCCCATAATGGCGTTGCTCAAGTTAAACACTGACATCCCAAATGAGGTTTTTCCTTCAAACTGTAAAAGATAATTGTTAAATGTGGTTAAAATATTTGAAGAATGTCTAAAAGAGCATGTTGAAGCTTTTATTGTGGAGGATCTGCTTTACGCTTGTCTCCATGGCGATGTTGTTGCTTTGGTTGGAATGTTTCACACTGTATAGCATTATTACATAATAGATTGTAATGCAAGGCAGGTTTTTGGTTGGTATTAAGTAGTAATGAATAAATAAGCTTAATGCTATGCTGTGTGACATTCAAAGTCATAATGTAGCCATAGAGACAAGGAGGTGACAGAAAAGCTATAGACCCTTTTCATGCAGACTCATAGCTGACAATTAAAGCTTATGTTTATTATGGTTAAATGTCGTTTTTGTTACTATCAGACCTGTGTCTAGTGTAGTCTGACCTACCAGACGTACAGGTGCGTTGATGTTCAAATTGATCTGTTTATTAGAAATCTAGCTAAAATGGTACTGTTGTCAATCATTCAATTTTGACCACAAGACCCTTATTTTCTACTTTAGCAAAGCCTTTGACGAGAGCTAACAGTTTTTCAAAGCTACAAGCTACCATTTTTATTGGACTAAGTAATGTAAATAATTATCGCTGAATGTTGTGTCTCTGAAGCTCTAATGGAGGTGCACACATTAGCATAATTTAGCATTCCTTCAGAACATAAATGAACTGTTAAAAGAAGCCTTTTAGCCACTACTGGGTCTAGCAAGTAAAACGCACTCAAACAAATGTAAAAATCATTTCTTCAGTCGTGAAAGAGCAGATTGGATCCTCAGAATCATACAAGCTCAGACATAAATGCTTCCATCTGTCTTAAGTAATTCACCAAAGTCTTTGTCAGGTCCACAGAGTAAGTTACGATATATATCCCGACCAGAATCTGACATTATTTCTGCTTTTGTGTTTAAAAATCCCTCCAAAAACAGCTAGTTTACCTTGGTTTAAATAGAGGCAACGTATTTTTCTGCCTCCGGCTAAGCTCCGCCCACCAGAATTTGACGCAATGTTTACTAACACGCACGGGGTCTATAGAGCTCTTTTAAGACCAACAGCAACAGAGTTAAAACTTACATCTGTAAAGTGTGTTTCTTTCTTGCCGTCGGGTTTATGAGGTAGAAACTCTTCGCATTCTGGATTAATGGCTTCAAGTCCGTCAAAACTATGGAAATGAAAAATAAAAATAGCAAATTAACAAAACATTATGGACAAAGATGTTTTTTTAAGTCTGACAGAAATCGTACCCATCTTCTTTGGTGTGTCCGTTCATCTTCTGGAGCTCCATTGTGATTGTTGAAGTTGTTTTCTTGTTTCAAAAATGTAACGTTTAAATGGCTGCAAAAAGAGATAGTGGTTTATGACGCAGGCTTTGACATTTGTATAACTTGTATGCATTTCAAACACAGGAGTCCTAAAGCAATTAGACACATTTGACTTTTTTACAGTGAAAAAGTGACCATTAAAATCGGTGGAAGACCATGAAGTGTCCAAAGTAAAATAGTTAAAACAAGTATCTTGACACTCGTGTTGTGGTATGGTCAGCATCTTCACTGGACAAGTTCGGGCAGGAGCAGCCATTAACTTCAGTTAGTTGTAAATTTTATCAGATGGATGTAAAACAGCCATCTTCACTGCAAAAACTATATATCTAGACTTGCTTTAAATTACTTAAATGAGATTTATACCTGGATAAGATTTAATTGCTTGTGTAATGTAGAATATTTCACGGGTTCCACACATTTTAACTGGATATAAAAGAATTTGGCTTAAAATAAAAAAAAAAAATCTAGTGAGGTAAGAACAATTTTCTTACCCATAACACTTTGAAACAAGGAAGATAATCTATGTCTCTACCATGATTTAAATCCTAGAATCAAGCAACTTTAACTTGAAATTCATTATTTGCAGTGTTCAACAGAGTTCGTGTGTACAGACAACAATGCAGCCCACATATAAAACTACTGGAACATTACTTTTAAAAGCTCACTAAATGAATGCTTAACTATGAAAACAGTCACATTAAATCTGGTGTGAGTGTTATGTCTGTGCGGTGGGCTGGTCCTGGCATGAGCAGCCTCTGTGAGAGGAGGTCTGTTGGGCTGAAGGGTCATGGGATAGTCCAGACTGTGGGCCAGACTGAGAGGCTCAGGACTCTCACTCCTGACCCCAAAGACACGTTCACAAAGCAGTGTGCCATTCCTCAGACCGCCCCACTCGCCTCAAAGAATACCTCTGATACAGAACAATCTAAACAACTTCAGCACTGCTCCATGTGTTAGACAAAGACTGCCTGTGTAAATGCTAGTTTTATCTAAATGTAGAGCCTTTTCCCACCAAACAGCCACAAGACAACTTTGGTTGAAGGAGTAACTTTCTTTAGAAGCATATTTGCAGTTTCCCATGGCCCGTGGCCAAGATACACTGAGACATTTAGCAATGGTTTTCTGATACTTTCTCTACTTACATATGTCACTAAAAAGACATTTTGTAACGGCACACATTTAAAGACAAACCAGAAAGACTTGAATTACTAGGGTTGTTTACACATTTTTCCAAACTTACAAAGAACATTTTCACAACACTGATGATCAAAATGAGGTCTGATCCATTGAATAGTTTTGATAGTAACAACAAACAGTAAATGATTTGACTGGATATTGAGTCTGAAGACTTGATAATGTGTGATAATGATCAGAAATCATTATGAGATAATCACACTATTGTCTAACAAAAAAAATGTTTTAGCCGCATCAATGAACACACCTAACTACAAATGCTTCTTTACAATTAAAACTAACGGTAACACATTTATAACATGAATTAATTCGGCACACAGTCTCTGTGTGTGCACCACATGGCTCCCATCTGATGCAAGAGCTGCTCACTATGACAGCCCTTCCCTTCTGCTCTTCCACAAGGACACGCATGCACTTCTCCTACTCACCGGCTTCAGCCTCTGGAAAACCAATGATGCAAATGTCCACAAACAAAACTTTAAACTCCAAAACTCTATATCCACAAACGGAGAAGGGAATCTGACTTGTTCACTGTTTACATTCACGGTCTATAGAGCCCTGTGCTTAGTGTCCAGAGCTCCTTGGAAGTGAAGCGCGCGCAAGAGAGTGAGACAGATTAGGCTAAACGGGAAGTGGGAACACCTACAGTTAACCCTTTGTTTAGCTTTATTCAGGTAAAACTGGCCTCAGGGAAAAAATAAATACAGGTGTCCAAAACAAAGGCTTCAACTTCTATTGTTTACATTTAGAAAAACAGTTTTAAAAATGTATGCATGTAAAAAAGGTCCTTACCTGTGACCATATTATTGCTTAGTTTTGTTAAATGTTTACACAGAAAGGTAAAATTTCTATTGCTTATATGCCCTTTAGTAAATAAGGTTCAGTAAAGTAGAATAAAATCATAGAACTCAACAATATGATGAAACATATGACGTAAAGTGAATTTCAGGAGTAAATATCACACCTTTGTTTATCTTTATTTACATGTTTAAAGGTGGTGCAGGTGATTTTCACACTGCAAACATAATATAGATACTCTGTGTGCTGCATTTATCATATACATTTTGACGGAAAACACAAAGTTAACCTATTCATAACTATAAAAGTTAGCTATCCCAACTTTAAGACAGTGTGAATATAGTAAGTGTAAGTATGTACATGAATTATAATGAAAGAAAAATTGTAATTTCACCTGAAAGGAAAGTGATAATAAAGTGCATCATATCTATATTCTGTATTTCGACTTTATTTGATTAATAAATACCACTTAGAAATATGTATAATTAATAAAATAAAAGTAGCCATTTGCTTAAAAATGACAAATTGACAACATCACAAATTCATCTAAATAATAATCTAATTTTATCCCTCACAAATTTAGGTCACAAAAAATAGATAAAAAGATTTTGTTATGAGTGAAGAAAGAATGAGAGCTTCAGTGGGTCAAAAATCTGTAAAAAATCAGGTGCTATTCAGGATCAAAGTGACAGTAACTGCAATAATAAAAGAGAAAAATCAGAGGCACTCTGATTAAATTAAAAGTCCTTTATTATAGTGGACTTGCCTAAGCGTTTCGGCCGCGTGGGGCCTTCTTCAGGACATGTGAAAAGGTAAAACCACTGGAGCCAGGTGTTTAAATAGGCCAGCATCCTGTCACATGGGTTCAAAAAACAATGAGGCAAATACTGTACATTTAACTTTTTTACATATATACATACTCTAAAAACATGACGATATGGCATGGTAAAGAAAATACCCACGTAGGGACAACCAAATATATAAAGCTAAATGTAAAAAATAAATAAACATATATATATATATATATATTTTTTTTTTTATCAATAATACACTTACGTTTATCAAGCATTTGTTCAAGTGCAATTTGGATACAAAATGCTCTGGGTTGATTATTGAGGCTTTTAATTGTCAAATATTCTCCATCAATAAGCTTCCTTTAATCATATTTTAACCTTTACTTGATTAAAAGTCTCACGGCCTGATTTATCAATCAAGGTGCTAAATTGCGGGTGCAAACAAAAGAAAATGCATTATGTTATTTGTGGGCGTTTTGCAATGAATTTAATCTTTGAATATGTACCTATAGCATATTATACAAAATAGATCTGCACCAACTTAAATCTTGCATCTTTAGTGTTTCTGTTAGAGAAAATTATCAGCTATCTGAAGATTTTGATCCCCTTAACTTCTTTTGCACATGAGCAAATGGTTGATAAATCAGGCCCTCAATGTACAATAATAGTTGACTAATCAGAAAAAATGCTGTTTAGCCTTATGAGTAATGGTAAATAAAATTACTAAGTTGTAATGTTTGCGTCACTCACATGTTTTTATTTTTCTCAGTGCAGTTTTAGCACCCTTTTCCAAAGACCCTAAGCTTAACCAAATAATTTACCCTAACTTTACCCAGATTTCAAAAGTAAATAGACTAAAATATAATAATTTGCTAACAGAGCCACTCATGCAAAGTGATGTTGAGTGTTATACAGTAACTAAAAAAAAGGCTCCTCACACTAATCATAACAAATACATCCCTACATTGTACACTTACGAATTATTTTTAATCTATGTTTGGTGTTTACAGCCTGATTTTACAGTGAAAGTCTATTGTTTGCTGCAGAGGATTTAGCTTTAGCCCCGTGAACGCGCTGACAGCCTGTATCCTGCTGGAAGTTTGAGTGAAGTTAATTAGCTTAGGAGATAAGTGCTTTTTTAAGATTACTCACATGTGATTGTACTTACGGGTGGAAACATGCTGACACGTTGGCATAAGCTTGACCCCGAACTAACATTAGGACCAGCACGAAACAGAAACAGAGGAAATGGACAACTCGTGCAACAAGACCAAAATAGAAAGATCTCACAGATAATCCTCTAATGGTCTTCTGCCTAGATCTGACAGGATGCATCACCTTGGCAATGAACAGTGATTATTTTGACACCTTAATTGTCATTCTAACACTGTAAAAACATAAATGTGCATGAATTCTCTGTCAAACCACTCACTCAAGATTGAAAAAATGTTCAATACCAGGCTATTCAACTTAATTTTCCAGAGGGCCAGATTTTACTGAGAATCATGGCTTCTGGGCCGGGTTGTTGCTCAATACGTCGCCGTTTTTTTAGGTTGCACCCAACATTCACAGGACTAGATTTATTTTTATAGTGATACCAGCTAATGCCGAATCCATTTTATTGGTCTAGAAAATGTCAAAATGAGTGTTAAACCACATAATCAAATCTGAACTTGGAGTGTCCCAGCATAAAACCAAATCTAAACCAGGACTAAAGCAGAATTAAATCAGGACTGAATTATACACTGTACAAATGGTAATCTTAAACTGGATAATGAGAGTATAAATGCTTAAAATAAGTCATATTTATCTTTGTTTAAGCATATTATAGCTGTATTCAATAGGATTTGCCCATAGAACAAGAGCAAAGTGCATTGCTTGGCTAGAAATATGAAAAATACAGCATTTCTCACTGGAAATCAGTCAAAAAAAAATGCAACTTGAATTGAAACAAGAAAAATTCACTACATTCAAATCTTATTTTCAGACACTTATTGACACATTAACTATTTATTGAGTAATAACCCGAATAATAACCCAGAAATCTACAAACAAGAGAAAATATGTTTTTGTAATATTTAGGGAGGGCCGAATCATGTTTTTGGAGGGCTGATTTGGCACCCGGGATTTAAGTTGAATAGGCCAGCTTTATACAGACCTTACACTGTTTCCACTTAATGACTAAATTTGATAAGGTGAACTGAGTCACTTTCTGGAAGTGAAAATCCAGCTTCACAACTCAGTAGAAATAGAAAGTAGGTTATGCACGGACATTTATTTATTTGAAAAACACTGCGTGGCAAAATTATGATCAAAACACCTGATAAATATGTGTTTGTTCGCATTTTTTTTGTCTAAATTCTTCCTTCGGGAAGTGTTTGCTTGGCAAACTATCTTTTCTGTTGTCACGGCAACAAGGCAGACTTTAGCTAGCTAGTTTGTTACCACAGTTGGAGATTTAGGACATCTTTATTGTCGCAAAAACAATAATACATTCATCAAATTTATTAAAAAACATAATTTTAAGGACAAAAAGGTAATTAGTTGAACTGTCTGTGTCAGTAACAAATGTGAGAGAAACCGTGCTGCTGTAGTTTTTCTGCTTTTCTGCAAATGCTTACCCAATTTTCTATTTTTACATTTCACACACAAACTCAATATTTAGCAGCAGTTGTGGTTTTCTATAATTATGATCAGTCTGTAGCTGCTTTTTTCCCTATTATTGTTGTGCATTGGCACTGTACTGACGCAAACATGTAACTTAGTATTTCCCCTGACTCTCAATCATTTTTGTCCCTCACTGCTGGAAGTTAGAATGATGTGATGTCATCTGCATAACCTCTATTGTGTATTATTCCATAATGTGAAAAAATATAACTAAAGGAGCAGCTTTTGTATGCAAACTAACAGGAGGAGGCCAAATAATAATCCATTCTGTGGCACTGCAGGCCCGCTGAAAGTAAAAACACTGAGTTGTATTATTTATTTAGTTCATCAGAAACAAAGTGCAAAAACATGCTTTTCTTCAATTTTAATTTAAGACAAAAGGTTACGCAGTGCACAATACTGTATAAATCCATTTTTCTAGTTTGGTGTCATAAGTGTTTATCATGGATTTTACAATTTACACACAAATGACACATGCGTCCGACTAATCTTTTTTACAAACTAAAGGTGTTGACAGGTTTTTTTTTCTGTCAAGTCATACCTATTATGCAATTTATATAGTTTTTGGTCCTATGGTTGCTAAGTAACTGTTACCAATGTCATGTTCGCTGGCCAGAAATTACAATCAAGTACTCCAACAGAAAGTTACATAGTGCACCTTTGATGTCTATGGAGACTATCAACACTAGAGCTGTGCAATATATTGAATTTTAGATATTATTGCTTTTAAGATTTGCAGAAATTGAATATCGAGTTTATCGTGCAGAAAAAACATGCTACAAAAAAGCAAATTTACAATAAAACAGGAAAAAAGGGTATAACAGGAGATTTCTGCACGATTTGACAAATATGTAACTGATAATTAAACATGAAAAACATAAAAGATAACAATAATTAATATTTAGCATATTTTGAGATGATTTTCATTGGCTTGAACTAAGATTGCAAATGGAACAGGGATAAAAGATCTCATTTTACATTAAAAAAAAGAAAGAAAAATACACATTGGTTGAAATAATGAAAACAAAAATGAATAATTCTGTTCTTAAAATCAGAGCTAAATTTCCTTGTTCTACTTGCAAGTCAAATCACTCAAATCACACTAAACATTACTACTACTCAAGTTTAAGCTTATTGGCACAGTTAAGGTTGTCGTTTTTCCAGTGTCCTAATGAATTTGAAGACAGATTTTTTTTTTTTATATTGGACTGTCAATATTGTCAAATTATAGTTATCGAGGTATGTCAAATTATCAAGATATTAATTTTTGTCAATATCACCCAGCTCTAGTCAACACTCCCTCTTCCAAATGAATATCACCTGCTTGTCTCCAAAAAATCGCTTGGCTTGGCATTACAGTTATTATTCATTTGTTTAATTACAGGTGTAAAATGTGAAATATGAATTGTTGCTGTCCGTAATGTTGCTTCTCACAAATCTCATCTATAAAATGATCCTGGTGTTGGTCTCCATGGAGATGTAGGTGAACACTAGAACACTGCAATAAAACTGCAAGATGTGACACTGAGAATAACTATTACATATAGTGCTGTCAAGCGATTAAAAAATTTAAGAGATTAATTAATTATGATCTGTAATTAATTAATCGAATTAATCTATTTTAATTAATCTATCTATTATCACCTAAAAATTGCTGAGAAAAACACTCAACTTTAAGGGACCGTACCTGATTTTTACATCCTTAAAAATGTAAACAAACAGAAATAATTCATTTAAAATTTCTTACTTTGGTCTACATAATTTGCTCACTTAGCTAATGTATTCTGAGCTTCAGAATTGTTCATTATGATGAGTTTTAATGTTTTTCACAGTCATTAGCAGCGAGGTGAGTTATTAGACATAGACAGGACTTTGCGGACTAATTTCCACCTGAATAGTTACATTAACAAGATATCAATGCTAGGGGGAAATTGTTTTTAAGTTATTTTGTTGCAAAAAAAATCTAGTATAGGGCCTTTAAGTGTTTTTGTTTTGTTTTTATCCAATTTAATTATACATTATTGTTGCAGATGGGAAATATTAATATATTGCAAAAAATTAAGACTGTGGAAAATGTTTTTTGTTGATCTCTTCGTGGCTTTGCAGCCCTTATGTCCACTTTGCAACTGACATATGGAAACAATGAAGTTAAAGATTTCAAAATAGATTAATGTGATTAAAAAATTAACTAGATTAATATGTCTGTAATTAATTAATCTCAATTAATGCACTAATTTGATATCCCTAGTTACATACTGTACATTTTCCCTGTGTTTTAATTGTTTTTACCAGTATGACAAGTTATATCAAAATTGCTTAAGTTTAATTAACATTTATGAAAACTTGGCTGAAAAAAAACAAAGCTTCTCCTTTGCCAGTAATATATGTATACAGAATTAATAACATTTTTGTTTTCCTTTATATTGCTTTAAATTTTCAAATGAATGTGCCTTTCAACCTTGAAATTATTACCAAAACAGACTTTGAATCAGTGTGATGCAACAAAACAGGTTTAAAATACAGGAAAATTTTAAATATCTGGACTTTGACGACGTAAATTTGATTAGAAGGCAGCAGAACTAAATCTAGCACTGATTGAAGCTATCTACTGTGTCTCTCAGGGCACAGTGTAACTTTTCTTGCAGAAACTCTACCTTCCCGCTGGACTCCATGGTGATGTTATTGCTTTGTCTAGAATGTTCCCAGATGTGGCATTAAAGTTGGGGTAACAAACTTTTTTTGTTGTAAATTTGTAAACTTTGTGCTTTCCACTAAAAAGTATATTATACATGCAGCACTTTATGAGAAATTTAGACCCCTGTGTACTATCTGAAATGAATGATGAAGAATTTTAGTTCTCATCAAGGGCTAAATACTGCGTTCTGATTGGCTGAGCTTGGTTGGTTCCTCCAGTTTCACTTTGTTGTTTGTAAGAAGTGTTTTGTAAGCCATAATTGCAACCAATAATTAGATATTGATATTAACCATGTGTCGAAGGATTTAGGAGTGGAAGTTGTCAGATTTAAAACCTAAATTGTGTTTGTAGTGTAAAAATCAGCTACCCCACCTTTAAACATACTGTACTGTATATCCAAAATATATTTAAATGAAGCAAGCTGCAGGAGAAGCATTAGGAAAAGGTGAAAGGAGGGACTGAAGTGATAATCCACGCTGATGTGAGATTGAGTCTAGAAATGACATTAGCTTTTGCAGTCAGTTTGTGAATATTTTTACTTAAAACCAGAGATGGCAAGTAAAAGAAATACCTGTACTTTCTACTCCGTACAATTTCAAAACAATTTAGTAACTTTTGAAGTTCACATACAGTTTTTTATCTCTTAAAAGATCTGCTATGATGTCGCATATCGAGAGTATTTTTCCAATTACACATTTTAAAGATTCCCAAAATGTTCTAATATCTAACTATTACCTATTTACCACATGCTTAAATACAATTTTATGCTAATTGTCTCACTGTAAAACCCATTTTACACTACAATGCACCTGAGACCAACTATGCAATTTTACCTTTTACTTAAGTTTTACTTTAGTACTTTTACTCAAGTACATGAGCTTTAGCAGGATTTTACTTTAACCAGAGTCATTTTTCAGTAACTGTACTTTTACTTAAATTTGGGGTAGATGATTTTTTCAATTTATGTTTTAAATCTTACTACTTTCTCCTATAAATCCTTTGATGGTTCATATCGACATATATACATTTTGGTTGCAATATGTTCAATAAACGTCTTTACAAACAACAAAGTGAAACTGGAGAGGACCAGCCAAGCCCAGCCAATCAGAGAGCTGCATTTGGCTACTGATTAGATCTAAATTCTATATTATTAATTCAGACAGTACTTATTGTCTAACTTTTTAACAAAGTGCTGCATTTATCCTGCACTTTTAGTGAAAACACAAATATTACAAATTTAAAACTAAAAAAGTTAGTTACCCCATCTTTAAGTTGTGAACTTAAGTAGTTTTGCCACTTCTGCTTGAAACTTGCCCATTTGCTCAGTTTATTTTAACTGAGATTATTGGACAATGCTATTTAAACTATTTACAAAGTTTAACAGCCAAACAACTATATAGTATTTTGTATACATTATATAGCTTTACTACAGACAGGGATCTATATTTGAGCTATATTTATATTTCTGCATTAAAATAAATAACCACATCTCCAGATAGAATAGTAACACACAATTACATACACGCGCATATTCACAGATACAACAGAAAGTGTGAGCAATCTGTTCACTTCAACATAAAGTCACAATCGTCACACAGACAAACTACTTTTCAGTTAGCTGATAAAGTTCAGCGGAGGCACAAGACCAGAAACTCCCTCATCTGTCTTATCTCCACTTGACACATCCTTTCACTAAGTAACTCAATCTTTATGTGAAAGTGGAAAGCATCAGAGTTAGTGTAGAAAATGGGATAAAATGTGCTATAGTTGTATTATTAGTAAAGGATTATTGGTCTGTACAGTGCTACATTTGTCCAGTGGCAAAGTGGTCTCAAATTTCAATGGGTTATTCAAGTACACGAGACAAGCTATAACAGGCTGTAACAATGAGAATGTAACACTTAAAACATCATTTTAAAATAGAATGAATATTATGAGTAAAGTTAAGCAGCTTTTTACCAAACATGTTCAATGAATGCTCTTCACAATGGCACCACGTATATAAATAGGACATTCGATTCATTCATCTTGTTCCGCCCATAACCCGGCGTCTCACAATAGCTTCTTACCTCAGAGTTTAGTATGTCAGCAGGACGGTTCTGGAGCGGGAGCAGGAGATTTGGGATAATGGAAAAAGGCCTGGATCCAAACGGAGCTGTTCCCGAACTTGTGCTCCTCTCAGCAGCTGTAAGAGAAGAGGAGAAACAGGGGGAGGAGAGCGCTAGTAAATGCCCGCGTAACTAAATTTCCTGTCCATGTCACAAGTCACGTCACTCCCTTTCCCTTCCCCGACCACATTATAATACAAGGCTTTTTCTAAATAATAAGATAAGGTTTTGTAATTCAAACTTCAAATGAAAATAAATATGGACTTTAAAAATAGGTAGGTTGCTTCAATGATGATCTTAGCTGGAAGTGTGAATAAAGTCTTTGAAAACAGCTGTATTATTTCTGTGCTGCACAATGCTGTTGTTGCCATCTAGTGGGAGGATCAACAAAGCCTGAAAGATTTAAAAAGAATCTAAACTAATACACCAAAAATAAAGTGTTAATGGTGTTTAAATAGCATTGTCTATTATTCCAAGGCGTTTTGTTTAGAATTTTTTTGTGAAAACTGAACAATTTTTCATCTCTCAAACAATTGAAAAAGTGATTGTGTACTCACTGCAATAGCCCAGATATTTCTATAGTTATTACGCGACATCATGATAGAGAGCAGGCAAACCAGTCATTTAGATTAATCCAGTTATTTAGGTGTGCTTTTTGAAATGTTTTTAAAACGCTAAACAAAGTCAAATCGAAAAAACGCTAAACAAAGTCAAATCGAAAAACGAAATCAATCAAGATGAGGGAATCGCAAAAAATTTAATTAACTTATTCCTCAAAACGCCCATCCCTACTCCAGATCCTACCTCTTTTTCTCACTTTTAGTCCTCTAGCACTGCCTGCCCCAGCTCTGCTCGAAAAGTGATTGTGGGGAAATCTTAAGAGCTTAGAGTAACTTAAAAAGTTCAAACAGACCAAACTGGACTCTGTATATTATAAAACTATTCTCTTTTATTATTATTGAAACTATAAACAGTAAGACTGACAGCATGTCTTAGGTAAAAACAACTGTGTATGGGCCCTGCATCATTTCCCCTTCTCAACCCACGCAAAGAAGTTACAGCGCGCCTCAGGGTTGGATGAGTGCCCCTGAGGACGGGCACACACAAAGAACTGCTTGCCAACGTTTGGCCCCTCCTTCTTCACGGTGCGAAGCACACAAGGCTCCCCATGGACCTTACAGCTCGGAGCAGGAGGAGGGCCCTTGAGCACAGACTTCCAAAACACTGAGCCTTTCTTGGAATCAGAGGCATGTGTAAGAGTCTGTGAGGTTGAGCTGTCCACTTTTACAGTCTTTCTGTCCTCTTTTGACTCACAGCTGGGAGCTGCAGTATCTGTGGCCCTGGGATTGACCGAGGGGTTCTGCGTTGAGTTCATCTCGCCCTGGTTAAGATTATTTTTACATTCCTTATCAGTCGATTCAATGGAGGAAACATTAACAGTCTTGGGTTTAAAAAATGCCAGTAGATTTCCTTGAGGCTTTGCAGTCTTTGTTTTTTTTGCCTTTGGAAGAACAGACTCTGCAGGCCTCTTTTCACCTCTTCCAGAGGGGATTAAATTCTCTCTCCTCTCTTCCTCCTCTTGAGACCCAGGTAAACTCTCAAAGATATTGGACTGAGGTACTTTCTGGTCCATCTTCACCAGAAACCGAGAGAGTTTCTGTTGCTTTCCAGTGAACTCTGGCAGGTACTGAGTACAAAAAGCAGGAGGTTTGAGGCTGGGGATGAGGGAGCAGCTCAGGTGTCCCCAGACAGGACAGTGATCTGACCCTTCCACTTCCGGCATGATATCTGCTCCCACAAAATGCTCTTTGGCAAGCTGACAATCAGCAAATATGTAATCAATACGTGTGCCATAGTTAGTCTGTCGTGCACCCGTCATAGTGGACCAACAGGTGAAGGCATTGGTGCGAGTTGGGTGGAAGAAACGAAACATATCCACAAACTTCCTTGCTCCAGAATGGTTCACCTGAGCCTCATGTTCTTCTTCTACTTTCTCCTCATTTGTTTCATGATTATCTTGGTCAATATGTAGAAATCCATTCAGCCATTTCCTCCCAGGGTTTTCTTCAAAATCATCCTTGGTAGATAGAGCAAATCATTAGGTAAACACACACACAAGTACAACACATAACAAAATTGTTTAAACTGAACTAATATTACAATTAAAATTGAACTTATAACAGCTGTATAACATTGTACTTACAATCTCATTGGGGTCGCAATGATCTATTGGTTTGTGAGACGTATTTACATCACCCAAAACAATAACATGGCTGTAAAAAGAAGAAGAAAATATTTAATTAGCATATTTTATCTATCTGCAGTGAATAATATTTGTAAAAGTGCTTCACCTTCCACTTTTCAGAATTGCTTCAGCTCGACATTGTAGCAACTTGTAGAACTGCAGCTTAAACTGTTTTCTTTCTGGTTTTTCAGGGTCTGCTCTTGGACAGTACACGTTTATTACAGTGACGAATCGTGCCTCGCCTTCACAGCTGAAAAAGAAAACATTAAATTAATTATATAAATGCATATTGACTTCAAATAAGCTGCTGTTAGATGTGACATTGACTATTTAGTGCAAATGTGCATAAAAGAACAAAGGTAACGACAGGAACACATATTTTTTAATAGGTTAGTGTTAGTTGAAGTTGAAGATGCACCTATATTAATATCTTAATAAGGTGTAATAAAAAAATGAAACTGGACTTTGGACCACAATGTGACACAAGACACTTTCAGTCAATTTGTCTTTCCGTATCTGACTGTTTTCTAATCTCTTCTCAAGTTTAAGCAACAGACTGTTTGTTCAGGACAGTATTGATGAACAAGCGCACAGAAAGACTTACTTAATCTTGTGCTGTGTAATGACCGCACGCCCTTCATTGTCCAAAAGTTGAAGCTCCTCGTTGGAAAACTCTGTATGATCACCGTAACATCTGACAGCTCCATCGTGGCTTGTCAATAGGCCTGTGAGACCCTCCTCAGCTGCAAATGGAGTTGCTTGGTCTTTACAGTAAGTGGCAACCCCTAAGCAAAGACAAAAGATGAAACATGTATCAATAAACAGAATTTTAGCTTTAATGTCAACCACAGACCTATGCCACAGACCCATGCTTTTTCATCAAAATCGTTTTTATATTTTCAGAATAAAAAGTCTGCTTTTCTGGTGAATATTAATCTATATTTTTGCATGAATCAAAGATGCTTGTGTCACTCACATGTTTGTTTACACTTGTGCAGACTAGAGCTACAGCTTTGTACCTGAATATCCGCTACGTCCTCGACTGTAGCTGAAATATGAGTTGTAGCCATCGACAATTGCAGTTCTTTCGTCAAGCAAGTCTCCTGCAAAACAAATTATAGTGAGAGTGACGTGTTGTGGAAAGCATGTTTTTGGTCTACAACGTGACTTACTTGTGACTTTCGTTTCCTGGACGCAAATTATGTCCGCGTCCAGTGAGTCCAGAGCTTTTTTAATACCATTTCGAAAAGTTCTTATACCGTTTATGTTCCATGTTACGATCTTCATTGTATAAGTTACAATTTTAATACAGTTCGCCCGCCTTTCTCGCAGCCATGAGCGCACACAAGGAAGTAAAACGGAAGTAGAAGTTTTTTTTTTTTCATTTTTTAACCATTATTATTTCTTTTTTGTTGTATTTAATCAATTACTGACATTTACTCAAAAATAGAGTGCATGCTTGATTTAATTTGTAGATTAATAATGTCATGCATGAAGTGTCTCTTCTAGAAATTATAATTCTGTTGTCATGACAATTGCGGCAAGTGGCAGCCATCTTGGGATTGTAAAAAGAACAGGATCAAAGTGAATTTGCCTAAAAATACTGTATGCAATTTTTTGTCTACTTAAAAATAAAGAGAGAACATTTCTTTCTCTCTTTTTGGGAGTGTCTTGTTATTTTATATTTATATTTCACATGTGCATAACATTTGATTGGCATATTTTGATAAAGCATAAAAACTATAAAGTTTAATAGACAAATAATTAATTTGATGTCTATGGTGCCTATTTGCACATTTAACAGTGTCTGATGGACTTGGATGTTTGTTGCTATGGGTTGCTATGGCAATTGTTACTCTAGTGTATCAGTTTGGGTCAGTTGCAGTTCGTCCTTCGTGCGCCAGAGTGCGTCACGGTGCTGTTGTCACGTTTTCGGCGCGTTTTTGACACTCGGCCTCACCTCCCGAGCTCGGGAGAACCGCACACGGGTGGAGGAAGGGTTAGGGCGACTAGTCTGCCGCTAAACCAGGCGCGTGTCTACCACCACAGCAAGGCACAAGCCATAGCACCTCCTCCTGTCACAGTCCCCGAAGGAGGAAAGAGGTGACCGCGTTCAAGAGGCTGGAGCAGTGCCTTTACCTACAACTAATGGGTAAGCACCATCTATTTCTAGGCCGATCGTACTTCTTTTTGACTAAGTGGATGTAACAGCTGCATAACTGACGTTTCACTGTGAGAATATCATGGTTTGAATAGCTTTTGACCATTTGGTAGGTAGAGCTCAGGCTAAATTAGCTAACCACAAAGACTAGAGGCTAACCATGCTAAGCTAACATTCTTAAGTTGACGTCGCTAACAACTAAATGTCATTAGTTACGCAAATTAGGACATTTCGTTATCTGTTGGCGATTATAATTGGCTTTCTATTGTATTTCGGTATTGAATGATTAACTATTTTGCCAAATGTCTGTGAATGCGTGTGTTTTGTAAGACTTAATTGGTGAAGGGCTGAATGGATGAACTGAACTTGCTGTTTGTGCGTTTGTGGAAGAAGATGCTGCATAACACCATTATACATCATTTGCAACCTGACACCGGCTAGTATTTCCTTCTTGGGACAGTGATGGAGGCTTGGGGGGTATAGGGAACACGCTGCCCCACCCCAGACACTGATAATCAATTATAGATGAAGACCCTTCTGTTGTTTCCTTGTTCACTTTGTTTATTACATTATCATAGTTGTGCTTTTATCGTGCACTTAGTTTATAGTTCATCTTAGCCTAACATACAGAATTAAATAATTACAAGGCTTGTCCAAGTATTGAAATTGTGATAATATAGATGGGGCTTCAATGATTAATGACATAATTTGTATTGTCTACTATTGAAATAATCACAACAGCAGGGCAGTTATGATGAATATAATATACATTTTTATTTGTTGTAACAAAGTTAATTTGTCTGGTCAGTAATTGAAATCACTTTTTTATATTTTTCAAGGTACAAACTGCAGTTTTAAACAAACACCAAAGAATATTTTGTTACAAAGATCGCAACATTACCAAATAAAAAGTAATAATAATAATAAGTTTGACTTTTTATAAGTCACATATTACAATCTTTATTTGGTTTAAAATGTCATTGTACAATAGAAATATTTTTTTTTCTAATTGACTAATCATAAATAAAATGCAATATTTTCTGACTAAATTAATGAGTAGTGTAAAGGTAAGTTGTAGCACCATTGTTGGAAATTCTGTTACTAAATACTAAATTAATTCATTCATTTTTCACAAATTAGAATTGACCACAGGGGGAACATTAATAAAACATTTATTATGCTATTCTCTAAATTCCTCTTTTCCATTGTGTAAAAAAAGGAACTTTTACTCTCATTGTGGTGTCTAGTATATTGGTGTTAAGTAGTGAGTCTATGTTGTTATGCCTTTTTAAGCAAATGCTTACTATTGCATTTGTTGTTATGTTTGTTTTTCAGTGAAGTGATGTCCAAAGAGAGAAGCCGGTGAGAGGCCGGACTGAGCCATGCTAGAGGCAGACTCAGACACCAGTGCTGCTGCTGTGTCTGGGGACGGAGAGTTGGAGATGGGGAGCAGCGGAGATCTAAAATCTGAAGTGCTCAGGTTGACCCTGGAGCTTCAGGAGGCCACAGAGGAGAAACTGCAGGCTGCGCGCTATGGGCTGGTGGTCCTGGAGGAAAGCTCTGCCCTGAAGTTAAAACACAGACAGCTTGAAGAAGAGCATGAATCCCTTAAAGTCGAGCTCCAACAGTTACGAGAGGTGAGCAGAGTGTATTAAACGGTTTTAGATTTTTTTCTTGAGTTTAACTGACCTGCTTCTTCACTCTGGTGTGGAGTTTTCAGTTAAAAATAACTTTTTAAAGAGAAGTGTCACTCCCCAATCGGTGCAGTGCCGAATTTGAGTCAAAAGTTGATGTGTGCATGCTCAGAAGCTTCTGCGCAGGCAAATAAACGTTAGTGTTCGACTACAGCAACACCTACAAGGACAAACAACACAGAAATAGGCTATATTTATCATTTACATTTTAAATATGTTTGTTTTAGGTTACATATGAGCTTAACGAATGTGAAAACACAAAGTTTAACTGTAAATAAACTTAAGCAAACAGCTAGGAGCAGTGAAACTTGAGGTCACCAACGTTTTTCATGAGAGTACGGGATTTTACTTTCTCAAAAATAAACGTTATTAACTTTCTTAACGGACGTTTTTAATTCTCATATGATTGGCGAGCTAAGGTTACAACTGACAAATAACATTTTTTACCGTTTCTGGCAGTTTAAACAATGAAAATATAGTCAAGCTAACTTCTAGCATGATTGACTCAATTTCGGTAAGTGACTTCGATTGGGGAATGACAAGAAGAATGCAAATGTTTATTCTGATAATAGGCCTATTTGCATTTGACTAAATGCATAGTTTGAACAGTTGAGTATTCATGTGAAGGACTTTCCTCAGTTGTTTTGGTTAATCAGGACACAAAGGCAAGCTTGTGTACGATTGTAAATATCAGCAAAGCTGTTTATGACTGTAATGACATTGGTTCAGAGTTAAATCTATTTTACATAATCTCCATAAAGCCAATATCTTGCAGTTCACATACTTCGGCTGGGTTTGACTGGGTTGTAACACAGAGGAATGACCCATCTGTTGGAAATTATATAACTATAATCTGATGCTTAGTTAGGTGTGAACGTAGCATGTTCATTTGGTTTATATTTTCTGAGTCACTGAACATATGAGTCATAGTGTGAGGTTTGTTTATAGATTTTGGTTAATAGAAATGATTGCATTACAATTGCTTGTTCTTTAATTTTAATGTCTATTGACTTTACTCTGTTTAAAGGCATTTGCAGATTCTGTGAGCAGCCAAAAGCGCGCAGCTGCCGATGGAGAGTGCCGTGAGGAAAGCTTACTGCAGGAGACTGCCTCAAAAGAGGCTGCCATGGCAACACGCATGGTGGAGATTCAAGCAGAGTTAAAGCAGACACGACTTGCTCTGAGTAATGCTCACGCTGAAATTGATAGACTGGCTGTCTTGTCCACTCAGTTAAAGAAGGTGTGCTCCCTGATCAATATGTGCATTGTTTCAACTTGTTTACAGCTGTAACAATGCACTGTGTCCACAGGAGTGTGAATGTCTGGAAGCTGAGAAAGGGCATTTGAGAGACGAGATGAAGGAGTTTAAAGTTCGTGAACTGAGGCAGTTACAGGACAACGGTGAACTTGAAGAAGAAAACACATCATTGCAAAAACAAGTTTCTGTGCTAAAAGAAAATCAGGTCAGTCCTAGGACACTCAGTAGTTTTGTACTACATATTCTGTTTTATATTTATTAATATATAATAATCCACAGTTTTGCAAAAAATAAACAAAAAAATAATAACAAATCAGACCAGAAACTACAAAATACATTGTCATTTGTTTCTTTTGTCTTTTTTGTAGGTTGAATTTGAGTCCATTAAATTGGAGCTGACCCAGAAGAATGAGGAGCAGGACGAGCTGCGGGCCCAGCTGGATGAGGCGGCGCGGCTGAAGGAGATCGCAGAGCGGCAGCTGGACGAGGCCCTGGAGGCTCTGAGTGAGGAGCGGGAGCAGAAGAACAGTCTGCGCAGGGAGCTCTCTGCTCTGACCCTCAACCCTTTTGAGTCCAACCTGGAGCTTCATCTGGACCACCTGGATGACAGTCAGGAGGAGGGTCATAGTGGAGAGGCTGAGGGAGATGAGCAGGACTCTGCTTTTACCAACAGTCCTGGCTCTGCTCCTGGTTCTGCTAACCCTCCTCACTCCGGGGCTCCAAAACTAACGGCCTCGTCCAGCGCTCTGTGCCGCGCCGAGCTCCGGCCTCTGGGCTTGTGTCAGACCTGCTGAGTGAGCTGCACTTTTCTGACAGCCAGAAACTAAAACAGCAACTTTTACAGGTATTTACTCACTGTGTCTGTCATAAATACACATTTATTTAACATGTACAAAACAAAACATTTCTACTTACTATACTTACTTGTACTTACTATATAAGTACAGTGCTACAGTAGCTATATAAAGGTATTAGTATCATTGAATATCAATATCCTCAAGTATTATTCTAAAATTGTGTAATGTGCTCTGTCTGTAGGTAGAACGAGAGAAGTCTAGTCTAACCAGTAAAGTGGAGGAGCTGCAGATGCAGCTGGTGATGTCGAAACAGGCTCTTAGTCAGCACGAAGACAAAGTGGAGGCTCTCACCCGAGAACTGGAAGCAGTGAGAAACGGCACTCGTCCCAACGCAGAGGGAGATAATGAATCAGAAAATGGAGAAGTATTTGACTATGAAGTAGATACGAAGAGCAAAGAGGTGCTTGAAGCGAGGATGCGAGCGGCCAGTGAAGAACTGCTTAAACTCAGAGATGAGCTTTCTCAAGCAGGAGCTCGATACAACAATCTGGAACAGAGATACAAACAGGAAAAGGAGCGCTGGAGGTCTGAGGCCCAGGAGCTCGCAGACAAGATCCGGCAGTGCATTAAGTCCAGTAAACAAGATCAGGAGCGCATAACCGAGCTGGAGAAAGAGATTGGGGCTACAAGAAAAGTGGCTATTGACTCAGAAGGGCATTTGAGTGTGGCACAGGAAGAGCTGCTGGCCTTCTCCGAGGAGCTATCCAACCTCTATCACCACATCTGTGTGTGCAACAACATCACACCTAAAAGAGTGACTCTGGACTACTACAGAGGGGGAGGAGGCAGCGGGCGGAGGCTGGCCCATCCTCAGCACAGTGTCCAGAAAAAGCGTCCTGATGAAACGTTCATCTCCAAAGCAGCAGCACTGCAGTTCATGGGTGAGGTGGACAGTTGTGGGGCCAGTGGAGACTCCTCCAGCTGCCCAGGGTCCCCCACTCTGGACTTCAGGGACCCGTCAAATGTCCGCAACCTGGTGGCTGTCATACGCTGTCAAATCAAACACCTACGGGTAAGAAAATGTTACAGTGTCAGTGCACATATAAAGTATTCATATAAAGTTATGACTACTAGAGGCTGGTACAATTGTAAACACCCAGAGGCTAAATGAAAACCACTGTGTGAAAACAGTGTGGCCTTAGTGTAATTATCAGATCAGACTTCTCACTGAACTTCAGTCACAAATCCTGTTCATGCTGTGGGCTTTGCTAACACGTGGCTTTGAGTTTGAATGGGGGGATTATCAGAGGTCAAAGTTGACTTTCGACTTTCCAACAACAAAAATCCTTTAAGAAAACAGCAGTAACTTGAACTATTACAGACTTAATTTGCATTAAGAAGTCAAAATGCTGGTACAAGCACATATTGTAATTTAGAAAAGTAAATACAACCAACATGTACTCTTGAATGCCTAGTTCTTCTTCTGCTCACAGGTGGCAGTGGATGTGTGTCGTCAGCGGGGTGCCATGCCGTATTCTGGGCTCAGTGCCAGTGTGGAGGCGGAGCGTGACACTGAGAGCCTGATGGAAGAAGTGCTGAAACTCAAGTCTCTTCTCAGCACCAAGAGAGAGCAGATCGCTACCCTCCGAACTGTTCTCAAGGCAAACAAACAGGCAAGTCACAACAAGCACTGGGTCAACGTGTAATTTAAAATGTTCAAACACGACAAACATGAGACACTTAGAAATTCCTTAAAGTTCAGGCTGTTTCACACATTAAAAACAAACAAACAAAAAATTCTAATACTTGGTCTTACTAGAGCTGGGCAGTATATCAAATTTTTTTAACTATTATGAATGTTGTTTTACAAGATCGAGCATACTGTATTGTTCATGGTATAAAATTATATAAACATTTAAAATAAAAATACCTAAAATTATACTTGGATTTTTCAACTTAGTGTATAAAATTTCTACATTTATGTTATTAATTTTACATTTCACATTTGTCGGAGGCTGAGGTTGCATTCACATATAACATTTAGACCACAAATATTTAATACCGTTGACTAGAGCTAGCTTCAACTAATTTGCAATAACATTTTCCTGTTGAATTGACAGACTGCTGTCTATATATTGTTATCAATATATGCCATAACATAATTGAGATATTTTGTTAAACCTGCCATGTTAAAGCCAACCTGAACATAATCCGTAATCCATAGGCTTAGCAGTATGGACGCTCTTCTTTATTATCTCTGTCTAGACAGAGGCCTTTTGACCGTTCTCAAGCGCTGCGTCACTTCTCCCTCCACCTGTGTTAATTCATCCTCTTTTCTCTGTTTGAGCACCGGTTCAGGTGCTGGGCAATGTTTAATGCAGTTTTTCTTTTTTTTTTTTTTTTTGTTGAAATTTAAGCAATTTCAAATATTAATGTGAAAATTAGCAATGGAAAATCATTCGAAAACTTCAAAATTTGTCAAAGTATGCAGCGATTGAATCGAAAGGCCAGAATCTGTTTTGCTCATGCAGCCACTATCCGACACACACACACACACACACTTTGTAGTTGTATATTACACACAATAATACAATAATAGCCACAAGGTATAAAGAAACAACTTGTGCAAGACTTGACTGAATGTGCATTATTATGTTGCATTAACAACTGATGAGTGGACATCTAAATATGGCCACTTAATATTACTGTTTCCTTTTCTGGCGCTAACACCAGTGGCTTTGTTAAATGTAATTTACTTTGATTTATTTTGTGTCTTGGGTGCACTGTAGCAGAGTGGTTAGAGCTCTGGCTTCCCAATAAGGAGGTCGTGGGTTCGACTCCCGGGTCGGACCATCAACATCTTGCAATCTCCCTGGGTGGAGTTTGCATGTTCTCCCCGTGTCACTGAGGGTTTTCTCCGGGTACTCCGGTTTCCTCCCACCGCCAAAAACATGCATGTTTAGGTTGATTGGGCATGTAAATTCTGTAAATTTCCCCTGTGAGTGAATGAGAGAGTGAATGGTTGTCTGTCTGACCCTGCGACGAGCTGCCACTGTCCAGCGTGTTGCCCCGCCTCAGGCCCAAAATTACTGAGCTCGGCTACAGTCACCCGCGACCCTTAACGGAAACAAGCAGTAGAAATGAAAGAATGAATATTTTGTGCCTTAAGGTAAAAAAAAAAAAAAAGTCAATATAGAACATTAACTATTAACAGTACATGGCTGTAACGTTTTGCTGCAATTTCTATAAAAACGCAATAACAAGACTGTTTTTTGTGTGTGAATTTCAGACTGCAGAGTTGGCTTTGTCCAATCTGAAAACTAAGTATGAGACGGAAAAGGGCCTGGTGTCAGAAACCATGGTGAAACTGCGAAATGAGCTCAAAGCTCTTAAAGAAGATGCTGCCACCTTCTCCTCACTCAGAGTCATGTTCGCCAGTCGGTCAGTGTTTTCATACTTATCTGTGGGAAGAGTGTAACTCTCTTATTGTTTCCTTTTCTCTTCTTTACCTGGAGTGACACTTGTGTTTTGGTGCATCTTCTGCCACTACAACTGTAATCTGATTAGTGTGCCCGAGGACAGTCAGGTTCACGTGAAGATTACAAACCACATGCTTTGCCTTGTGCTGAGGCCGAGGCGCTGGCTCTTTTGGGCCAGTCACAGTCGTCCATGATGGAAACGTCATGGTGAAGGGATGAGTAGGAAGGTCTACAGGACAAACCACGTGTTCACCCACTTATCACTAATCTTTTGGTTTTGGTCACCTGCCGATCCAGGCACTGTACATTGATCTCTCAGGGTTTGCTTCAACCTTTAGCTTTTACATATTATACTACATATTTACTGAAAAGCAGATATTTAATCTTCTTCTGAGAGAATTGGGGGGCAGTGTGAATATTGTCTGTAACGGCAGGAGCACAGAGGATTACAGAGATGGTTCCCATCAGGCTCTTGTTTAATTGTGAAGTATGCTTTGGTGCCCTCATGTGGATGTTTGTAGTTATTGGATTTTGTGTGTCACTTAAACTCTATGTTGGGTTTAGATTATACCTTTAAACTAACCTTTGCTTGTGAATGCTGTTATTTTTTTACTAATGTTAATTAAAAAAAGTCTAGACCAGGTATGCTCAAACTATTTTCTTCAGCCAAAATTTATATATTTTATGATAAGGGGTTAAAACACAAATAAGAATCTGTGTAGCGGTTACAGCTTCCAGTTTTTTAGTCCCCACACATTAGTGTGCTGAGGGCCAATGATAATCTTGCAGTGCATTATTTTATATAATAGAAACTCCCAAATGTCAGCACTTACGGTATTTGCTGGTCAAATAAGACTTAGAAGCTTAAGTTTGGCCTGCTTGCACCTGTTTGGGCAGGCCTGGTCTAGACTCAGTGTTTGTGTTTAACGTGCATGCTGTGTGCTGACTGTGTGTGCTCTCACAGGTGTGATCAGTATGTTACTCAGCTGGACGAGATGCAGAGGCAGCTGGCAGCAGCAGAGGATGAGAAGAAGACCTTAAACTCTCTGCTGCGGATGGCCATCCAACAAAAACTGGCACTGACGCAGCGCCTGGAGGATCTGGAGGCTCCCATGTCTCCTCACAGTCTGAACAGCAGTCCTCGCCGCTCCCGCACTAAAGAGCTGGCCACAAAGTCTGGCCGCGCCCCGCGAAGTCCTAGAGCCAGTCCCGCTCGTCCCCCATGAGGAGTAGTCCCAGATCCAGCCCTGTCCCAGGCAGCAGTGTCCCAGCCATGGCCACGCACCACCTCCGAGCTCTGACACGGAGTCTGCACACAAGCCCAGTAAGAACCGACCCTCCTTCTGACCTCTCTGCACCGGGACACAGGTCCCGCCGGGGCCGTGCTGTCCCTCGAGACGCCACCTTCATTAGGAGCCACAGTGTCACTGCACCAGGCCCTTCTGCAGATCATAAAACCTCAGTGAGCTTTGTCAGAAATGAAGTCAGAGAAGCGTATAACACAAAGAGAGGCTCCTCAAACCGCAGAGCTTCAGTTCCTATGCGTCAGGACACTTTCATCACAGCCCGCGTTGTACCTGCCTCTGAGCTTAAATCCTCTTTGTTTTCGTCTTCCAGTGAAAGTTTAACCTCTTCTAAAGGTGTGAGTGTGCATGCTAATGCTAATGCTAACAGGTCTGATGGATGGAGTGATGATTCTGTGCGCAGAAAGCAGCAACCACAGAGGTCCAGCTCGGTCCAGGCAGCGACATGTTCTATCACATCACGATTAGACGCACTGATGAGTGCAAATTTCCCAGAAACACAGGGGTCTAATGTTTACAATTCACGGGGAAGAGGGAAGATGAGTGGAGCGTGCAGGGAGTCCAGACACAGGGCATCAGTATCTACAAATAGAGCCAATGATGAATCACAGGCTTTTTCCAGTAAAGGCTCTGGCAGTAAAGCTTACCAAGGCACTAGGGCTCGGAGCTCACACTCAAAATCCTCTCGCCGTCGCTGAAGCATAGTAACAGATAATAATATCATTCATGACATCCAGATCAGCTGCACTTGTAACATATTGTTATAATAACTGTGTTTACCTCTGATCATTGCCTTTGCCTGTTTTTGTTGTTTTTGTACTAAATCTGTTTTTGTCTGTTTCCGCCCTGTCTTTGTAGCGCTGAAACACTCCTTCCATTACTTCAACTCCCCACGTCTCCATAAGGACGTGTCTTCATGTTGACTCCCTGGCTCCTCCTACTTCCCCTGACTCGAGACTCCTCCCTGTTCATCCCAGATCTGGTGACACATTCCCAACCATGGACTGTCTAAAGTGAAACTCTCTCATTCAATCCGATTGGTTTCCTTTGTGTGTAACACGGGGAAACCTGCATGCAGCCCGGAGTCGGATGAAGAGACGAACATGCTGCTCATTGCTTTTGTGAAGTCACTGATTTTTGTCTTGTCTCATTGAAAATTTGTGTTGTGTTAAACCAGTAACAGTATTTATGCCCCTGAAGTGCAGTATGCGCGCTGTGCCCTCTTTGGGACAGCGGCCAGAAGGATTTGTGTACACCCCTTTTGCCTTTAAAACCTGTCATGCCTATGTGGCTCATTTCAAGCTCGTCTAGTCGATAGATTCCTCCTAATTACCTGGCAGGTGTAGTTCTATAGTGCAAAGCAGCCTTTTATATGGCTGTTTTCTAGTTACCATCATAGCTTTTAAGATCCTCTACACTGTTAACCTGCTTGAACTAGTTTGTTAGCCTAACTAACCCTTTAACTTGAGTTCAAAAAGTTGACTGAACGATTAAAGACTGGTCATCAAAACTAAATGCCACCTCAGGTCAAAAATGCAAATGGATAAAACTGATTTAGTTTTCACCAACCTACTTTGTAAACTATGCAGCTCCTTTTACGTACAGTGCCTCAGAGAAAAGCCCACTTGTTTTTATATTATTAGTGGCTCAAATTTATTTTGTCTTAATCTCTGTTCATCATTTGTCTGTTACATGGTTATCGCAATGGCTTTCATCTGCTTATATTTTTATGTTTTGCAATTTTAAGTGCTATCAAATTGAGCATTAAGTGGTGGTGGTGATTAGAAATGCTGTTCAAATTGTTTAAAAGTGTAAAAATAGGAATGCATAGTCTATTTGAGGTGCATATGACAGGTTTTTGTCTGTCTAGCTATATTTTGTGGGATATCATCTGTTGTAAATACAAATGATCAATAACTATTTTGTGAAAAAGAAGAAATTTACAGGAAGTTAATTGTAAATTGACAAAAAGCTAGGTTTACAGGAAAAAATAACATATTACAATAATACTTCAAAGTAGTTTCTTATATAAATATTTTGTAAGTTGTTTCTGCGACACAAGAGGTTTAGCAAGGTTAGTGCTAGATAGTGTGGTCCGAAGGGACAGTAATGAGCTGGTTGCCATGATAATGAGTTTATCAATGTTGTTAAACTGGACTAAACTATTATATTTTTATCTTAAACTTCACCCAAACCTTTTTCCTAACCTTACCCATTCTCTTAAACGTAATCATTGTCCCTTCGGATCAGATTCTACCATTTACCTTTTAGCAAGGTTGCTAGGTAACAGTTATAGGATGTTCCTATGTAATGTCATCATTTACAATCAGGAAGTCAAAATTTAAACATAAAAATCATAACAAATAAATATAAAGTTTTTCTTCAAAGTCTTAAATATTTTGGTTCAAGGTGCTTCCTTAAAAATGTAAGCAAACAGAAATAATTAACTTCCTACATGCAAACAACAGTTAGCCTCAATGCTAACAACACAACAACAACAACAAATGATTGTAGTGGAGTTTGGGACATTATTAGACAGACATGATAATGCAGACTGATTTTCACCTGAATAGATGCATTAACTAGATATCTGTGCTGGCGAAAATAGATTTTAAACTATTTTATTGTAAAAAATTGTTCATAGTTCTTTTAAGCAAACAGTCCAACCTGTCATATGCACTTTAAATTAGTCCTGATTCATATTATGGTTTTGTTAATATTCATTTATTCTCTGGCACTGTTTAAAATGCATTTTTATTTTATTTTAATTTCCATTGACCTGAATCCACCTTTGCAAAAATGACTCTTTAGAAACAGTAGGTCAACTTTAGATTTCATTGTTTAACTATTATTTGACCAATTCTGTAGAGAAGTCCATCTTGTTGATTTATGTTTTAGTGCCTTGTTTTTTATTCCATTGTTTTTACCCTGAACTGACGTAGGGCTTAACACTGTACTTGTACCACTGCTTGAAGAACAATTGTGAAGAAGGGTTTAGCAGCACCTCAATATTGCATTTTGGGAAAAACATGTTTTCACCTTTTAGCTTTCTTCTCCTGTGTAAATTTGTTAAATAAATAAGTTGTATCCATTACTGTAACAGAAGGCCAGGTGATATTAAGATTATGCACAAACACACTGGATGTAAAAAATCTATTTATCGACGAATTTGTGCTAAAAAGTGAAAATATTGTGGTTACACTGAAGGCTGTAAATGCATTTATAGACCTATTTATTTTCCTTGTGCAAACCTTTGTTTAATTTATCACAACTGTTACATGATTTATTTATGTTTTCTGCAATAAGAGTAAAATGTTCTTCAACACATTCGATGTTTTTTGACTTTTTACTTGTTTGCACTGTCCACGCATTGAGCTGTGAAACTTTCTTCAGTCTTTGTCATTTGTCAAGAATTAAACAGAAAACGACCAGTTATTGAGTCTTTCTCTTGACTTTCCTTGTGTGTTTTTGATCTCTAGAGCAGTGTTCCGCAAACTGTGGTACTTGGGCTGGCTCTGGTGGCACTTGAAGCCATCTGCAGTTTGATTATTTGTTTTGTTTAGAAGCAAATTTAGTCATGTTTTGGTCGTCCTCTCTATTTTAGATTAAGAATCCTTTAGAAATATGTGATCTATTGCTTGTCTACTAGATCAGTGTTTCCCAACCAGGGGTATGTGGACCCTGGGGTAACACGGCCGTCTGCCAGGGGGTCCTTGGCATGATTGCAAATTTAAAAGAAAAGTAGAATTGCAAGTATTGTACTGTAAATTTAAGAGGCAGCTGTTTTAATACAGCAATAAAATACAATGGTTATGCATGAAAATATATGAGTAAATATAAAAAATACCCCTAAAAATACATAACCTAGAGCGGTGTTTTTCAACCAGTGTGTCGGAGAAAACGAGTGTGCCTTGAAAAATATGCCAGTTTTCAATATTCAATCTTTAAAAAAAAGGTTAATCAGATTTAATATTTTGATTTATAATTTGGAAGTTACACACAGCAAGGAAAAAAAGCCAAACCAATAACCATTCATGGATTTAAAGAATAATTTAAAGATGTTCTATGTAAAAATTCAATAATTTTGAGTTCCAGCTTAATTTGGTAATTATTTTAGGTGGTGCTCCGCAGAAAAAATAAATAAGCAAAAAAAAAAAAAAAGCGTGTTGTGACTCAAAAAAAGTTGTGAAAGACTGACATAGGGGTACTCCTTGTGTGAGATTATGATTAGGGGTACTCAAGACGAAAAAGGTCGGGAACCACTGTACTAGATAATTAGCCTAATCCGATTTAAACCCTTTGTCCAAAGTGCACGTAAACCAGTTTTTGGAAAAGCATTGCACTTGTGGTCTCGACCGATTATAGTTCGATTTCAGATGTCATGTTAACAATCTGTTTGCAGCTGGACATATGTTATTGAGCATGCTCACAAACCCTGCACTCCACATTCCAACAATAAACATTTTTATGACAAAAAAGCACCGCACAGAAAAGCCGCATATTTAACTCTACCTGCTTAACACAGTCCTAAATGTTTAACACAGTTTGAGGGTCTCATTTATAAACCTTTCTGTGGAATTCTTACTGAAAGTGTGCTAATGAACAAAACACAAACTTCTACAAAGTGGAAAGTTTCTCATGACTCAGCACAATTTTTTTCTGCTCCATTTCTAAAGCCTCAGAGGCACAAAGGCAAGAATTTTAAAATTACATTGCCCATTTTTATGTCAGGTTGTTTTTTATAGAATCCTGGAAAGTGTTGTACGAACATTTTTGTATGTACACAACCTTCAAAAATAATACCCCTAAATGTTTTGGAACAGTTCTAGAACTGCATCTGCCCCCAGGTTTGGTCAAACAAACCCATAGACTGTATTATATACAGTATATCAAACCTAAACCTGAACCTATTCAACTAGAGTGCTTTGGACAGGTTTTAAAGATTTTTAACTTTTAGTATTTTGGTAGATTCATAGTTGTTGTGAATGAAAAGATAGTTTGACAAGAAACAGTTGAAAACATGTTAAAAAATAACTAAACTGAAGCCATCAATAATGAAGTGGACATTTTCGGTTTTCTCAGGAGAAACACATTTTGACTCTGTACACATACATTTACAAAATGAGTGTGTTTTATTTTTAATGTAGAAAAAAATTGTTACTATAGAGACATTTTGGCTCAATTTATTATATGGCTGCTACTCAATGTCTTGGTGTAATATTATTATAATATTATTTTTCGGTCTTAAAAATGGTTAAACTTGCATGCAATTTGGAAAATCTTTAGTAAAGTCCATAATACAATAATCTTACCTTTCTTTTACTGAAGTGCGCTGTTTGACTTGACATTTTAAAGCCTATTGGTAAATACTTATCATAGTTTTACAACAGTTAAAGTTGCAATTTTGTGGAATGCAGTTGCTAAAGTATCTTGTGTTCTATTTCTCCACAAAAAAGAGGTTAAAACAGAGGTTATGTTAATATTTTGTATAAATCAAAGATCTGTTAAAATATGTTACACAGCTATGCCAGAATCTTGCCTTCAATAAAAAGAAAGATAAATGGCCCTGACCTAGACCTTCATTTTACTTCTCAGAGACGTGTTGAGAGAAAGTGGACACTTTTTGACTTCATTACGTCTGAGATCATGTCTGCACTTTCTACTGCTGTTACTGTTTAACTGAACTGACAAGTTAGAAGTGCTTTTCTTCAGGAGTTATTTTTTAACGTGTGACATCCTCCCAAAAGGTGTTGAGTCAAAGAGTTGTGTTAAAGATTTGAGAAATATTGAAACAAAAACTTGATCTTTGCTACTAACCTCTGCTCACAATCACATTGAAGGGAACTGGAGAAATGACAGCGGTTTGATTTTGTCCCCAAGTGCTGCATTCTCACAACATACAACTTTAAGTGAGACCTATTGTGTTTTTTCCGTCTATTTTGGAAGCATCTACGGCTTATGCAGATCAATAATTCACATTAATAGCAAAACACAAAATTTATCTAAAATGGATTAGAAAAAGAAGCTAATTGTTTTCCTATTCACAACTACAGAACTGATAAGTCTATTCATTATAATTAACTTTACTAAGCCACACATTTTAAATTACCATTTTTTTGTTGTTGTTTGAAAGTGACTATGTGATCATTCCCTCGTGTTTTACTCAGAATCTGATTTTTGGAACAATGGCAAGTAAATATAAACAAGTGGGTGGGAATTTTTGAGCACTGGAACATCGGCTGGTGGACATACAAGATTACTCAAACATGCAGGAATCAGTCCAAATGCAACTGTGGGTAAACTAATGATGACAGAACACTGCTGTACCGGTTTAAAACACAGAACAGTAGATTTTACAGAATAGGTCCCCTCAGTGTTTACATACTGTATACTATCGCAAAAATAACAATATATAGATTCATTGATTTTTTTTATGTCAAATAAATTTACAAACCTATTTAAAAAAGCAGAAAGCAGACTCATAACCCAACCCTATTTATACAATTATATATTGATTGTTTGCATTTGACTCTTTTTATCTCAAAGACAACCAGAAGAAACAATCCAAATTTTATACATTAACATGTAAACTCCATGATCAATTAAAATTGCATAAGAACAAGTATTTACACCATCCAGCAACCATTTTGAACAACATGTTTTAATTTTTGCTATAGCTCGTATAGTCCAGGAATGGGGCAATTATTTTTCCTCAGGGCCATTCAAATCCAGATTAGTGGTAAAAGGCCGGACCACAATAAAATGTATCATTGTTCCAGGCAGATTTTTAAAAATTAAAATATGGGGTCAAGCACAAACACATGCTTTATGCCAAGTCACTCGAATAAAAGAAATATGCAATGGAATAAATGTAATTCTAGATTTGCTAAAATGTCTTGAAATCTGGATTTTAGATTTTGTTTTTGCTAGACCAAGATTATTTCACATTTTGCAAGGTTGATTCAAGCTAAAATATCTTGTAAACAGTCAAAAATGTCTTAAAATATTAAACATTAGAAATTTTATTTTAATCTGGCTAAAATGAGTAAAATTAAGATGAATATTCAGAGTTGTAGGTTTAACAATATATCAAGCTAAGGGATGTATTTTGGTGATAAACAAAAATCAGCACAAACCTTTTAATGGATTACAATAAATTTTAACAGCATAACTCAAATCTTCTTTTAGTGTGAAGCTTTTTATTTATTTAATTTTCTTTTTCATTCGTTCTCTTTTTGTCTTTTCTTTCTTTCTTTTTTCTTTTTTTTTTTTTTTTTTTTTTATAAAGTTACTCAAATCTGCATAGCAACAGTCTTCACTTTCGTTAAGCAACTCTAGTTTGGCAAACTTTAGATTTTACATTAATTACAAACTGTTTTATGTTTAAATGTGTCAAAGGTTAATTGCTGTGGGTGCAACCAGTGCTACCAGTAAGTTTGGTTGCGCAACATGATGAGTTGTACTAGTTTTGGAGAGAAAGAAGACCCCTCCCGTCCTGACCTGACCCCTCGCGCGCAAAGCCTGCTTCTGATTGGCTGCAGAGGTGAGGAGGCCGTCCCTTTAAGGAGGGGCCACGCAGGGTAGGGTTGTTTTCGTCTGACACACGACTCAGCTTCAGACAGTAGCTGTAGCAGGGCTGAAGCGCACTGTGGTAAAATGTCTCTAAAGACAGTGGGCTCTGCTTTGTCCCGGTCTCTGTGGACTCGGGGGAAGAGGACAGAGCTCAGGCCGTCCCGCGCAAACAGACTCTGCACAACCAGCTGCGGCTCCGCTAAAGAAAGGCAGAGCTGCGGAAAAACAAAAGGACAAAGTTGTGACTCGAACATGTGTCCACCTATCGATCCTCCGCACAGACCCTCAGTAGGGGCAAAGAAGTCCGAAGAGCCCGTGGGTGCCCCGGGTGTGAGCGGAGTCAGAGGCCGCTCATATTTCACTAACGCGGCTCCCGCGGACCAGAGGAGTCTTCTGTGGGCCCGGTACCACGACATGAAGAGGCTGGTGCACGGTAAGCCTCGTCTTTTGTCCAACTCTGTCCTGTACGCGGTCATACTTGTACATACACATTTACTCTGTGACCACAGCTCAGTCTTTGCACTCGGGCTCAACCACATCTTCACAATGTCAAAAAGCATAGAATGCAAAACAACAAGCTGCTAATGTGGATTAGGTTCGTTGCATGGACAGGACCGAGTGCACGTCAGTACGTGCAGTTTGGGCACGCACAGGGGGAAGTGCGTACAGCAGCAACGTGCAGGAACAAAAACAAAGCATGCCTCACAGTACAAACTGTACACTCCTGCCTCAAACATGCATGACAGGCAAATCAGAACTGAATGTGGGTCTACCATATACATTTAGATTTTATTGAGTGTTTCACTTCATATTTGTAAAGCTGCAAGAAGATGAATGCTTGTTTTGGTTCTATTTCTGGAGGACAAGTCAATGTTATTGAAATGTACGGCTCATTCAAATCAATTGTAACTGGAACATATTTCCGTTTGCATGCAGCATACATGCAGCGCATACGTGATTTTATTTATTATTAATTATTAGTAGTAATACTATTAATACTTACTTATGTACATTTTTTTATTTAGTAGAGAAGGGACATTGCACCTTAATCAATAACAAAATTTAAATGTGCCCATGGTTAGCTGATACAGCTTGTTTACATTGGTAGTTTCTGTGTGTCAAAAAATGTCAAAAAGCATCCTAAGGCTGTATACACTTAAACTAACAATCATGCAACAAGCATTGCACAGATTGGCAATAAACCTGTAAAAACATAATTGATTAAAAATGTTATATTATTATATTATTTATTTATTATTATATTTTTTTAAAAGCACAGAATGAGGGACAATGGCTTCAGGTACAACGTTCCACTGTTGGGAAGATCTAAAAATACAGTTTTCCTGCAGGAATAATGTAGTTTTCCCTCACCGCTCCTCTGCTCACTCTGCTCTCACTAGAGTAACACAATCATTCAGTGAGGAAGGAGCAGAGCCATGTTTGAGTTTTTCAATAGACAGATATTTTTAAACGATTAGGGGCTTTTCCAGTTCACATTGGATTTAGAGATTATGACCTACTTTCCCTGTGTCCTTACTTTGCTGCCAGGACATTTCTGTTGCAGTTGCACAAATAAAGTAAACAGTGTGTTAAACTTTGGCTGGTTTGGTGACTGCCCTGCACACCGACTGGAACACAATAATTAGTTTAATGCATAATGTTGGCAGTGCCTGATTCACATGTTTTCCTCTGTGAACACCCTGTTCTTTTTGGAAAGCTTTGCTACAGTGAAATGAAGCATACGTTTGCACACTGGCTGATGCAACTTGTCTCGGTCCTGCCAATCCCACTCGATTGGAAACAGCAGTAGTGTGTGCTCTCTTCTGTTTCCTCAAATGTCCTGCTAATCATAAGGTTTCAAAATAACCTCTGTCCACGGCGAAACAATAACAAACAGTGTGAGATGAGGACGCCCTGATGTCTCCCAGACCAACCGTGACTGACTGTACTTTCTTTTTCTCCCAGATCTGATTCCTCCAGGCGCATGCGGCATTCTCAATCCCTCCACAATTTACTCCAACAACGAGGTTAACCTGTCAGAAGTGGACATCTATGGATTTGATTACGACTAACTCTAGCTCTGTATTCAAACGCACTCCACGGCATGATCTATAACGCCGCTAGAGGCTTTCTTATCGACCACTTCAAGGTACCTTTGCTTCTGCCTTGGCTGTTTGACAAAGTAGAACAACACTTAACCTTATCTGATTAAACAACAACTGCTTTTTTGTTCTGTAATTGTGTCAGTATCCTCAAGGCATTCACAAATACGACTACATTCCCAACTTTGCTGCCCGGGTCTTCACTATGACATACAAAAGGTGCATTTTCACTTCATTCATATAATTGTCCATCAGGAAGCTTTTGCATCTGAGTATAGATCCCTGTGCATTCTTCTGTATTTCACAATTCTGACAATTCTGTTTTAGGGACTTCTTATGAAAATAGATGCTTTTCATTATATCCAACCTGGGACAGTTTACAGGTAATTTACTTACAGAAAACTTTATGAATGATCTGATTAGTTTTACCTTCTGTTTATTATTTATGCCTTTGTATGCGCCTCTTTTTGATCTGTTTTATTTTTGTCTCAGAGGACTCAGGCCAGTTCCTGATGAGGAAGTGCTGGAGCTTTATGGGGGAACATTTCACATACCTTTGGAGCAAGACAGTGGCTTCTATGGGAAGGTAGGAGCAAAATAGTCAAGTCTAATTAACCTTTCTATTATTGTTTTCAAGCACAGATTCATTTAGTGTCAGAAAACCTTATTGTGTTGGCAATGTTGTCATTTTTACGTAATACAGCGCAATATCTCTTGCAGAAGGACATATCCTGTTTCTAACTGGCCTTATGTATAAAACCTGCTCACCCTTTAGTTTAGTTTTCCAGTGAGTAATGATCCTACGTTGTTTTCAAAGTGATTTCTCAATACAGGATGTGAAGAAGGGATTCCCCACATTAGCTGAAGAATTGCAATTTCATACATTTGATTACTAAGCCTTTGCAGAAAACCTACATTATTGAAACAGCATTTTCTGCCCCAATACTGTGACTCAGCATTTTTGATCAGATTATGCTCCTTTATCCTTAATATCTGACATAATCCCATTTTACTGTTGCTTCCAAACTAGTGTGTAGTCCCGGATTAAGCGTGCTGCAGTGGATCTATTTAAATGCTCAGGCTTAAAACATGAACACACTTGTATTTTGACCATTTTAGATTCTGTTCTGTTGAGTCCATCCCCATTTTGTTTACTTTGGCTGCACTTCTAATGGAGTATTTTTATCAAGGTTTTACAAATACCTTTTCAAGCCAACCACCTACAACTATGGTAATCCGGTTTTCTAAGTATTTGATAAATGGCTGCTGTTTTAGGTTTGTTCAATTTAATACACTTTGACCAACTAAGTGTGATGCATGAGCTGAAATCTAATTCACCAAATGTCGTTTACCTAATGCAATTCCCCATGAACTTGACAATAACTTGATTTAGTGAGAGACAAATAGTAGTTGTTATTATTTTCAGGGTTTTAGGAAGTCTGAAAAGAGTCTTAAAAGTGCACTGTGTAACTTTTCAGTCAGAATAGACGGCTAAAACCATACTTTGGGACATTCTGAATGGAAATAAATATGTTTTATGCCATGTGTTAATACATACAAAAAGAGACCCTCCTCTAGGCTAAATAACAGTCAATTTTGTGGCCATGCGTCCCTGCACAAAGTAAAAATGCAGAAATGTGAAGACAAAAACATGCTTTTGGTCAAATAGTACACCATGCACTTTTTAATATAAATTTTTACTTACTGGTAAGTCTTAAATTTGCTGTTGTAGGTAGGTTTGTGCGATATTGACAAAAAATTATTGCCATAAATGGATATTTTTTTTTACGTATTTCGATAAAGATATTTAAACAATATTAAGTCAGTCCAACAAAAATGTGTTAAAACGTGTGTTAGTTACTTATTACTTAGGTCTACAGAGTAAATTAACCATCTCAATAAAACATGTTCATAAATGCCTGAAATAAGTGATTTTGTTCTTTTCTAATTTTGACCGTTTTAAAACATGATATTTCAATGACACAAGGATAAAATATCTTAGTTGACAAGCATTTTCTAACTAGAAACAAGGAATAAACTTTCTAGAATTCATTTATTAGTTGCAAAGAAGCAGCTCTATGAAAAACTGCAAATCATGACTCATGAATAGGTCCTAATTTGTAATTTTGTAGCCTTCAAAAAGTCTTAGGTCTGACTTTTCAATCCTGCAGAAACCTGTATGATGGCCTGGCTATAAAGTGCATTATTGTAGTGTAATTTGTTTTATTGCTTTAAACCTTTTGATCAGTCGTTTTTAAAAGTTACTTCAGGCCGACATTCCAACACTCCATGACTTCTGACCTGCTTTAAAGACTTTAGGTCCTGCTGGTTATTTAAAAGTGTCTGTGAAGCTAAGAAACTGAATTAGTGCAGAAAAGCTTCCCTCAATCATGTGTTGTCAAGTGCTCTGCTTCTAAGAATGGACTCTTTCTCTGTTTCTTGTCTTAATCCCACTTGATTCTGCCCCACCCCACCAGCACAAAATGTCCTCATCTCAGTCCGACACATTGTTTTTCTTGTGGCATTTCGAGAAGTCATTCAGTACAATGCGTGTTTTCTTTACGCGATCAGATAACAGTTCTTCTCTCTGTGTTTGTTTGCTGCACAGGGACCCAAAGTAAAGCAGTTTATGGACATTTTCTCGCTCCCGGAAATGACTCTTCTGGCTGTGGCGAACGATTTCTTCATCTCAAACGATATTGACTACGATCCAGTTCATCTCTTCAAAGACGTGACGGTGAGATTAGTTTTTCCCAGAATTTTTGGTGCTTATTTTCTCAGCTGGAAGCCATTGAATTCAGTTTACATTGAGCTTTCATGTATAGGACTAACAGTACTTGCTTGTGCTCAGTTATGCAAAGGAGTCCGGTTACAGTCACGTACAAGACTCTCATTTCTATGCACGTTTTGGAGGAAAGAGCCTGTCTGTCTTTCCATGACATTGTTCCAATTTTGTTCTACAGGAAGCCGTGGGCATGGTTCACTTAAAGGGATACATGTACAAATGGATTATGCAGGATCTTGGTAAGAAAAAGCAACACTCAAATGCACAATCCATGCCAAGTTATGCAAGGCCACTTACTGCTGTTTAGAGACCGGTAGTGCTGTTCAAAACAAAATTTAAGTAGCTGTTTTGAAGATATCCGACATATCCAACTCTGATCTTCTAGTTTTTATCTTTTCCACCAAAAATATGTCGTAAATGCAGCACAAAATGCAGACGGCTGTGTACTGTTTTCATAAAATAATAAGTATTTCTCATAAATGGCAAAAAGCAGGTTCTGATTGGTTGCACTTGGATGGTCCAGTCCAGTTTTACTTTGCTGTCTGTAAAAAAAAGGTTCTTAGTATGTGGTATTTGCTGTCAAAAGGGAATGCATGTGGGTATTAGCTACGTGCTGAATGATCTGTGCAAGCCAGGAAATAGTTGAACAGATTTAAATGCCTGCTTTCTGTTTTGCAATGTGAAAACTGTTGCTCCAGCATTAACTGTATGAGAAAATTTACAGTGCATACAATTCATTTTTAAGCTATTTTCAGTTTAATTCTACTGTCTAATTGCTTTTTGCAATACCTTGTTTGTAGCAAAGACATTATTAGTGAATTGGAATATTTATGATGGATTATAGGGTTGATTCATTGGAATAGATTCAATTAGCAAATGGCAGTGGTTATGCATTTTAGGAGGATCGTAGTCTTAGCCCAAGTAAAATTTCTGTCAAATTCCACCTATTTATTCCTAAAAATGCTAGGTCTGAAGTTTTGATCTGCAAAAAGAAAATACATGTGATTATTCTATTAGTTTGTCGTTTTTAGGCCGATTTCACTGTGTCAATTTCTCAGATACTTACATTGTGTGAACATTTTAAAGCAGAAATTGAATCACAATATTAAAAATTTCTTTGACTTTAGTGCTACTTGGCTAAATAAAGCAATAAACTGTAGGGATTTGTTTTAAATGTAGACTTGAGAAAGCTGAATGATGTGATAACAAAGACTTTTAAATAACTTTTCATCTTTTTAGGAGGCTGAAATTTCTCAAGTCTACATTTGAACACAATTATAATTTTTTCCACATCATGCTGCCTTTATAGATTGCAAATGATTACTGTATTGTTGTTGTTGTGTTGTTTCACACGTCTCTGTCTCTTCTCAGATAAATACATTCTTAGAGGAGAGGAGACCGACGCTGTTTTGCACAAACTGGTTGACCATGGAAAGAAACTGTTCCTTATCACCAACAGTCCATTCGCATTTGTGTAAGTTCTATCTAATCTTCATCTTCAGGCCTCGCTGGGACTATTTATATTTTGTTAACAGAGCTGGACAGTACAAATGTTATTATGCTGTGGTCATTATGAGTATTGATGTAAGAGTAAACATGACATTATTGTGAGTATTTACTGTACTTACCTGTTTTATCTAATTTAGTTTATTTAGGTGAATTGGCCAATAAGTGTAAACACAGAATCACGGTACAAAAATCCATACTTACTTCCCCTCCCCAGGACTACAGATGGAAATTAGCTGTAAGCTACAATCTGGTACAAGCATCTCTGCCATTGTGCTTAATGTAAATGTACATTGTCCTTAATAAACGTTACCTTTACCTTTTACTCTCCTAATTTTGGATGAAAGATTTTGGACTCAAATAAGCAGAAAGTAGACTGTGTATTAAAGAGCCCATATTACACACATTTTGGAATCCAAGTTATATCACCATCAAAACTTGAAGTTGTGTTTTGCTTCTGTCACATGTTTATGTTTGAAGTGAGCCTCCGGGCTGCTGCATATTTTGCGCGCCGCCACTCGCTCTTTCGAACATGAAATGCAAAGCTTACATACAAAAAAGGGTAGCCATTGTGTAGATTTAAACTAAAACACTCCTTGTGATGTTATTAAGTGGCATTGAAAGAAATGCTCCACTGTGTTTTCAGCTCCACACACCTTCACGAGAATATTTGAATATTTCTGCCCTGTAATTGTCTAAATTTGAACCTACAGCTGTTCACACAATGTAAAGACTATGTAAGGAATCTCAAAGGGACAAAAATATGCAATAACTTAAGACAGTCTAGTGATTTGTACAGTAGAGAATTTTAGAGTAAACCAGTTCAAATGATGGTAAATATGCTACAGAGCATTGGAGCTCTAGAACTGTAGACAGTCAATAAAGAAGTATTGCTTAAACATTTGTGAATAAAATAAAACACAACTCTAGCATGTTTTCAATCAGATAACAATATTCGACCATGCTAAATCTCACATGAAACAAATTTGCATATCACTGTCTCAAAATGTGATAAATGTGGGTAAATATCATGGTTGTTCTGACTCATTGCTTATGGTTTTGTCTTTCTGTTTGTGCAGGGACAAGGGGATGACATACATGGTTGGGAAAGACTGGAGAGACTTCTTCGATGTTGTTATTGTACAAGCCGACAAGCCGCATTTCTTTACGGACTGTATCAAGTGAGTTCTGTTGAGTTATTTCTTTTCAAGGTGTGTTTGCACTTGACCTAGTTTTAACTTGTTTGGTTCTGATTTAGTTCGGCCCTGGTGTAGTCAATCCAATGGAAAAAAAGGCATATGGCTAGGGTTTCTACAGTCTTGGAAAAGTTATTGAAGTTATTGAATATTGGAAAATATTTAGAATCCAAGATAATTTGCCATAAGAAAACTAAACCCAGTGTATCTATTGTATGTTGTTGGACCAGACTGCAATCTAGTTTTTTTTTTTATTTAACTAAAAGCCTAAAATGTATATTTTTAAAAGGCATTACATTAGAGAATTAAGACTTAGTTTGACACAAAACTCCTGTAAAACTTGGGCAAACATCTACTGTATTTTTGTCCACGTTATTATTATAAAAATTGTATGTACTTCTATTTTTTAATTAGAAAATCTGTGGCACTTGTTTGCCATTGGAAAAAAAATATAGTGAAGATGTTGGCCTAAAAATTAAAGTTGTTAATTTTATATTTTATTGTTTATTGATATTGAATTTGTATTCTTCTAAGTCTGTTTATAAAAGTGTAGAATGTTTAAAAGCAAGTCATAGACATTGGGAATGGAACCTTTCTGGATGAAACAACTAAGTTTAGCTCCAGACAGTCCTGCATATATCCTTTGTCCTCACTCACACCAAACATGTCCATGACATCCGAGAAGGCATTTCTCTTCATTCTATACATATGTCTACTGTCACTCGAGCTTAGACCTTGACTGCAGGGCCTCTTCTGTCTAGCCCCCCTTCCTGTTACTTAAAGCAGACCCCCCTACCCCTCACCCCCCACAGCAGGAGCTGCACGTCCCAAACGCACAGCTCCAAAATCAAATGGAAAGCCAAAACAAGACAAGACAGTTTGCAGTGGCCCATCAGTTCCAATCCCAACATTCATAAAAGGTCAGACAATCTCAAAACAAGTATGAGGCGCCCGCAGCCACAACATCTTCAGCAACAAGCGTCACTTGTAAACACAGGACCAGAAATAATAATGTGATGCACTTTTTCATCACAACCAGTTCTAAACAACATGAGGCCCTGTGCTCCCCCACCATGACGCACATGCTTTCACTCTTCTAATCCCCCTTCCCCCTCACACGTGCTCTTGATATATGTATAATAGAGTGGCTGTCTAGGTTACTATATAGTTTGTGAAGTATTTCCTTTTATAGTTCAGATCTGTGCTTTGATAATAAGTTGTGATGGTTATGGTTTGTGAGCTACAATGACAAATGTTGCATTGTCCATACATCTGGTTGTAACGACTCCCTGTTTGCAAATATTTACAAAACTTCTATTTTTCTAAGTAAAAAATTTCCTTGAAGGCATCAAAACTTGTTTGCTTAACAATATGGTTTAAATACACAGTACAAAAATATAATTCCAAACAATGTATACAATAAGCCTTCATTTTCAACCAGTGTGCCTTGAGCTACTGCTAAGTGTGCCTTATGTCATTTATCAACCTAATTACATAAACTATTTCACAATGCAGAAAAGATCACTATTGCTGCATTTAAAGCGCCAGACACTCTAATATGGACAATATTCACACAACTAAATGCTAAAGTTACTGAAATATAAATAATGTAATATTGCTATAGATCAGGGTGACCACACTTTTTTCTCAGCGGCCTAAATAATATTGTTTTTCTCAAAAGGCCAATGTGAATAATTTGTTGTATATTGAGAGCTAAACCTAATTTTATGTTGCAATAATAAAGTGATTCAATTATATTTTTTAACGTGGTTTTGCAGAATAAACTGATTTGGTTACTATGATCATCGTTTATCTTAAAATTTAGTCAGACAGCATCTCTTCCAATATAAACCCCTGTTAGATAGATACAACAGTATATTGCCCAGCATGTTTTTGATTAAAATTTGTTTGCAGTGTTCTATCTACACAGAGCATTGTGAAAAGTGCTTCTATAGTCACTGTGGTGAAAATGACAAGAAAAATGGCTGTAAATGGCTTCTTTCTAAGGTTTGAGGAGGTAAATATTGGATACGACGTCTTTAATTTGGTAGTAATTTAGTTTGAAGTGTGCCAGAAAGTATTTTCATCCAAAAAGTGTCGTGACTCAAGAAAGATTGAAAAACACTGCAATAAAAAATAACCAACAACTCAAAATTTGAATGTTCTAGTTTGGTTTGATTTGGTTAATATGAACTTTCTGATTGTTGTTCACATAAAACCTTCTTCACCAGGCTTTTCTCAGAACTTTTTCATTAGTTTTGTTCTGGTTGAGCTTAATCACAAATGACCGGGGGACTGGGTTATCTGTGTCCTTTTGATGTTTAGGTCAGTCAGTCTGGAAACCCACAAACCTCACCATTGATCATCCGTCTTGTTTTTAGGCTCATTAGTTTTCATTAGTCCTTTTGTTTTGTTTTTGTGCTCTTGCATTCTGGTCAATGAGTTTGTTCATTTTGGTTGATGTTTGTTAATGTCCATCTGGGGCTGAGCAAAAATAATATCTAGATCAAGGAGGCAATTTTTTCCCCGAGGCCAGATTCAAACCAGACAAGTGGTGAGGCGAAATTTGGTATTGATGCAACAAATTCATTATTGTAAGTACATTTTTGTAAGACTTTTATGTATTAATTTGATAATTTATTATGATAAATATTAGGGCATCAAGCAAATACACATGCTCCACAACTAATCAATCAAATAAAGAAATTTCAGGAGTAACATTTATTCTCAAAAGTTTCCGGGCCAGATCAAAACAGTCCGAGGCCGCATCTGCCCTGGACCGCAGTTTGCCCAGGTCTGATCTAGATGCTTCTTATTTTGATAATGAAAAGTTTAGGAATTCTGCTAGTTTTGATAATTAGAAAAGATTTTTATGTTAAAAAAATGAGGTTATATATAATTCAGCGCAGTCCTGCTTGTGTGTAGCTAAGACGGAGGAAAAAAAGTTGCCATAACAAGAAATTGTGTGCATTACATTGACTTCATTAAAGTTATGAATGAAGTAGGTTGCTACATAGCTTTGCAATCAGAGTTATTGGCGTTAAGTGTATCTGTCAGACCTTTTCTATTTCTTTGCCTTATTTTGTTCATTTCCTGTGTTGTAATCAGTTGTTATAGATTTCTGGTGGTATGAATGCCCTGCAGGAATTGCTTGTTGATCCTTCATAGAGGAGCTGCCTTACTAGTCTTTAATGTTATAAAGAAAGAAACTTGCATATAGGTTTCATTGTCAGAATTAGGAAAAAGTTGTATTGATTTTGTCAATGAAGAAAAATCATAACTTAGGAACTTGATTTGGTGCCAATGTGCAACAAAGAGCACTGAATAATGACTAATAATAGCGTTTTCCCACATGAAAGTACAAGAACTAGTCCCACATTCTTCCATCCTGTTTAGTCAGAGGAACTACCTGACCCATGTTTGTGTTCACCACAGCAGTTTCTGAAATGTTCTAACTACTTTAGCTTTAGCATCTGTAAGTCTGTAACATTTAATAATCATTAAGTGGTGTTAGGAAAAAAAGTTGACTTTTTCGATTCCACATAAAACTATAATGTGCAAACTTAATAACATCACTGAAATTAACAATAAAATAAATTATTCATGTAATTCCTAATAATAGTATATAGACTATTACAATTAAATAAATACATTTTGGGAGTTAATGCCTTTAATATTTTCTTAAGATAAGGAAGTTTATCTAAATGTGAAATGTGTAAACATGTTTAAAAACAAAGTTAGCAGTGTAAATGTTTGTGCACCAAAAGGTTCTGGTCTGACTGGAAAGTACTGCCCAGAGCAGAGCTAAAAAGTCCTAAAAGTGCCGGTCCATAGTTCTGTCTTGTGAATGCTCCCAAATGGGAAGGAATAATAAGTATAGGAACTGAAAAGTTCTACATGGGAAAGGCTAATAGAAACAAAAACTAAGTTCTGATTTAAAAATTGCATGAATTATGTTTAAAAAATTAGCTACAATATACAGTAATCAAACAGTGAAAATGGCAGTGCAAATGATGAGATAACAATGATTGCCAGATTTTCAGAGAGCAACAAGCGTTCAAGCCTGAAAAAAGCCACCTCAGCCCTTCAAAAAAAAGTAAAAAATAAATAAAAGAATCAATTAATTAACATTATGCGTCCCAGCAGAACAAGGTGCTTTTGACATAGTTTAAATTAAAACTTTAAAACATGAAAATATGCTAAAAGTCCATATTTCTGTCATTAGTGAGTTTATTTTCAGCAATCAGACCTGGAAAAATAGCCAAAAATCACCTTATTTTTGACATCAAAGTGCCACTCAGGTACAAGCTGCAACCGTCAAAATTCACAAGTGACTTTCTAAAAAATGTGTGAAGTGCGCTAACTCAAACTTTGTGACTTTCTGGTTCTCAGTAGTTCAAATAGTCCATGTCCATTGATTATAATATTAATTGAGTGTGGATGTTTTACTCTGATCACCTGTGTACTTAATTGGTTGAATATTCTTGACATGTTTGACCTCTTTTGTGTATTTGAGAAAAATGCTGTTTTAATTGCTGTGACCTTTGTTCCACAGACCTTTCCGACGGCTGGACTGCGACGGCGCTCTTCGGTGGGATAAGATTAAGAGTTTGGAGAAAGGACAGATCTACAAACAGGTGCGTTTATAATGGGACTAAAGACTTCTCCGAAAGCAAAAGCGAGAAAAAAACGACTTGTTTTCACACTGAGCTTATTGTTCTTGTCTTCTGTTTCAGGGGAATTTGTTTGACTTTCTCAGACTGACCGGCTGGCGAGGATCCAAGGTCTTGTACTTTGGAGACCATCTTTACAGCGACTTGGCTGTGAGTAATTGCATCTTGTGTAAGCGGGAAATTAAACTCGCTCACTTAATGACTTCGACGAATAACATTTGTACCCAAGGTCTCCAACCTTTTCTCCCCAAGAGCTACGTTAACAAAACTAAAATGGCAGTGAGGTTGCACTTCTAGCTTTCTCAAGACAGTTACCGGTAGTTAATTTATTAGATGTTTTTGAAACTATAGATCAATTTTCTGAATCAAAGTTTGACTTTTGCTCCTAAGTGCACATTTTTACTTACAAAAGATTTTTTATTTAAAACCCACCACAAAATAATTGTCTGTTCGGTTTGATTCGATTTGATTAATTTTTCAATTATGGCCCAGCCCTATGTCAAAGTATTGAAAATCAGACTCTTTCCTTGTTTTTGGTCTTTGTTTAATCAGTTAATGTTTATTTTTTGGCACATTTAGATCAGAAAACTAAAGCTTAATCCAAATAAAATTATTGTTGCAAATATTATATTTTTTGTGCAAAAAAATCACAGTTTTGTGTGTTTTTTTTATTATGATTGTGGTCGAGACGAGTATCAAGCCTGTTTTTGATAGTTAAAATCAAGTTTGAACTTTCAACATTATGACAAGACTAAAACAATAACCATTATTCATTCATTGGTTTGCAATACTGGCATCTAAAGTTACATTTACAATAATAATCACCATGAAATAAATAGAATTTTAGTACACGATCATATTCAATTCAGCTCTTTCGGAAAGCTACTGGTAGCTCCTGAGCTGCAGTTTAGAGAGCCTGAATCAAAGTAATCTTTATGATAATTACTACTATGATAGTTCTTGTATAATTATAAAGTTCGTCTTTCAAACCATACTTCCTCAGTTCATTAAATATAACTTAAATCTGCATGTATTATCTAACTAACAAATGAATTATTGGTTTATTGTCTCATCTTTTTATAACTTTACTTACTGTGTTAAATACTAGATTTTCTTTTGTCATGTACAGCACTTTAAAAACAGCTTTTGCTATTCAAATGTGCATTGAAATAAAGTAGAATGGCTTGCTTTTAATAACTCGTTCTAATGTGATGTGTTGAAAACCAGGACTTGACGCTTCGACACGGTTGGCGCACCGGAGCTATCGTCCCGGAGCTGGAGCAGGAGACAAAGATCGTGAGCACATCGAGATATTCGACAAACCTCACCTGGATGCAGGCCCTGACAGGCCTCTTGGAGCGAATGCAGGTGAGAAATCAAGAAATCTGAAACTCTGATCTTTGTAGATGCAGACACTCATATTAGTCACATGCATGTTAATTCAGTGTTTCATTGCTACAACACTGGTGTACATTTCTGGCTTTGCGCTTGTGTACACGGTTCAAACTGTCATGGAAATCCTAGAAAAGTCATGAAAATTTGAAATGCAGTTTTCATGTCTTGAAAAGGTTTTGGATATGTACTGGTTGTAGAAAAGTTTTAGAAAATTAGAAATGTTTGGAAAAAATCTTGGAATTATTTGCTTTGAAAACTGGACCAATTATAGCCACAGAAGACGAGCATAAAAAACAGATCAAAACACATTTTTGTGTATATTTTCTCTCCCTGTTCTTTTATATCATGTGGTAGTCTACCTTATTTTCTCCTAATATTGCTGCCCTAAATACAGTATATCTTGTTAATGCACTAAAATACAGAGAATAACACCTAAATCACCACATGACACACTGATCTTTATGTTTAAACCTAAACTACTCCATTTGAAAAAGTTTATGGTTCATTTAAGTTTAATTCCTTTTTCTTAAATACCTAAGATACTTCAATGTTTGTATTTTAATCTGTTTATAAAAATGGATAATTGGTTAAAATGCTTTCTAAAGAAGTTATCCAAGGTCATGGAAAAGTTGTAACTATGGAAAGGATAATTATGGAAAACAATGAGTTAAATTCTGTATGAGCCCTGCATGTAGTCTTTTTTTCTCTGTTGTTTAAATTTTTTAGATTACTTTAAAGTGACACTAAATTGGGCAGAGCTAAAAGTGAGAAAGAGGGGTCAGAGTCTGAAGTTAGAGGAACCAGTGTAATTGGTCAAAACAGATATCTGCAGCAGATATTTGTAATCAGTTTATTGACTGTGTAATCAGGGCAAATTTGAATGTTTTCTTCTGCAGTGAAAACAGTCAAATTTGCTTTATTTGGCAATAAAATGTTCAAAAAGATTCAGAACACAGTTTTGGTAATCAAAAGGTAATTTAGGGGTTTATTGTCGCTTAAAAAAACAAGAAGACCTCACAGTAAGAAATTGTTACTGCTTGCCAAATGGTTTGTTTATTTAAAGAGGATATATTTGCAACCGTGTTTCCTCAACATTAGTTTGCTCAAAGTGATGACTTGATTGATTCAGACATTCCTGTCCTGAAACAGAGCTCAAGCTGGGTGGAAAACAGAAAACACCAGAACAGTTTGATCTGTTTTTCACACGCTTTCTTGTATTTTACTGTCCCTTCTCTAAAAAAAAAAAATCCACACTGTTAGGCTCTAAATTGTCAAGTAGCTGCTTTTGTCCACAATTCATGGCTTGTTAAAGTGAAATGTCAATAGGAAGAGGCTGTTCTTATCAGCTTGAACAGAAAGTCAATAGACCCATTTCCACTAAAAGAGTTGTTCAAGATTGTGGTTCACAATGAGCAAAATGTAAAAAAAAGTTATGACCTACCTACTGTATGTTTCAGCTCAATGCTGTGTGTTATTTGTGAGCGGTTTGCACTCAATTTGACACATGCACATTATTCAAAACAGCATTTTTTTTTTTTTTTGCATTTGTAGTGTTTGTGTGGGACAAGAAATGTCAGCTGTGTTAAGTTTTGCTCCTCTTAACCCATTTTGTCCATGTGCAAATGCTTTATAAATGAATCCTTGAGCATCTTACATTCCCTGGTATACATAACTCAGGTTTCAGTCGTTTTATGGTGAGTTGATGATTATGTTCAAATTGTAGCTCTATGAAAGCAAACATTATAGCTGTAGCAGTTGCTGACTTTTGTAATTTAATTATTTTACAGACGCATCGTGATCCAGTTTCCAGAGAGGTTTTGGACGAGTGGCAGAAGGAGCGAGAGGAACTCAGGTAGGCTGTGCTTCCTGCCGAGTTGTTCAGGAGATAACAATAGATTAAAGTCGCTGAGTGTAGCAGATAAAAACTCTGGGAGCTACAGTTGCTGGGCAGACCTTCTTTTTACTTTGTAGAAAAAGGCTCCAAAGTTCTCATCTGGACAGCATTATCAAGATCAAACTTTTTGACTGAAAGCCCAGATGACAACTTTTAAGCCTTTTTCTACCTTGGATCACACCTGTTCGAATTATAGATTACACAGACTTGTTGTTGGGAAAAAAATAAATAATTTTTTAAATTAAGACTTTTTACAGTAGTTACATGTTTTGCTGATTTATCTAATGCAATGTAATCCTCATAATCACGAAAATAAGCCTAGCACTTTGTGAGGCTAATCTAGTGCAAGTAAGCCGTGCTAATAGAAGCTAGCACAAGTTAAAACATAAACATGCACACTTCCTAGTTAACAATGTCAATTCTAGTCTTCACAAAAATTGTTGGGCTCATGGTTAATATCACATACTGATTTCATTTTTGTCTGCAGTTATGGCTTAGAATTTTTTAACTGACAATGGACCAGCAGAGCTTAGCCAATCAGAGCACTGCTTTTGTCTTTAATGAGAATTTTAGCATTCTTTTCAGACTATAGCTGGACAATATTGTGATAAACTTATTATCTTCAACAATTTCATCAAGAAAAGCAGATTGTCACAGAGATGAGCTGATTCAGGTTTTAACTGTGTGTGATCTTAAAGTCTGTGATGAATGTGAGAGAAGCTAAAGTCATTTTGTTTATCTGCTTTTCTATCATTGTTTACATGATTTTGTCTTTAACATGCCAGCACTCAGCAGAGTTGTTGTGGGTTAAATTTGTTATCAGACTGCAGTGTCTTTTTCCTGTTTTAGCTGTATTTTGGCAGGAAAAAATTTCCTTTCTCTCCATTGCCTCAGTTCTAACATTCAGATTGCAATTATGTTTCTACATAACCTCTACTCTAGATAAAAAAATAATCACACACCTTTTAATGCCTTTAATGTTTTGTTCTCTCATGTTGGGCAACTTCTTGAATCACTACTTTTACTCGTCTAATGACATTTTTAAGTAACAGTGCTTTTACTTGTCTACACACCTATCGTTACATAACATTTATTTATTTATTTTTTGTTCCAGGATCATGACTAAGAACTTATTCAACCCTCAGTTTGGCAGCATCTTCAGAACATGTCACAACCCGACGTACTTCTCCAGGAGGCTGTGTCGTTTTTCAGACCTTTACATGGCGTCTCTCAGCTGTTTGTTGAACTATGACCTCTCTTACACTTTTTACCCGCGCCGCACCCCTCTCCAGCACGAGGCGCCTCTTTGGATGGATCAGCTGTGCACGGCTGCAGGAAGACCCCTCACCTGGACGACATGTCACTGATCCGATAGAGCTGCCTGGAAACGGGTCGATGAACTCAATTGACTTTTTTTATTTTTAGCCTCAACAACACTTGAAGCTACCTATGAGAACTTTTTAAATGTTGCTTTTAGGGGTGGGCGATTTTTCATTATTTTATTCAAACATGGACGATCATTACGCCATGATTCAGTGTTTTTTTATGTTCTGTTGGTGGTCAGCCTCTTTTCGCTGGCTGTAGTACCTTGACTGGTTCGCCCTGGAGCTCCTTGGGACGAATCTTTTTAATGGTAGCATGTGTTTCAATGCTTTGGGAATAGTCTGTTTGAAGACGCTGTACCCAATTTTTATAGTTTGATTTAAATTAAGAATTCACATTCATATTGGTTGGTTTAACATTGAATAAATTCACCAGGCAAAGACGATGATGTGTATTGGCCAAGATGAAGTCTAGTGTTAGTATCAAGCTTTAATTTTAACCTCCTGTTGACTATACTTCTGTCTGTCTCACTTTTGTGGTAAAACAGTACTGTGGGAGAGTTTATGGTCAATTTATATTAGATTATTTGGAGAAAATTATTCATATCTGTACCAAAATACGAAACGAAATCATCAGCTTTCGGTTTCTTTGAACTCTTAAGCAATCAGTGTTGACATTGGCCATGATCAAACATTGATTGATCTCTACAAACAAGTCAACTTCCTATGTTTTGGAGAACAAAATGCTCTATTATTAGACACAGTCAGGACACTGTGTATTCAATAGATACTCTGGCAATATTGAATGAAACAAATTGGGTACAGGGCCTTTAACAGAATGTTGACAACACCACATTTGTCCTAGGCCTGTATCTTAATGCAATGTTTGTTCTTGAGGGTATAATGGCAGGATTACTTACATTTGGGCTAAAACACACACTTTCGATGGTCATTTGAAGCCATTATGCTTTGGCCCGGGGGAAAAGCACTTGTCTGAGGGCGACATTTGACTCCAGGGTCATAGGTCAGGCGCTTCTGGCTTAAACAGACCTGGAGCCGAAGAGGGCTAGACCCCTGTTGAGAGCTAGTGACCCCTTCAGACAATTCAAACTGCCTGGTGCTTTTCACTTAAGAGAGTGAAAAAACACTTGAAACTAACTCAATGCTCTCCAAAGCAATCCTATAGAAATAAAGCTTAAGTGAGTGACAGGTGGATTTAACCAGTGAAGTGCTGGTTGTGTTCGCCTTAGTATAGTGTGTGGTATTGATATTGTGACTATGGTGTTAAGGAATTGTGGTATGAATACAGTAATTTGCTAATCACCCACCCCTAGTTGCTGAATTTACTTTTTAGCCAAAAAATGAACCATACGCACAACTCTGTTCAAAGCCATGCTGTTCTACATTGTGACCCACTCACGTTGCACTAGAGGGTGCTGTAGATGGAGCTTCTGTTCAGAGAGCATCTTTTTACTCAATGTTACATGGTTAAACTGGAAGACGCACATTACCTGAACTTGTTCTTGAGTAAATATATGTCAATACTAAGCTGTATCCGCACAAATATAATAAAGACCATGCATTTTACATTTGTGTGTTTTACTGATGTCAAACTCTAAAAAGGTTTGCATGGTCTTCTTTGTTATTGATAATTTGGTATTTCCTGCATCAGACCAGTGATTGATTTTGTTATAACTTGTTTCAATTACTTGACTGCTGTCGTTATCAGAAAAGTCAAACTATGGTATGACAAAAACTAGTTGGTCATAAGAAATACAAAGTTTATCATTATTAAATGTATTATTTGCCAAGGTATTTACATTTTGCACAACTAATTGGTCTTGTGACTCAGGACTTGGATGCATGGGGCACTGACTTGGACTATTCTCTGTTTGACTTGGACTTGACTCAGCCAAGTCTTGAGACTTACTTGCAAAAAAAGTACTTGGTTTTATTAGTGTATAATATTACAGTATGCCTACATCTGCACATCTACTGCTATACTATTCTACTCCAGTCAGAGTTTTTGGTTAATCTTGTTCTCACTGTGACAAAAACTTTGAGTGACACTTCATAATAAGTTCTAGATCCTAATCATTTACAAATTTTACCTATTAAGATAACATTACTAAATGAGTGGATAGTATTTACTGATATCGAAATGAATAAACATTTACCGGTACTGATCATTTACTTCCAGCCCCTATTCTAAAGTGATAATTTATAGGTTTTCCCAAAAATGTATCTCGTTATATATTGTGATGTCCGATTCTCTGGGAGTACTGATTTCCCAGACCATAATGATATTTTGATATTTGATTCTGTATTTAAGCTGATTTCAATGACAATAGTGTTCCAAAAGGCTGCTTCCAGTGTTCAAGATGAGCCTCCCCTTGTTCAAAGTTAGTGCTAAAAAAAACTCTAGATTTTTTTTGTTTTCTTAATTACTGTTGCTAATCCTCACCCAAGCCCCAATCCTAAACTTAGCCACAGAATTGTGCTAAATTAGTTGCAATTTCCCACAGTAATTGTTATGTCACAAAAGCCAGTGAAGGTGCTCACCTTGATACTACACTGGTTTGCCTCAAAAGTGTAGATGACCTAACCACATGGTTATCACTTTGGGAGCTGGAGGGAAATGATAAGTAATTTTTTATTCAAATTTAGTAAATACTTTCCAGTCATTTAGTAATGATCTGGTAATAGTTAACTAACAACTGTAAATGATTTGTATCTAGACCTTTATCAATCTTTGCGTTAACAAAATTACATGGCTTAAAAATGTTTTTTTTTTTTTTTTTTTTTTTTACTTGCCTTCAGATATGATTATTTATTGTGCATATTCTTTGGAAATAGGCCAACCATATTTAATTGTACTTTATCACAACTATGGCTGTGTAATAATGGGTAACTAGTTCCCAGATCCTTTCCCTGGCGCGCATTGTTACATCAGATCAGAGCTGACCTCAACACTCACCACAGTATGCACTGCATGGCTCTCCACAACAAGGTAAATGAAGCTATCTTAGCCCTGATAACACACGTTTGTCTCTGTTGTTTTGCAATTTAACCCTAACCCTAACCTTAACTGAAACACGGTAGGACATTTTAGTGAAGGTGGCATAATGTTTCACGTGTTAATACATTTAGTTGCCTGTCCATCCATTCCCACTATGCTGACTTAGTAATAAAACGGAAGGTGAAGCTAATTGCTGAACCATTTTTGTACCACGAGGTGAACCGTGCATTTTATTGAGCTGCATTCAAAGAACACAAGCTTGACTGTGAAAGAAAATTCCACTTTCTTTTGCTGCTGGAGAGTAGTCTCCAGTATCACACGCATGACGCACAAGATGTTTTCGCGGTGCGTGGCTTATCTGTTTTTACGCAGTACGTCATCGTTCCTTCTAGAAGACCGCGTGGACATGTTGTGCTCCACCACGCGGTCTGGCCACACCCACACAGATCTTTTTTTAATAACAGAGAACATAAAGTACACTTTTGGTGAGTACATGACATAATCTCACTTCCCTCTTACCAGTTTATGCCAATGTTATATTTCAGCATCAATAACTTTATTTAAAACGGGTTTGCTCATTGGATATTATGAGTATTTGGGAAATGGGCAGGATAAAGTGAAAGTAACCTTACATGTGCCTTTTTTTTACTAACTTTTTGGACACATCGATTTAACACAGTAACGTGTTAACTGAATAAAAATAAGGGAAAGACAAGACTTATAAAAAAAATAAAAAGCCCAAGCTGCTCTCACAAGACACAAGTTCAGATGTTTGCATGCTAATGAACTACTCATAAAGAAAAAAAGAAAAACAGCTAAATGAGATTTTCGTCTATACAATTCAGAATAAGTTTGCAATATGCTTCAACTAAGAGAGTGATCAGCTGAATAAAATATCACCTTCTAACTTTATTTGAATATTTACAATGCACTCGATCTTCAATTTTTGCATATCTTTAAGACAACAATCATGATATTACTAATTTGTTATATAGCACATCTCTAGACACATTTTATTAGTATACACAAACATGGTGAAGAGCATCGATTAAAAAAATAGACTTTCCAAATTATATAGGTCTTCTTGCAGAGTAATTTGAATCTTTTATGTACTAGTAAGTGTACTCTTTTTAAACATATTATTAGGTCTACATTAGAATAGAAAAATATTGGTGTAAGAGGCCAGCAATAATGATAACATTTGCATTCAGATTTTTTTTTATTGTTATAGTAATCCAACAAATTTGATATAAGAGTTTCTTAATTATAAACGCACGAAGAACATAATCCTTTTTTGTCCATTATAAAAAAATTTAACTCAACATTTTGAACCTATTTTCAATTGTTACTATAAACTATCCACTTAAATTAGCATATCTTATTCAAAAGAGCATCCAGAACATCTACATTTTGATATATTGATGTACGTATATGCATAGTGTAAGTAAAGTTGAAGCATGTGTAACCCTATCACTGCCACTTTCACACTCAGTACTTGCTACACGCTCTGTACATTTGTATCTTGTTTACTCTGCACGTCCTGCTCTACTGCCAACTTTTTCCTCACCCCTCTCGCTCCGTAAAGTACATTCACTCTCTCTCTGCACAAGTTCAGCTCACGTAGGCGCTGCTCTTTCAAAACAAACAGGGCACAAAGTCATCTGTGTGATTTTAGAGTGTGAAACCGCAGCGTGTTTCGTGGTGTCCTCTGTTTACACCACATTGAAAAATTCTCAGCAGCATGAACTACGACCAGCTGAGCCAAGCAGTAACTTCACATCCATTGTACTGTGTGTTTTGGATTAAGTTGCACTGGAAAACTGGAATTGTATCTTCAATTGCATTTAGTTTTTTTCATAATTAAAATAAAATTCAACCAAGCAACCCATTGAAGAGGACAGGCTTGTTTAGATGTGTTCTTTTTTTTCAGCTTTGATATCTGACATTTGCTTGGCTGTTGTGACTGATAACAAAAAAGGCACACATGGAAGTAAAATTAGGCTATTATAAGTAGAATAATATAATATGTGATGATTTTATAGTTCTGTCAAGCGATTAAAAAATTGAAGAGATTAAGTAATTATGATCTGTAATTAATTAATCTAATTATTCTATTTTTAATCTCACCTGAAAATTGCTGAGAAAAACACTCAACTTAAGTGGTTTTTTTTTGTTTTTATCAATTTCAATTAATTACATTATTGTTGCAGATGGGAATATTAATATATTTTAGGAAGTCTTTGTTGCTAAGTTTCAAGTTGAACAACCCTTACGTCCACTTTGCAACTGAAGTTAAAGATTTAAAAATAGATTAATGGGATTAAAAAAATTACCTCGAATAATATGTCTGTAATTAATTAATCTCAATTAATGCACTAATTTGACACCCCTAATTTTAACTATACATATATAGATAAACATTTGGATTGACTTAAGCATGTAGCCACCTCTTAGTTTATTTGTTCTTTGATTTTTGTGAAGACAAATGAATACTAGTAACACCTACCGGTACTAATTTAATAGATCATATGTGAATGTTTTTTGAAGATATGCAAAATTGTACATTGAGCATTTATTTAAAGAGAAAATACCATAATACTCCAAATGCTACTAATGCCTTACGAACACCTAAGGTCAATAAAAAAAAAAATCATTGAAAAAATAAACAAATAAAGAATGCCCAAGAACAAAATTTGAAGACATATTTTAGTACATTTACATTTGATTTGTCACTTTCTCTCATGACTAAGACATTTTTTAACGCTTAGCTCCACTTTTAATTAATGAATACATTTTTGTCCACCATCCAATAAATATCAACTATCAAGCTCCCTGACATGCTAAAGATAGAATCAGAATCAGTTTAAATTGTTTTAATGGGCTCCTTCTAAACTTTTTTAAGTTAATACAAGTCCTAAAACTATTTTAATGAAAACAGCTTCAACTTTTGAATAGGAATTGCCAAAACCCCAAATATACCAAATCTAGTGTCATTCTGCCCAAGCTAATGATACCAGCTGAACTGCTTCTCTTATATTTACCCAAAAAAAATTTTAGGTGAATTTTAAAACCTGATGTTCTTTTGTGCAGAGCTTCTTCTCACTTAAAACTAGATTAATCATACACCAGAGGCTAAAAACTACAAAGCTAAAACTAACCATTAATGCAAAACACAGAAAAAACAGCTTTAATTTTTTTCTTTTTACTTTGTAGGTATTTCCAACACCTTCTCTTTATAATTAACAATGACGTACTGTTTGTGTATAACATGTTCAGCTGTCCATGTTGTCTTGGGCTTATTGTTGTCATTGTCCTTATGTCCGGACTGAAAATAGCATGTTTGTTAATTTACAAAGTTTGTTCTCCCTTTGGCAAACAAACAAAGCAGTCTCCGAAGAGGATTCTGGGAATGGAAGTCTTGGCTGCCGCGCTAAGAAGTCGCCTGGAGGCAGATTTTAATTGGATCTTACCAATCTCTGAGAAGGTGTCTGTGAGGAGGATACACTGTGTAACATTTAATCACCGGCGAGTTGACAGCCAGTGTTTGGGAGGAACTCATTACAAAAGTACAAAGGTAACTACTTAACTGTAATATATTCCTTTTTTCAGGAACTGTTTTGGAATTACATTAGAATTCTAATTCAAACAAAAACTACTTTGACATCACTAAAACTGTTGACTTGATTCAAAGACTGATCAATACTTTTGTGATACTACTTTATTGATCACTAATCCAGTAATAATCATCTTAACATCGCAAATGAATGCTTAACTCAAAGTCAGACACAGACAGACTTTTATACAAATACATGTTTTCATCCCTCTGACTAGTAATAAACAGTATAATGTATTACACTTTCATAGTACATTGTCCAACACTGCTGACGACAAGAACACTTAAATAGATCTTAGTAAACCAAAGAAATGTTCCATCTCAGATTAGAATATTTATTGTCATTGTCACAAAAACAACAAAATTCAGTTGGGAGCATCCATACAACATTAATTATTTGACTAAAAAGGGGGTATGACAAATGTCTTTTGATCCGACCAATTATCTGACCCACACTGAGCTCAAACAAAAATAAAAATATGGAATTATTTCTCAAACAATAATTAAAAAAAAAAAAATAGTAAAGCAAAGTCTATCTAAATCATCAGCTAATTAAAAACTATTTGTTGCTGCTCAATATGGGTAAATCCTTATAATAATAATTAGTCATGTATTAAAGATTTTGGCCGACTCATACTTCATTGACTAATTAATCGACTAAAAGACTACAGCACTGCTACATTTGCACAAATAATTATATATAAATAACTTGTATAATAATGTGGGGTGCAAGTTTAGTCATACTCTAGTCATTTTGCAATTAACATTCACACAGACAAATATAATAATAGTCTCTGCAAATGACAAATTAATTAATCACAAGAATCTGTCCACATATCATTACCATGGAATAGTCTCTCGGCAACATGACCACACATTCACAATTAAATCCATTTACAAGTTTGACCATCCTATGATTTAAAAGATGGAATTGAATCTCACGTTATAGAGCTCTAACTTGTACCTGCAAAAATACTCCTAAAAGCTTGACTTGTTCTAAACTTTCAAGTCTAAAGAAGTGATGGTGGATTTGTTTGTGAAAAGAGAAGGAAATATTGTTTAACTATCTTAGAAAATATTACGCAAAGTCTACACTTTTATGAGTGTAGTTTGATTTATTCATTGCTCTTGTGTAATCCTGTTCTGCATTTGTGGCTCAAGTGCTCAGAGAAACACAGCTCTGCACTTACACTTTTGTTCTTTCTTTTTTATAGGCTTTATAGGCCCAATTTTAGATAATATCATACATTTTATTTTGAAGATATGCAAACATGCTATATCGAGTATATCATAAGGAGAGATAAGTGCACTTACACTGGAAAATGTCAGTCTTAAATAATATATTAGGTAAATTATGCTTAAATGAAGTGACCTTTATTTAAACTTGACCTTGTCTTTATGGTCTTGCACAATAAGGTTTGCTGTTATAACTGTATATTTTGTCCATATTTCAAATACAGTGGCCTTTTTCATCTAAATTTAAAGTTACAAAAGGCTTGTGTAATTCGTAATTAAGTAAAAGATGTTTGCTCCATTGGCAATCTCACTTTAAGACAAAATAAAATGTGCTAAAAACCTACTAACTACTTTTTTCAAGCACTATTTCACTTGTTTTTTATATGATGTTTTCTTTAAATGATTTGACACATTTATGTTGGACAGACAGACTATCGTTCAAATATTGTTATTGAAATGTATCTATACTATATTTATCAAACTAAAATACCACACCACCACCATCTGTGCATTTTTTCCCTTGATTTGTTTCTGATTTCATTTTGATTTCATGGACATAAACAATACGCTTCTAATCTGTGCTATTTAACATAATTGAAAATAAATAAATAAATCAAACTTAAAGAATCAAATCAAAATTCTTCTTCAAAAGTCTGACTTCTGCTTCAAACCACTTGTTTCTCCCAAAAGACTGAGGATTATCTGTTGAACTCTTGCATCAAAAACCACAGCCTAATAATTGACCAATGGATGATTTGAATCGCTCAATATTTTGAAAAATCACCCAACTCTTCCATAAATTTATATTTGTAGCTTGTTGTTCTGTAGTTTTGAACAGAAAATGCTTATCTAGGTTTACATTTTAGCTTAGAATCAAATGCTCTTCCTGGGATCTTTTCTGATTAATTACAAATGTTTAATAGGGGCTGGGCAATATCATATTATATATCATATATCCGATATTCATGTGTAAAAGTTGAATCTTAGAATATTGTGATATGATTGTACTTGCATCACAACTCATTTTGCAAACGAGGCAAACAAAACTGTAGCTAATATCCCAGTGTTGCCATATTTTCAGAGATTAAAAAAGCGACAAACCTTCAAACCATCTTTCATTAATAAAGACTTCAAAACACTTTTTGTGCTTCTTATTTTATTAGTGGGGATATTTTCATAGATCACACTTGAAAAACCACTAAAATTCACAACCTTGACTGTCAAAAATCATAAGCAACTCTCCAAAATAAAGAAGCCCAAAGTTCCTGTAAAGATGCAGACCAGAATTTTCATCTGATCTCTAAAACCTTGTACAAAGTAACCTCTGCCCAGACAGTGAAGGCTCTGCAGAGGCTAAAAAGTAAGGGGAACTTACACTGTAATAGCCTGAAACACATAATTACAACAATAGTAAACACTATATACAGTATATTGTCAATTATATTTTCACCGCAAATTTTTAGGCCATATTACCCTGTCCTAATGGTACTACATACAGTATATTTACAAGCACACAGAATATGAAAGCTCAGTGCAAGATAGACAAGTCAAAACTCTGAACAGTACTGTATGTAAGGCTGCTATATCTTCTCTCTTCAATTGTTTTTAATCACATTGTTTTATATTTAGGATTGTCTCCACAGATTATGACCATCTGCCTGATTTACATTATATTTAACTGAATATTTAAGAGTACAAATGTATGTGATCGTGTCTGCTGTTTAAATAATCTGTGCATCTCGTCTAACACAGACTCTGTTCATGTTTTCCAGATTGTCCATAGATTATTAATGGCTGGTTTATGTAAGGCGGCTGCAGCTCTTTCATCGTCACATGCTGCTTACTCTGCTGCCGGGCACCAAAGCTATGTGAGTCAATTAACCTCCTCTCAACATGTTTGTAGGTAACAGAAACTGCAGGTAAAACATATACACACATATGTTTAAATTAGGGCTGCAACAAGTTAATTAATCAGAACTACTCGATTATGTGAGTGTGAGTAAAAGCTTAAGCGATACTGGAGAGTAGAACTTGTTTACATCCTTGGTCCGGTGAGTCTTTTTCTCACCAAATAACTTCCTGTCTCTAATGTTTACGTCGCACAGGTCACACTAGTGTTGTGTTTCATTCTTGCAGTAAAAGTTGAGGCTGAGAATGTCTGGTTTTTGAGAACTGAAACCACCTCGTTTCAACACACCAAACAGATATTTGAAACCAGGAACTGAACTTTGCTCTGATCAGCACTTACATTGTCTTCGCCGTGGAGCTCCTTTCCTTTTGGGCCGTTTTGGTAATTTATTTCCAAATCATGTTCTTCTCTCCACTGCAGCGTTGTAAGCAGAAATGTCTCATAAAATACACTGAAGAGCAAGGACCACATCACAACTGAAGTATGAAATTAAGATAAATATAGCGGGTATTCCCTCTGGCCCCCAAGGTGATTTCTGATTATTATTGACAGTGGCCCATTGACCAAATATAGTATTGTTGAGAAATGCACCAGAATATATCAAATTACATAAAATATGTCAAACATTTCCTGGAGAGAACGTCTGATTGTGGTTACCTACTTATTTTTTTAATCACTTTTGTGTCTATGATGTAAAATGTAAAGAATAAAAGTGGGCACTGTATAATATATATTATATTAGACTTTATATACCCGATAGTCTTTTTTATATAGAATTCAGGCCTATTTTAAACATCTGACCGTACACCAAACTCTGACTCTGATCATTTTAACCCCAGCTTTATTCCAACAACATGCAGTTTAGGGAATGCTTGATGGTGGTCAGAGGTTGAGGTGCCAGGTGTTTAGGCGACTCGATTCTGCTAAAATGCCCCAGGGCTGCTGCTGTCACTGGAGTGAGGATTTATAAAGCACTTTGGAAGACATCTGTCTTTGTAAATGTGCTATATAATTAAATAATTCATTAATCATTCATTTCAGCTTGAGATCCCTTTTTTCAGATGACATAAATAGATCCACAATGAACTATTGTTTTATTAATAGATTAGTTGAGCAAATATACTTTTGATTAATTAATTAGTTTGGAACACAAACGTCTCTTAAATATAAAAATTTGCCTAATCTGGGCTTAGGTAGCTTCGCTTTATGATGTTTCTGAGGTGTAGATTAACAGACAAACTGGTTCGGTCAAAACACTAAAATGACACTGTATTTATGTCATTGTTGTTCAATCTGAGGATTTCCTCAGCTCATGCATGTGTTGAAGCCTCTGTCGAGACCAATTAGAGATCAATTAGTTGTGATTAATTGATCAACTTGTTGTAGCCTTAAACATAAAGTCAAATCATAATAGATTTATAACTTGTTATTCTAACTACGTTTTTAATTATTGATTAATTGTTTGGAAATGAAAAAAAAAAAGTATAACAAATGTTCAGATATATTATCATTTCTTTAAAGTTTACAGATTATTTTTTTATTTTATTTTTCCACATTTTTGTTGCATGATGTGAACTAAAATATACTCTATACTTAGTTTTTGAGTATCTTCAAAACAATTTGAGCTTGATATGATTTCAAATGGGACATTTTGTGTTGCATTTGTTCAATGCTGTAAGAGTGTACAGCAGCTCATCCCAAATATTCTCACTGGGGTTAAGATCTGTGGAGACAGTCCATGTGAAAACGACGTCTCATGCTCCTGAATTACTCTTTCCCACTGTTAGTCCAATGAATCCTGGCTTTGTCGTGTTGGAATCAGTTGATGGGATAAACTGGTCATTCAGGTGATCACATGCTTCAGGCTCACAGGGCAGTTTCAGAGTCTTAAGACCATTAAAAAGTACTGAATTTGATAGTGCCAAATTTAAGTTGTTATAAGCATTATATTATACCAATAGTATTACATTTAAAGTTATTGGTCTTAAATATTCAGTATTCTTGTTGTAGTTTATTTTTTTTTTGTGAGAATTAGGTTTCACTGTTTACAATTCATGATTAAATTTACGCATAAGTCAGATATCTTTATATATATTGCTGTAGAAGTTTCAGATCTGAAAATATCAAAATGAATGAATGTGTGTGGTGAGTTTAGTAGAACACATGCTTTATTATCACCCAATGACATCATAAAGTGGAGTATAGTGTTTTCTGTTTGTGAGAGAAAAACAGTCTAAATTTGCAGGATTTGTGTTGTGCATGTGGAAATGAGAAAAGTAATTTTTTAAATCAGGAATTATCATTATAATATAGATAAAATTCAGTGTAATACTGTATGAACCCTTTAGCAGAGGTTGATGGTTTTTGTGTTCTATTAAAGGTGAAGTAGCTGATTTATATACAATTTAGCTTGCTTACTTAATCTTTTCACATTGCACACACAATTAAGTTTTTAAACCTGACAACTTCCTCATAAATCCTTTAACACAGGATTAATATCAACTTCATCATCAATCAATTAATTTTGACTGCAATTTCGGCTTAAACCTCCTTTTTACAAACAACAAAGTGAAACCGAAGAGGAACACTCAAGCACAGCCAATCAGAGAGCTGCATTCAACTCCTGATGAGAGCCACTTTATTTTCAGTTCAGACACCACACAATGGTTCATTTTTCACAAAGTGCTGCATTTATCATACTTTTTAGTGGAAAACTCATTTGCAACTAAAAAGTTAGTTAACACCAACTTTAATCACAATTTTGCACGTATGCAACTAATTAATCTAGCCCATTTTCATCAATTTAGAAGTTGTGTTGTGCTAAATAATTATAAAAAATGATATTGCTCTGAGTGAGCTTGTATCTCCACAGAATTGACTTTCATATATCCTAGAAGAAAGCCTCCTCTTGCTTGTACACATGTTGTTCTTTTAGCTATAGTTTTGTACAGTATGACATAAGCTTTATCTCCATGAAGAATCTTCCATAACTTAACTTTCTATTTACACAGAATCATGCAGGTGACTTTTCATTCTTCACATCATAACAGATGCTGCATAATCTAGCTTCATAATTCTAACTAGATTTAACGTTGGGTTAAATCTGACTTGACAGATTTGTTTGTTGGATTATCAGTGCAAACAGAAATGATCTCTCTGGTGCTGATGCCTGCTGCGGAGTCAGGGAGGGTTTTATACCAACATCAGTGGAACATAGTCCTATTGATTCTTTCTCATGTTGGCTCTGTTTGTTTCCCTGCAGCAGATTTCAGTTGTTTTGTTCTGTTATCTGACTGTTCCATATACAGTTTGTACAGTAATACACATGTGACACATCGTCGTTATGTAGCACTAGAGCATTTGTTGTGTAAAAGACCAGTTTTTGTCTTTAACATTTATGAGTGGGTTTTGGAATGTTAGTCAACCTTTGGCAAACATGACTGTGATGGAATGTAACGTTCATAATGTCACTTCTCAGAGCCACTGAACTGTGTGACAAGCTAAAATACACACACATTTCCATAAAATAAGATATATAAGCCTACTGTGGTCATCATGAATTGTTAACGTCAATGCTAGACGCTCTGTTGAGTCAAATGTTGATGAATGAGCAGATTTTAAACGCTGCAATATCTGAATGTGTCCAATAGATGGCACTGCTTTTATACTAAATTCAATCTTTGCAAACCCCAAAGTTTTGTGTTTACCAGAGTAGTAATGTGTTGTGTTGTTAATATAGAAATAAATGACTTAAGCATATATTTATTGCATTTTAAGAAAGAGCTTGATAAATGCTTTGCTTTTATGTATTGGAAAACATTGAGCTTTTGACATAATTTGTGAGTTCAAACCACTTTTAGTACTATGTTTTAAAATTTTTTGCAATTGGCTTTTATATCTTAGAAAAAAAGTAGGCAGAATAACGTGATGGCATGTAACTATAAGTATTTTTACTCAAGTACTGTACTTTTTTTTTTTTTAGTATCTGTACTTTGCTTAAGTATTACAAAAAATATGGTGATTTTTACTTTTATTTCTTACATTTTTCAAGAAATCTCTTTCTTCTCCCTACATTTTAAAAACAAGTTAGTTACTTTCTTAAGTCCACAGACAGTTTTTTACCTCTCTTTCTTTTTTACCTGGAGACACGGTGGCGCAGCAGTTAGCGCTCTGGCCTCATAGCAAGAAGTTCCACGGTCCTTGTTTTTGTGTCACATGTCTGTCATTACACAGACAAGTATCACACCAACACACATGAAAACCACAGCATGTTCTTTCTTTATTAACCTTTTATAGTGTAAATCGTCATTCTCAATCAGACCCTAAAGAGTCTTTAAAGAGCCGCATCTGGCCTTGAAGCCGCAGGTTGCAGACCTTTGGCTTAGCATGTAAATGTTTGAACTTTTTTTTTAGTTTACACAAAGTTGTTGCACATAATGGATACATGATTGATGATTCTATTTTCCTATAGTTTATTGTAAATACATCTGTACTTATTTTTTTTTCCTTGGAGAGCCAAAATTAGTGTGTTTTTTTCCTTGACAGGCTAAAATATAAATTTGAAGTGTGCCACCAAACTATGCTATGATGGTTAATTTGTCTTTTATTAACATGTATTTTAAATAAACTTGATTAGGTGTGCACAAATAAAAAAGATAGTCCTAACAAACCTCATCCTCCCTTTGTCGGCCAAATTAGTCCAACTTTGAAGCAGACATGGATGCTAAAAAACTAACACAACAGTGGTACCAATTCAAACATAATTTCCAGTTGAAAGAAGTTATAGAGCCACTGTCTTGGATAATGATAAAGTTTTACTGATTTGTGTAATTCTCATAGTGTTATAATAGTCACCAGGCATAGTCCTTGCATCATTAATTAGAGGCCTTTTTCACTGTACTTGTTGTCAGTCCAGTTTCATTTTGTCTCGTGGAACGGGCCAGTTGAAAATGCTTAATCCCAGAGCTGCCCGGCGACGGAGAGGCAGGGCTTAAAAAGTGCCCTTTAACTCAGCGGCATTTGATCCAGAGCCCGGGCGAGGGATTCAGGCCGGGCTGTCCAAACATCAGTCTGTACGTCCCAAAGGCCTGTATTGATCAGTGTGCATAAAGTTCTCTCCGACTGTGAGCCATCCATCAGCGCAGTCTCAACAACAGCACTTACAATCGAACATCCTAAGACCTGCCTCAGCTTGTACACAAACACATTTGGAAACTTAGTTGAAATAAGTGACACCTCTGTTGTAAATTTAAGTAACCTGGAGAAATGGTGCTATTCAGTGTACATTGTAGCTGAATACCGACTTCTTGTGCAATATTTAGTAACAGGAGATCTAGAGCCCAAGCTTCAGCAATACTTAGCGAAAAGTGGATCTGGTTTCTGTTTTGTTCCAATAAAATTATTTTATTTGTGTGATTGGACATTTATCATTAGAACAAAATCTAACTTTACTACTTTGGTCATTAATTTAGCTGAAATTATTTATGTTTTTCAGTCGCTTGTGATATTTGTCTTCTACAAAGAGACGAAAAACATAAATATCTTGGTATTTTTTATTATCTTGTGTATCTTATTTTTGTGATTCAACAAAAATTAAAGCTGGAGTAACTAACTTTTTTTACTTATAAATTAGTAACTTTTTTTTTTTCTTCTAAAAAGTACATGGTAAATGCAGCACGTTCTGAAAAAATTAGACCTGTGAGTACTGTCTGAATTGAATAACAACAAATTTATTTCTCTTACGAGGAGCTGTATGCTGCGCTCTGGATTGGCTGTGCTTGAGTGGTCCTCTCCACTTTCACTTTTCCGTTCGTGTTTTTTTTAAGACAGAATTGCTACAAAATGAACACATAATAATGTTAACTATGTGTCAAAGTACTTACGAGAGGAAGTTGTCAGATTTAAAATCTAAATTGTGTTTGCAGTAGAAAAAGCAGCTACCCCACCTTCAAGTATTTTACCACGTTTCTGAAACAACAGCTATATGTACCTTTAAGGAGAGATTTTCTTTTTTGTGCTTTGTTTTTTAGGATGTTTGACTCTTTTGAATTTTTATTATAAATGATATGTCCATGTTGCATATTGTTTTATGCTTACGTACATATTTTAATTGAGAACAGATACTGCTGGTCTAATGTATGTCGGCTAAATGAGACACCCTTTAATGAGCACAAAACACCCAGTGATTCTGCTGTTCATTATTGCAAAAGCAAACAATGCAGTGGCTGAAAATGGCATTCAAACGTGAGCTAAAGCGTGAAGAGGGACAGCGCTCATTCATTTAGTACAATACTTCTTTTCTGCTCCTGTCACTGTAACCTCCTGCTACATGTATGAAAGACGACAGTGTGTGTGTGAGAGGGAGAGAGAGAGGGAGGAAGAGAGAGGGAGAGAAAAGA
>JBBPFD010000502.1:0-16410 GCA_038363315.1 Mugilogobius chulae
ATGATTTATAGATGTTGGCCAAAGCGAACATTTTAAATCATCAGCAGGTAGGCAGGTAATGGCTTTAGATAACACCCACATATTATGCGAATATATCGGTTTGCTTGGGTCATATCACTGATAATGTAATTACTAAGACTTGATGATATAAGACATCCTCTATTTGTACTTTTAGAGAACCTCTAAGTAACCATCAGTAGATCCAGCATTTCTGTGGAGCGATAGTGGACGGTTGTTTGGCGGTAGGTAGGAAAAATATGGCAAGAAGATATCATGTACTCAATTTTGTTAATAACAATATAAAACGTTATCATGATACTAGTAAGAGCATAGTAAGAGTTCAATAAGGGAGTCACTCGTCATAAATCGATTTAAGATGTCGTTTTTATTAATGCTGTAGTTGGAGAGGACTATTGTATAGTATATTGATTCGAGCACATAGACACGCGACGCCTCGCTCACAAGTATTGGACAGGCATGTGATAGAAGATCGTTCATATCATCTATCCCTTGGGTGTGGGTAACATGTGGTTGCTAGTCTGATCAGCCGGTCTATTATGACAAGGTAACACGTCTTTGCCGTTTTAGTTTTTATCTTTTTTTTAATTCCTGTTGAACTAAAGTGCTTGCAACTGTATCGGCAAATTTTATGGGACTAGTTAAGGCTTTATATCATATTCGGTCATCTTAGGTGGAGGGTGGCCGCAGGAACGTGCGGGAGAGGTGACAAGATAAGACAATTCTCCGTCGTTCCGAATAAACTGTTTTTACCTCGTGGCATGATAAGTTTTTCAGCATCATTTTAGGCAGTAGATTTCTAATTTTGGCTATGTTTCGTAAGTGAAAATAGGCAGTTTACACGCTTGGCTAATATGTGCTTTAAATGAGAGCTCTTGGTCAAATAAGACTCCAAGGTTTCTTACAGTCGAGCTGGAGGCTACACTGACATTGTCCAGTGTGATTATCTGCTCGGTTAGAGGTCTCACAGGTGTTTAGGGCCGAGTAAAATCACTTCTGTTTTATCAGGATTAAGAAGTAGGTAGTTAAGGCTCATCCAGGTTTTTATATCCTTCACACAGGCACTGAGTCTTTCTATTTGATCAGTCTGATCTGGTTTCATTGATAGTACAGCTGAGTGTCATCTGCATAACAGTGGAAGTCAATGCCATGCTTTTTGATAATGTTACCTAGCGGCAGCATATAGAGAGTAAAAGAATTGGACCAAGTACAGAGCCCTGTGGCATACCGCAGGTTACTTTAGAACACTGTGAGGAGCTTTGGTTTACATTAACAAACTGATACCTATCGGTTAAATAGGATTTAAACCAGCTGAGAGCAGATCCTCTGACACCTACATCACATTCTAATCTCTGCAGTAAAATATTGTGATCAATCGTATCAAACACTGCGCTGAGATCCAGCAGAACCAGGATTGAGATCAGTCCGTTGTCAGCAGCTAATAACAAATCATTTGTGACTTTAAGAAGAGCTGTTTCCGTACTATGATGAGCTCTAAAGCCAGACTGAAATGTTTCAAATAAATTATTCTCCTGTAGGTGGCGACAAAGCTGTTTAACTACAACTCTCTCAAGTATTTTGGAAATAAAGGGAAGATTTGAAATAGGTCTATAATTAGCTAAAACTTCAGGATCAAGGTTTGGCTTTTTCAAAAGAGGTTTAATTACAGCATATTTAAAAGACTGTGGGACATAGCCACTTTTTAATGAGGTATTTATTATGCTAAGAACAGGATCTATTATCAGAGGGAGAATGTCTTTGAGAAGCCTACTTGGGATTGGGTCTAAAATACAAGTTGAGGTTTTAGAAGACATAAAACTGAGGTTAAATCTGCTTTACTGAGCGTGACAAAGCTGTCTAATATTACAGGTGGATTTAAATGAGACCCTATCTTTATAGCTTGGATTTGTTCATTGCTAGTAGCAGGAGTGATTTCATCTATTTTATCTCTAATATTCATTATTTTGTTAATAAAAAATGTCAGAAAATCATCAGAACTGAGAGTAACTGGGATTGATGGTTCTACTGCACTGTGGCAGTTAGTCAGCCTGGCTACAGTGTTAAATAGAAACCTAGGATTATTTTTTTTTACTTCTATTAGATTTGAATAGTATCTGGTTTTCTGACCCTGCGACGAGTTGGCCACTGTCCAGGGTGTTCCCCGCCCAAGGCCCAAAGTCACTGGGATAGGCTCCAGTCACCCGCGACCCCTAACGGATTAAGCGGTAGAAATGAATGAATGAATGAGTATCTGGTTTGAGCCGTACGCAGAGCCTGTTTATAAGACAGAAGGCAAGTTTTCTATGCTTCTAGAGACTGCTCAGTGTGCGATCTGCGGTACGGTCGTTCTAATTTCCTAACCTTTTGTTTAAGTGCACGCAGTTCTTCATTATACCATGGAGAAGATTGTCTTGGCTAACAACCCTCTGTTTTAGTGGAGCTACAGAATCAAGAGCAGTTTTCAAGGAGTCCATGGTTTTATCAACAAATTGGTCACTTATATTAGGATTAAGCCTATCCTCATCTGGGTCACATGACATGTCGCTGAATATTGGCCCTATTATTTCTTTAAACTTTACAACTGTTTTTTTCAGATATTGTCCTTTTTGTTATTATTTTATTCTGAGGAGCAGAGAAATCTTTTAGAATGAACTGAAAAGTAATTAGAAAATGATCTGATAATACTGGGTTTTCTGGAGGACATTTAAATCACTGATCTCTAAACCATATGTAAGGACAAGATCTAAAGTGTGCTTGTGACAGTGTGTTGGTTTGTTTACACTCTGAACGAAACCAATGCAATCTAAAGAGCACTGAAAGCTTTACTTAGGCAATCATCTTTCAGGTCCATTTTTATGTTAAAATCTCCGAGGATTATTATTTTATCCCAGTCTAAGACTAAGCCTGATATAAAATCGGAAAACTCAATCAGAAACTCAGAATAAGGACCAGGAGGTCGGTAAATTATTATGAATAACACACCTTTTTGGGTTTTTCCATTGGGGGCAAGACATAGATAGTGTGAGGCTTTCAAATGAGTTAAATGCATAATTAGTTTTAGGACAGAGAAGTACATTAGAGTGAGAAATAGCTGCTACACCTCCACCACGACCTGTGCTCCTAGCAGTCTGAAAGTTGAGGTAATTTGGAGGTGTAGACTCATTTAATCTTAAAGTCAAAGTCAAAGTCATCTTTATTGTCCCACTAGGGGAAATTGGTTTTGCAGCATCTCACAAAAACATATAAAACACAGTCAACAAACAAACAGACACAGCAGATTCCAATAAGCACATACAGGGAGGGACGTCACAATATAAAAAGAGAAAAAGAATGCAGATATGTATACTCATATTCTCTAAAGTGCTTAGAGCCATTAAGGTGCTTCACAGCAGTTGGAATAAATGTAGTTCCCAACCTCTTTGTCCTACAACCAGGAACTCTATAGCGCCGCCCAGAGGGCATAGTTCAAACTGCGACCTAAGAGGATGGTCTTGAGAACCAATTATGGCACAAGCCCTGGTCTCCACCCGTTTTCTGCACAGATCTCCGAGCTGAGTCTGCTGAATCTCTGAGATCCTACTGGCCACTTTGACCAGATTTCCAAGTCGATTTTTATTTGTGAGAGAAAGGCTACCAAACCACGCAGCTATACAAAAAGTTAAAACAGATTCAATGAAGGCTCGATAAAACAAAGTCATCATTTCAGATGAGACATTAAAAGTGTTAATTCGCCTTAAAAAATACATTCTCTGTTGTACTTTTCTATGCACAGCATCAACCCAGGGCTCAAAACACAACTTTTTGTCAACAATTACTCCCAGGTATTTGTATGGTCGACGAGCTCAATGTCTGTGTCTTTAATGACTGTGATGGTGGGAAGTGGAGGGGCCCTTCGGAAGTCTATCACCATATCTTTGGTTTTTGAGACGTTGAGATGTAAAAAGGAGCCATCACACCACTCAACAAAGTCACTGAGGACTGGCCCATGATCCTGCTCATCCTCCGACAGCAGACTCACGATAACAGAGTCGTCAGCGAACTTCAGGATGTATCTGTCCTGATGTGAGCTTCAACACTGATTTGTGTAGAGGATATACAGGAGGGGAGATAGGCCACAACCCTGAGGAGAGCCAACAGATGTAATTGTAGCCTCAGACATCATACTGTTAGCCCTGACACACTGGGATCTCCCGGTTAAAAATCTAATATCCAGCCAACCAAATTTAAATCCAGATTAAAATCAGAGACCAGTCTGTCAACTAACAAAAATGGCTGGATAGTGTTAAAAGCAGAAGTAAAATCAACAAATAAAAGTCTTACATGAGTCTTAGCCCTGTCCAAATGGCAACAAATAAAGTGCAATAGTGTAATCACAGCATCCTCCACGCCCCTGCCTGACCTGTAAGCGAACTGCAGAGGGTCTAACTTGTCCTCCACCTGCAGCAGGATAGCCTCCTTAATAATTTTTTCAAAGCTTTTCATATCAAAGAGGTCAAGGCAACAGGTCGAAAGTCATTTAAGGTTTTAGGAGCACTGCACTTTGCTAAAGGTACGATTGTGGACTGCTTCCAAAGTTTAGGGACTCTCTGTTGTGACAAAGACAGATTAAAAATATACTGAAAAATGTCACATAATTGGTCAGCACATGTTTTTAGTAAATGGCCACTAATGTTGTCAGGCCCTGGAGACTTTGACTTGGTGTGCTTAAACATTTTTGCAACAGTGCTGCTACGACATACAAAGATGGAGATGCCTGCGTGGAAACCCTGATTTCTTCTGTCCTTTCATCAAAATCAGAACTGTTGACCTAGAGTAAAATTTATTAAGTTCATCAGCCAGATGTTTGTCACAATCATAGCCACTCAGAGTAACTCTATGTGCTTTAGCAGCTGCCCCTTACATAGTCATCTTGTTGAAGCCAAGTTTCAGTGAGAGCTAAAATATCAATATTATGATCTTGAATTATCTCATTAACTAAAGAGATTTAGAGGAGATTGACCTTATGTTTAGTAGACCACATTTTACATGTTTATTTGTTTGTTTTGGTGATATCACACTTTGGTATTTGTACTAAGTTATTTAGTCTGACACCTGAGCTAGCCTTTTTTGGATGAAACTATTTGAGATAATTCTTGCGGGGGAGACACACAGTCTCTATTTGCTTTGGAAAATCGGAAAACTGTCATACCTTTTCAGTAAGGGTTTCCGAGGTTGAAGGTTAAACCAGTTGAATAGTGAATGGTTGTGTTTGTAGTGAAATAACAGTGTTGAGTTTCCCTCTCCTCCGCCTCAGACACATGACTTCACCTTGAGACTTAAACAATGCCCCCTACCTCAACCCTTCACACCTCTGCTTCAGCCCATCTCCCCCAAAGAACCACCACATGCTTTCCTTTGTTATTCTAATGCTGATGTTTTAGCTCTGCTGTTGAACAGAAACACCCCACTGTGAGACAACTGATGCTTTTCTTCTCTTTGCATCTCCATGTCTACATTAGCTCTTAAAAAACAGAATTATTTTTATTACAGACACAGAATAAATGCAAGTTTAAGAAGAGAAAGAATCAAGCTTTTTACACATTTAACTTACTACTGTTGACTGTATTTTAAAGTTGTGTGTCTTTGAATGTGTCTGAAAACTCATCTATCTATTATATCTTTTCGAATAAGAGAGAAAATATATAATAATATTCAAAAATAACATTTTTACCAGCTAAATGTAGATAAAAACAATACATTTCACATGTAACACTCTCACAAAATATTTGCATTTAGAGCTTTACAAGTTAACTCAATGCACATTACATTTATAAAGAGCATATTTCAGCTCAGAGATATAAAGAATTATAATGAATCTTTTGTTTTGTAACTTTTAACACCTTCCAAGACTTTTTCATGTAGAATTAGTTTTAGGACTGTTTAAATTCTCTCATGTGGTTGTTGCAAAGCTACCCGCCATAAAGGCTTCTGATTGGCTTATGTGGGCCAATAGAAAGTTAGCATGGTGTTGTTTGTGTCACAGAAGCAGGAGGAGAGATCTGCCTTTCCGAGGCGGAAGGATGAGCTGGTCCGAGGGAAGTGCGTGGATGTCTGGCGCGGAAAATGAAAACCATCAAGATACCGAAATTTGGAAAACGCAAAAAAGTAGGCGTAAAAGGAAAAAGTCGAGACAACAGAACGAATCTTCTTACTCAGAGGTAACTGAAGGAGAAAGTGGAGAGGAAACTGAAGAAGCAAAAGAGTTCAAAGTTGTGCTGAAACTGGTCGAAGACGGTGCATCATTCAGTAGGTGGAACCCAATTAAGCTTGCTCAAGAGATCAACAAAGCTGTTGGAGTAGTCAAATGTGCAAAAACAATATGCGATGGTCCTTGCTAGTTATCTGCAATAATGAGACAGATAAGGAAAAACTGATAAAAATGAAATCAATTTTTGGCGAGAGAGTGAGTGGAAAAATAGTGGAAAACAAAGCATTCACACGTGGTGTTATATCTGGAATCCCCCCTGATGTGTCAGCAGATGAAATCAAATCAAACCTGAAAGGAGGAAAGATCATAGAGGTTAAACATCTGAAAGCACTCCGGAATGGTGAAAGAATCTACAGCTATTCTGTCATGCTTAAACTTGATGAAAAATTCTTCCAGATAAAGTGTCATTGAATTTATATCTTATAATGTGCACCCATACATCCCCTCGCCACTTCGATGCTTTAAATGCCAAAAGTTTGGTCATGTGGCTGCTATTTGTCGAGGGAAACAGCGATGTGGAAGATGTGCAGGAGAGCATGAATATGGCAAATGCAAGGAAGGAGCAAAAATGAAGTGCTGCAACTGTGGAGGGAGCATAGCTCTGCGTATCGGGGATGTGAAGCTAGCAAAGGGCAGCTGAAGTACAAAAAGCTAAAGTCACTACAGGAATCACGTATGCAGAAGCTGCTAAAAACGTGCCCGTCTTATCCAGAAATATGACCTCAGTTGTTGCCAGTAATGCCCCCCAGTGTCGAAAGTGCAGTAAAATATCAGAGGACACTTTGTTGTTAAAAAACAGAACTTCTTACTTTTCATGGTTGAGGCCATAAACTGCAGCATACAAGCTAAAGGAAAAACAGAAAAAAATAGTTATTATTGTAAAAGCAGCAGAGAAACATCTAGGCGTTTCTGATATTACATGGGAATCAATGAATGAAGAATTAATGCTGAAAAATTAAAAAGCTGCCTCTTCTAGACAACCTGGCCCATGTGGTGCATCATCCTCTTGATGTTAATAGTATTCCAGTGGAATGCAAGGAGCTTGATAAGTAATGGACAGGAACTTAGAAGTAGATTTTAGATTTAAATGAAAAGCCGCATGTACTTTGTGAAAACAGGAAACATGGCTCAAGCCTAGACTTGATTTAATTATCCCAGGTTACACTTCAATAAGAAATGATAGGGAACAAAGACAAGGTGGAGGGTTGCAGCATTTGTTCAAAATGGTTTGAGTCAATAACAATTACTGTATGGACAAGCAAGGGTCAATTCTCAGTAATACATTTTTATAATCCTGGTAACAGGTTGAGCTCTCAGATTTTAGAGAATTTAAATATTCAAGCACAGGGAAAAGTTATATGGTGCTGGGATTTTAATTCACACAGAACATTATGGGGGGATTTGAATACAGATGTGAATGGTGTGGTTATCGAAGAGTTCATTGAAGCTAAGTCACTAGTATGTCTGAATGATGGCAGTGGTACGAGATATAACTGTTCAAATAATACAGAAAGTGTTCTAGATTTAACAATGGTGTCTAATGTAGTGGCAAGTTGTGCTTCATGGAAGGTGATGAGGGACTCCCTAATAGGAAGAGATCATTTTCCCATAATTACTAAAATAGGAGTAGATGTTAGTGGAGAAGTTGAATTGCAGATTCCGAGGTGGAATTTTGATAAGGCACATTGGGTGGTTTTCCAAGAAACAGTTAAAGTGCGATGTGCAGAATTAAATGAAAAAGGATTATCGGATGTGGAAATGTACAGTAATGAATGACTTCTGTAATTATTCAGGCAGCAGAGGCTACAATCCCAAAAGTTGGAGGGAGAAGAAGAAACAAAGGTATCCCTTGGTGGAATGAGAAGTGCAGTGAGGCTGTTAAAAAAGAAATAAGGCACATAAGCGACTTGAGAAATCCTATATATTGGAATTACTCATTGAGTACAAGAGGGCTCAGGCTCTTGTTAGGAGAACTATAAGACACTCAAGAAGGAATTTTTGGAGAAGGTACTGTGATACAATTGGACGAGAAACAAAACTTTCAGATATTTGGGGAGTTATTAGGAAAATGAATGGAATAAAGAAAACATATTCAATGCCAGTTCTACAGAGTGACTCTGTCTTTGCAGTCAATAGTAAGGATAAAGCTGAGCTACTTACAAGTACGTTGATTAAAGTGCACAGTTCAAATAACCTCTCAGTTGTTGCAAAGGAATGTAGAGACTGAACTGAACGGGCGACACGGTTGCGCAGCGCTTAGCGCTCTGGCCTCATAGCAAGAAGGTCCCGGGTTCGACTCCCGGGCCGCCCGGGAGTTTGCATGTTCTCCCCGTGTCTGCGTAGGTTTCCTCCGGGTGCTCCGGTTTCCTCCTACAACTAAAAACATGTCCAATGTGCCTCCCCTGACCTTTCCAGGACTACAGATGGAAATTAGCTCTAAGCTACAATCTGGTACAAGCATCTCTGCCATTGTGCTTAATGTAATTGTACATTGTCCTTAATAAACCTTACCTTACCTTACCCTAGCCGAAAACCCAGGAGTTACTCTCAAAAAGAATGTCTCTAGCGAATACTTGGATAGACCATTCAGTATGATTGAAATGAAAAAAGCAATTTCGTCTGCAAAGCAATCCACTCCAGGTAAAGACGGAGTTTGTTATGTAATGCTGGCAAAGATGGAGGATAGCTCACTGGAAGTTGTGTTGCATCTATTCAACTTAGTTTGGCAGACAGGGAAGATTCCTGATTCTTGAAAACAGTCCATTATTGTGCCCATCTTAAAGCCTGGCAAAGACCCCTCAGACCCAAAAAATTATCGACCTATTGCGCTTACCTCACAACTGGGCAAAACTATGGAAAGAATGATAACAGCAAGACTTGATTATTTTTTGGAAAAAAATAAAGTACTTAGTCAGTTCCAAAGTGGATTCTGTAAAGGAAGAAATACGATGGATGCAGTGTTATGTTCAGAGTCAGAGATAAGAAAAGCCCAAACAAATAAAGAAATCGTATTGGCAGTGTTCTTCGACATTGAGAAGGCCTATGACATGCTGTGGAAGGAGGGAATGTTGATGAAACTAACCATGCATGGAATAGGAGGAAAATTGTATAATAGAGGTTATGCACTGACATCATTTTATTCCAAAAAAGCTTAGCAACTTTAGAAAGAGTGGCATTTCTTCAATGTATTTCTTTGTTGTCGAGGCAACAGCTTGTCTGCTACAAGCTTGTCTGCTAACAACAGTTGATGATTTAGGACATTTTAACTGCAACACACGGACTCAAAAACATCTTTTTAAGAAGAAAAAGGTCATAAGTTCAACTGTGTGTGATTTCAATGTCTGAGAAATGTGAAAAGCTAAAGTTTATCTGCTTTGCTACAACTGTTGACTTGATTTTCTCTTTTTACATGTCAGTTACAAACTTGTAGACAAGTAAACTTGTTGTAGGTTGAATATGTTATCAAACTGTAGTTTATTTTTCCTGTTTTAGTTGTTTATTGAACTCTTATTAGAGAAAAAAGTCCTTTCTCTCCATTAACTCTCATGCATCCTTGCCACTCAGCATGAACATTTAGAATGCTGTGACGTCACCTGCAGAACCTCTACTTGGTGCTGGACTTTCTGTTTGGTCGGAAAATTGAAGTGAGAGTTGGCTCTACCTACTCTAACATGTACTCTGTGGAAAACGGAACGCCGCAGGGCAGTGTATGCAGCCCAGTACTTTTCAATATCATGATTAATTACATATTTGAAAATGTTGAAGAATCTATTGGTAAATCTGTATATGCTGATGATGGAGCCCTTTGGATTCGAGGTCGTAATTTGGAATATTTACAAGGAAAAACGCAGAATGCCATCAAAGAAGAAGAACGATGGGCCAATAAGTGGGCTGTTAAAATGTCTGTACCAAAAACCCAAGTTATCTGCTTCACAAGAAAACATAAGGATGTAACTTTGAATCTATACGGGCAAAGGTTGGAGCAAGTTAATGTGGTGAGGTTTTTGGGAATGATGCTTGATGAAAAACTTACATGGAAATGGCATATTGAGTCAGTGCAGAATAAATGTAAAAAAGTAAATCATTTGTTAAGATGTTTGGCGGGACAAGACTGGGGAGCAGAAAGGGGTGCCCTGTTAAGAGTTTATCAGGCCCTTATGAGATCATCTCTGGACTATGGTTGTTTCGCATATATGTCTGCAGCTGAAACTCATTTAAAGAAGCTCGATAAGGAGCAGACTCAAGCACTCAGGACATGCTGTGGTGTATTTAAATCATCACCTTTGACAGCCCTTCAAGTGGAGACAGGGGAGCTCCCTCTTCGACTGAGGAGAACTAAGCTGATGCTCGCTTACTGGACCAATCTCCAAGGACACAGTGCATCCCATCCCAGTTCTTAAAGATTGTTGGGAGCATGAAGAATCGGCCTTTTCTAGTTTTGGATGGATAGGTGATATAAAAGCACAGCAATTTGACCTCACTAACTTTAAGTACAGTCCAACTGTTCCTTGTTCTCCTGTTCCCCCGTGGTATTTTGTTATGCCTGCTCTGGACCTCTCTCTGCATAAATCTGTCAAGAAAAAAGCCAGAAATATTCCTGAGTGGCTTATTGTAGTGAAGTTTTTTGAACAATTCAAATGCAGCCTTGTGCTATATACAGATGGAGCAAAGGACCCTGAGAGTGAAAGAACTAGTGCAGCAGTGAATATTCCCCAATATGGCATTGGCATCAAGCGAAGAATCTCCAACCATCTTGCTGTATACACTGTCGAAATGATAGCCATTGCAATTGCATTAAATTGGATCTTGGTGAATTGTATCAAAAATATGGCTAAAGTTGTAACTGCTTCTGACAGTCAAGCTGCTTTATTAAGTATACAATCAGGAAAATCTTGTAGAATGGACATACTGAACTTTTCCAGTTACAAAATAACATTAAAGTGGTGTTTGTCTGGGTTCCTGCCCACGCTGGAGTGGAAGGAAACGAGGAGGTGGACATTATGGCTAAACAGGCTTTGAGATCAAAAGAAATAAATGTTCATGTTCCACTCAGCCGAGCTGAAGGAAAGTCACTCATTAATTCTAAAATAATAAAACTCTGGCAAGAATCCTGGGATTTTAGTGATACAGGGAGACATTTACATCATATCCAAAACACAGTAGGGAAGAGATCATTATGACCAGAATGAGGATTGGACATACTTGTTTAAACTATTCTTTGTGGAGAGTTGGACGGCATCAGAACGGAAACTGTAATTTCTGCTCTCAGCCTGAAACAGTCAAACATGTTCTTATAGATTGTGACCACTATCAACACCAGCGGAGACGACTCAGTTTGTATGTTGCAGAGAAAGGACTCCCTTTTAACATCAAAACATTACTTGGACTCAAGAATATAAGAAAAGAATTGTTTGTTTTCTTAAAAGAGAGTGATTTAATGTCACACATTTAAAATATCCCTCTGACCTGCATGGTCCGTACACCCCAGTACAGTAGGTGGCGGTAATGCTCCAATAGATGGTTGCCAACTGCCAACTAAACACCAAAGAGGAAGAAGAAGAAGCAGGAGGAGAGGGACAAAAGGAGCAGCAGAGACAGACCAGAGACAGTGAAGGGCAGAGACACAGCAGCAGCTCTTTTTGGGACAGGAACCAGCCTAAACTTTAGAGGGACTGAACCTTCACACTCTGTTCTTTGGTCAAAGCTCTTCAGGACTTTCTGCTGTTACTTCTACATTGAACCTGCTGCAACATCTGTGAGTCTGACTTTAGAATCTAACTGTAGCTCCATTGAAGTGAAAGAGCAGCCCTGGACAGAGTCTTTGCACTCGGCCTGATCAGATCAGAGCAATATTAACAAATGAAATGAGTGTATTGTGTTATTGAACTGTTTTATTGTCGTATGTTATGTAGGGTTCTTACAGTCATGGAAACATAGAGAAGTCCTGGAAAATTAAAATTTCCAGGTCCTTTGGAGTTTTATTGGTTTTGGAAAGGATAAAAAAAAAATTACAATATTTTGATTAAACACTAATATGTGACTAAACGAATACACTCTACCCAATAAAACTATAGTATTTGCAGGGAGTCTGAATTGAAATGGTATTTTTTTTTCTGATTGTTTTTTTTTTTTTTTCTTTAAAAACAAACATTAAGACCTCAGTGTAACCAAACTGAACATGTAACTAAGTCATATTTGTGTGGTGAATATTTAAAAAGAACTGGGGCCTCATTTATAAAGGTTTGCGTAGGATTTTTGCTGAGCAAGTGCGTACACCTAGTGGCCACAGGTGGCGTGCGCCACGCAAACTCCATATTATAAAAGCCTCCGTGCGCTCTCCTCCACGCAATCTGTGCTTTATAGATCCCACCTGCTTCTAGAATCTGCGCACGTGAAGCAGCGTCAGACCACGCCCTCTCCACACCTCCAATTCACCATGAAAGGTGATTCATGAATAATATTTTAATAGACATGAGGCGATAATCAGTGGGTTTGACGCACGGAGAAAGGCAAAAGGGAGGAGTCAGAGGGAGACTGACCAAGCAGCAGCAGCAGCAGCAGCAGCAGCTCGTCTGTCACATGTGGATTTACTACTAATAAAATGTGAATGAAAAAGACTCTTCTCCTCAAATTAGGCTCACGTTTTGAATGAATCAGATGTGTTTAACAGAATGTGCGTGAGATTTGGCCTCGTTCACTCACATAGGCCTTTATACGTGCACGCGGAAGTCTGAATGAATGAAACGAGGCTCATGAGCGCGCGAGGGTGACACAGATGCCCTCCCTGAACGAGCCAAAGAGCGAGAGGGAAATACAGAGGAGCCAGAGAATTGACAGCGTTACAGGCGAGAACGGGACGTAAAACTCCTGTTGCTTCTTTGCCTGCATGTGCGCGTCCGTGGCACAGACACTTTAGACATTTCCTTTACTTAGACAGAGAGGGTAGGCGCTCCAAAGCTCCCCGTTACCAATTAATAAAATGACTCGCCTTTGGTGCACCCCGGTTCGGGCAGGCTTTGTGGGGCGCGCGTTGTGTCAGAATGATTTCTGTCTATCTACATTCTGGTGCGTGCTGTATAAAAAGTTGGACCTGCGTCTTGTCCGAGGCTTTATTTATAAAACAAAACCTTGCCAATGTGCTGAGGGAGGAGTTTTCTCTCAGGTCCGAGCGTTGTTTCATACGTTCATAGATTACCCATTCGAAACAAAAATATATTGCAATATACTAGAATTTATATTGCAATACATTAGAAAATATATTTCAATATATGATAACATTTCTCATATATTTTAACATATATGGCAATATATAAGTGGACCATATATTGCTGTATAGTGAGTCATACACTGAAAAAAGTGATTCTGGACCATAATTTGTAATATTCTATAAGAATAAAAAGTACATATTTGAATAAACACTTTAAAGTACATTTATGTCTGAAACATCTTAAGTTTGTTGATACTTTAACTAGTGAATACTGAAGTACTGATAAGTGGATATTGACTCTTTAAAATCTCAGTATTGATGCTCATGCAAATATAATTTCCATATGCAAATGTTAAATTATTGTGGTAATTTCCTCATTGTTGTGTGTCAGTCTCACATCAGCTTCAGCTAACTAACTACCTGTTCCTGCTGAATTGTTTGTTATTTTTTTAAATGCCTTCATCTGTAAGGATGTACTGGTATCAAACAAATACCCCAAAAATCCCCCAAAATAGTATTATAAAAAAGTATAAAAAGTATTTTATGTTTACCAAACCTACCCATCACTAACAAGTCCATACAAAGAGCATCTATAAAGTTAAAAAGCCACTAAACGGCCAGAAAAAAGTTTTCTCAGCCCAGGTGCAACAATCAGAAAATACTCTTAGAGCAGGGCTATTCAACTAGATTTTACAGCAAGTCAATGCTAGAGCACAATTTGTGGACCAGATCAAAACTGATCAGTGGGCATTTTAGTTGATTAAGTTGATTTAAAAGTACATGCTACTTAATACCAGATCTAATCAAGAAATGTGGCCCAGTCCCTGGCCCACTTTACTATGATGGGCCAGTCTTTTTTCCTTAGCATTATGTTGCTGTATCCACCACTGTTCACTGTAAAGATACAGTGTTTCCCAGGCTTCTTCACAATGTGGTCCAGTTCATGGCCCATTTTACCATGGTGGGCCACATCATATTGTTTAGCGGGCCGCATTTGGCCCGTGGGCCGCAATTTGTCCCGGTGCCTGGAGAGATGCGGGAGCGCGGGGAGCGCGGGGCGTGTTCGCGGGGGCGTGTTCTTCTAGACCGGTGTAAACATGGCGCGGACCACATCCAGGTCTAACTTAGTGGAACAGACATTTGGATTATTCATCCCTCTTTTTCGGACCCGACGGGACATCGCGGAGCCTGACGGCCCTGAGTGAAGCCTGGAGTCTGGACAGGCCGCTGGATGAAAGCCAAGTCTCCAAATAGACTGAAGCAGCCTCTAAAAGCTAATGCGCTAACACCAAGCTAATGCTAAAGCTAAAGCTACCAATGCCCTATATGTTTTTGGATGGATCCGTTTGGTTACTTTCAGATGTTTATAGTGTAAAGTTACTAATGGAGACAACAGGACAGTCTGCTGTGACACAGGAAGAACCTTCCAGACACATGGACAAGCACAATGGACATTTACTGTGAACATTTGCTAACATAAGGACTAAGCTAACTCTGTGTCTGAGTTTGACTGTGTCTGACTTCATATCACTTTTAGTTTTGAAATAAACCTCTCAATTTGATGGTAGTAGATTGATGCATTGTTCAAATATTTTGAAATAAAGGATGGAAATTGTCATAGTTTTACATATAATTTCATATAATGTAAGTTATGTATATATTGCAAAGTATATTAAGTTTGAATGTATTTTTGCATAATAAAGTATATTATGTCATATATTTATAATGCTTCTTACAATATATATTCTTATAGATTATGAAATATATTTTAATATATAGAACAATATATTATCTTGTATAATGTAAGATATATTTCAATATATAGAACAATATATAATCTTTTATAATATGAAATATATTTTAATATATAGTGCAATATATAATCTTGTATAATGTAAGATGTATTTTAATATATATAGCAATATATTCCAGAGTATATTTAGGGTGAAATCAGGTAAATTGAGCCATCAGGTAAAATGAGCCACTTAAGGTCTGAGCCCCTGGTTCCTAAATAATCCACAGCCAATGAATGCAAAGTATGTTAAATTGTTGCCCTGCTTCTGCTGTACCAAAAACACTTGGTTTGATTGGTGTGTGGCTGATGTTGTGGGCGGTGCAAAGACTTAAATCCAGGCTGCAGAGGGTAAAGGTGAGAAAGTGCACTGGCAGACAAAGCTTCTTTGAAAATTATAAGGTTCATAACTTTTGAAAAACTAACAACACAGCTGTTTAATGGTATTAATGTTAGACATATTAGTCCCATGTGCACAATTCAATGTGTATTTTTCATTGTGGAACTTTTAATTTTTAATAAAACTCTTTTAAAGGGGTGGCTCATTTACATGAGTGCTATCAGTCGAATTGAGCCAGGCATTTCAGCTAAAATGAGCCGCCTTCCTATAGGCTTTTTATAATGCAAACTGATAAGGACTAGTGTTAGAAAGTGCATTTAATATCTAAATGTGTAGATATAATGTGTAAATGTGCTTTATTATCATAAATGTTTGTGAAATGTCACCCTATGTCAAAAGTATGATGGGTGTTACATTTTAACAGGAAGCAAGAAGCAAAGATGGACATGAAGACATGAAAATATAGGAGCAGAGAAAAGGAGGAAGGAACAACAAGACTTTGGAGAAAAGAGACAAGACAAAATCAGGAAAGGAAAGAAAGGAGAAGAAAACAAGTGAAGTGAAAATAAAAAATAATAATACTATAATTACAGGAAAGACTGAGAGGAGACACTGATAAGAATGTATTAATTTAGTCCTAAGTACTGAGTTGTAAACAAAGACAGTAATGCAGAACATGCAGGTTCTGTGTGGGACCCTCCTGACCCAAAGTAGCCTAGATGCATCTGTAGAGTTATAATGTTTGTGCAGGACACTGAAGACTGGTGTGAGAATCTGCACAACCTGGTGAGTTCACATGTGACTTT
>JBBPFD010000503.1:0-16395 GCA_038363315.1 Mugilogobius chulae
TATAAATTTGGAAGTGCTCAATAAACTTTTTTAAACAAGCACTAAGGTAGGAGTGAGTGGTAGTAGCTCCTGGCTTCCCACATAAGAGAGGTCGTGGGTTCGAGCTCCGCAGAGGCGGCTCATATCCGGAACATCTCACCAATCTCTCACCTGGTGGAGTTGCATTGTTCTCCCCGATGTCACGTGGGTTTTCTCCATTTCCTCCCAAAAAATGTATGTTTAGTCTATTGGCCATCACTGTAAATGTCCTTAAGTGAGGTGAATGAGGAGAGTGAATGTTTTGTCTGTCTAACCCTGCGGACGTATGTGGCCACTGTTCCAGGGGTGTTCCCGCCTAAGGGCCCCAAAAGTCACTGAGATAGGCTCCAGTCACCCACGACCCCTAACCGGGATTTTTAAGCGGATTTACGAAAATGGAATGATTTTTTGCATTGAATGAAATGGCGGTCTATTTTTTTCACCACAAGATGGCGCGCCGAAGACCAAAACGAAACACTTCTGTAACGCACTGGGACATGTTTTTCTGATCACTTTTCATTTACCCATCACTAGTCACACTCAGATGTGTGTCTGTACACTACTCACTTTCAACCATGGATGTCATTATTTAAAATTATCCATTGGGGGGGGCGGGGTAGACTCCGCCCTCCTTTCCGTGGCGTGGCTCTAGTGGTTGCTCCGCGGTACTGCAGCGGTTGGGCCTATAGACCGTCTATGCATTTTTGTCAATTCAGACTGTCCGCTTGCAGACACGGCTCCTACAGCTTTAACTAAGGTCTCATTTTGAAGGTTTTTCTCTCTAGTTTCACTACATAAACTTTTACATTTTTCGATGCCCCAAACGCTTTAGCCTAGCTTACGTCTGCCGCGCTCCTCCCCGCCTCCCCCGCTCCTCCGCCCCCCCCCCCCCCCCCGCTCTCCCCCGCTCCTCCGCCGCTCTCCCCCGCTCAGGCCACCATCGCTCTGATTGGTCAAACTGATCACGCTGTCACTTTTCTGACGTCACGGTAGTGGGAGGAGCTAGCCGTATTCAGGAAAGAGCGCGGAAGTAAAAATCTTTTTCGCATCAATGCCCACTGAGCACAAGCCATTGAAAACAACGGGCCGCCATCTTGGACTCATCTTCAGTTCTAATTATACTTCCATGTTTCAAACGCACTTTTGTTTTTTGTGTGTTTCACGTGTTTCTGCCCCAGTTCATTTCTATGATGAGTGTAATTTTATACTATACTGTATAGCACACCAAGAAAAAGGCCGAGGTTCTTTATAGTTCTGGTTCAGGTTCCGGTTGTGGTTCTGGTTCTATGGTTCTAGTTCTATGGTTCTGGTTCTAACTCTCTGGTTCTCCAGCGCCGGAGCGGGTCGGACCGGCTGCTTCATCGTCATCGACATCATGCTGGACATGGCCGAGAGAGAAGGAGTCGTGGACATTTACAACTGTGTGAGAGAACTGAGGGCCAGGAGAGTCAACATGGTGCAGACCGAGGTAACCACGGCCAACCGCAAACACACAAACAAACAGACAAAGGTGGAGTTCACAAACACAGTATTACATCGGAACTCACACAAACTTTCAGACAGATGTTTTGTTGCCCTCTCTCTTCTCTCTCTCTCTCTTTCTCTCCCCCTCTCTTCTCTCTCACTCTCTCTCTCTTCTCTCTCTCTCTTTCTCTCTCTCTCCCCCTCTCTTCTCTCTCTTCTCTCTCTCTCCCTCTCTCTCTCTCTCTTTTTTTTCTTTCTCTCTCTCTTTCTCTCCCCCCTCTCTCTCTCTTCTCTCTCTTCTCTCTCTCTCCTCTCTCTCTTCTCTCTCTCTCCCCTCTCTCTCTCTTTCTCTCTCTCTCTCTCTTTTTTTTCTTTCTCTCTTCTTTCTCTCCCCCTCTCTCTCTCTTCTCTCTCTCTCTCTCTCTCCTCTCTCTCTCTCTTTTTCTTCTCTCTCTCTCCTCTCTCTCTCTCCTCTCTCTCTCTCTTTTTTTCTTTCTCTCTCTCCTCTCTCTCTTTCTCTCTTCCCCCCTCTCTCTCTCTTCTCTCTCTCTCTCTCTCTCTCTCTCTCTTTTTTTCTTTCTCTCTCTCTCCTCTCTCTCTTTCTCCCCCCCTCTCTCTCTCTCTCTCTCTCCCCCTCTCTCCCTCTCTCTCTCTCCTCCCCTCTCTCTCTCTCTCCTCCCCCTCTCTCTCTTTCTCTCCCTCCCCCCCCCCCCTCTCTCTCTCTCTCTCTCCCTCTCTCACCTTTAGTCCTCTCTTCGTTGCAGGAGCAGTACGTCTTCATACATGACGCCATCTTGGAGGCGTGTCTTTGCGGACACAGCGATTCCGGCAATCAGCTTCGATCGGTTTATTACGAGATGAACCGATTGGATCCTCAGACCAACTCCTGCCAGATCAAGAAGAGTTCAGGGTCAGTCCTGGTTTAGTCCTGGTTTAGTCCTGTTTTAGTCCTGTTTTAGTCCTGTTTTAGTCCTGCTTTAGTCCTGTTTTAGTCCTGTTTTAGTCCTGTTTTAGTCCTGTTTTAGTCCTGTTTTAGTCCTGTTTTAGTCCTGCTTTAGTCCAGCTTTAGTCCTGTTTTAGTCCCGGTTTAGTCCCGTTTTTAGTCCCGGTTTAGTCCCGTTTTAGTCCCGTTTTGTCCCGCTTTAGTCCTGCTTTAGTCTGTTTTAGTCCTGGTTTAGTCCTGTTTTAGTCCTGTTTTAGTCCTGTTTTAGTCCTGTTTTAGTCCTGTTTTAGTCTTGTTTTAGTCCTGCTTTAGTCCTGTTTTAGTCCTGCTTAGTCCTGTTTTAGACCTTGTTTTAGTCCTGCTTTAGTCCTGTTTTAGTCTGCTTTAGTCCTGTTTTAGTCCTGCTTTAGTCCTGTTTTAGACCTTGTTTTAGTCCTTGCTTTAGTCCTGTTTTTAGTCCTGTTTTAGTCTGTTTTAGTCTGTTTTAGTCCTGCTTTAGTCCTGTTTTAGTCCTGGTTTAGTCCTGTTTTAGTCCTGTTTTAGTCTGTTTTAGTCCTGTTTAGTCCTGTTTTAGTCTGTTTTAGTCTGTTTTAGTCCTGCTTTAGTCCTGTTTTAGTCCTGCTTTAGTCCTGTTTTAGTCCTTGTTTTAGTCCTGCTTTTAGTCCTGTTTTAGTCCTGTTTTAGTCTGTTTAGTCCTGTTTTAGTCCTGCTTTAGTCCTGTTTACCTGTTTAGTCCTGCTTTAGTCCTGTTTTAGTCCTGTTTTAGTCCTGTTTAGTCCTGTTTTAGTCCTGTTTTAGTCTGTTTTAGTCCTGCTTTAGTCCTGCTGTTTAGTCTTTTAGTCTGTTTTAGTGCTTTAGTCCTGCTTTAGTCCTGCTTTAGTCCTGTTTTAGTCCTGTTTTAGTCCTGCTTTAGTCCTGTTTTAGTCCTGCTTTAGTCCTGCTTTAGTCCTGTTTAGTCCTGGTTTAGTCCTGTTTTAGTCTGCTTTAGTCCTGTTTTAGTCCTTTAGTCCTGTTTAGTCCTGTTTTAGTCTGCTTTAGTCTGCTTAGTCCGGTTAGTCCTGTTTTAGTCTGTTTAGTCCTGTTTACCTGTTTAGTCCTGCTTTAGTCCTGGTTTAGTCAGTCTGTTTTAGTCTGTCCTGTTTTAGTCTGGTCCTTTTAGTCCTGGTCTTTTAGTCCTGTTTAGTCCTAGTCTGAAGTTTAGTGGTTTAGTCCTGCTTTAGTCCTGGTTTAGTCCTGTTTTTAGTCCTGGTTTAGTCCTGGTTTAGTCCTGCTTTAGTCCTGGTTTAGTTCTGTTTTAGTCCGTTTATCTCTTTAGTCCTGGTTAGTCTGGTTTAGTCCTGTTTTAGTCCTGGTTTGTCCTGCTTGTCCTGTTTTAGTCCTGTTTTAGTCCTGTTTAGTCGTTTAGTCCTGTTTAGTCCCTGGTTTAGTCCTTGTTTTAGTCCTGTTTTTAGTCCTGCTTTAGTCCAGTCTTAGACCAGTTTTAGACCTTCCTTAGACCCAGTTCTTCTTCTCTTTCAGACTCTGAACATGGTGACTCCGACGCTCCGTGTGGAGGACTGCAGTATTGCTCTTTTACCTCGGAATCACGAGAAGAATCGAGTGATGGACGTCCTTCCTCCAGACCGCTGTTTACCGTTTCTCATCAGTTTGGACGGAGAGAGCTCCAACTACATCAACGCGGCGCTCATGGACGTAAGAAACACATAAATATACATAAAAATACACAAACAAAACACAAATATACACAAAACACACAGCTACACAACGCAGCGCTCATGGACAAGAGGAAAATCACACAAATAAGCTTTAGTTCAGAGCTGCCCAACCTTTTCCAGCTCTCGGGCTTCTGAGCACAACATGAAGATCTACCTATGAATTTACATTAGCATATTCGGAAAAAAAAATCTTTCGACTAGTCTATATTGAGACATATTTGGCCTACAGACTTTCTTTAATAGTGCAATCTTATTTCATTAAAATGTAACTTATACCTGTTTAAGGTAACACCGTATTTTGAAATCAAATTATTGTGGCCACAGCAAAAAAAAACCTTAAAGTTCAAGCTCTCATCACTTCAAACTACTGTAATATGTAACCCTTTCAGTCTGTAGGGATGTTCAGCTGCAGGACTAAAAGAGCGGCCACTGGGGCTGATTTAAAACAGACACAAGCAGCAGTGTCCTTGCCTGAGCAGCCAGTCCCTACACACTCTGACAGACATTGTACAAAGACGTGAGGGTCTGGGATCAGAGCGACCAATCACAGAAAACCCACCGAAGCAGCGACGCACTAAACCGGTTGTGATAGTAAATATGTAACGCAAGGATTTTTTTAACTGGAGCAGTGACCTGTGTGAAGGCTCTGAACGCGGTTTGCTGCTCCGGTTTGATTGATACGTCCCTAATTGTTCAAAACCGAAGCTAGAGCCGAAACAATAATCTATCAACTACATCCCCATCTTGAATATTTTGAAACGGTTAGAAAAAAGTTTAGAAATTGCGGAGTGGAGCGAAAGGGGAGGGGGGGTGTTTGTGATTGGATCGTCGAAATCCTTGGCTGTCTCTTCAGTTTCAGACCCTTCTGCATTAAATAGAATGTAGGAGGGGCTGACTAGTCAGGCAATGTCCTGTTCAGAGAATAGAATAGATCCATGAGTTTTAGAAAGTCTGCTTTCCCCATTGACTCGCATCAACAGCAAACAAACTGCTGTAAGTTTGTCTCTCCTCTAGGATACTCTAGCTCAGTGGTCCCCAACCTTTTTTCTTGTAAGGACCAGTACAGTCACAATTTTCTTTTCCAGGGACCAGTAGAGGTTGTGTAGCGCCAATAACAACAACTCAAAATGCAAACAACTCCTTATTGTGCATATTTTAGCTCTTATTACTTTAATTTGCAGGTTATTTAGTTAAATGGCAAATATTTTCTTAGTAAAGCACAAGGAAGTCGTGACAAACTATAAAATAAAAATACAATACATCTTAAGAGATCCTCTGGGGCCCGGTAGCCGATGGCTCACGGACCGGTTTGGGCCCCGGACCGGTGGTTGGGGACCCCTGCTCTAGCTAATCCCCTTTTGAGGGATGAGATAGAGGCCACTGTGCGACCCAGTGGGAAAAAAACTGGCTTGTAATTCACACTTGTAGTTTCACTCTTGAATTTTGCCGTTAAAGTTGTATAAACAGAAGGCTTTGGGATCGACTTCCACTGCCTCAAAGATCGACGGGTTGGGCACCAAGGGGACGTGTGCAGTACCTCACATTTGTCTCATTTTGTCAGTTTTCTCATCAAAATAAACTCTCAACTCTCAAAGGAAAGCCTCTGAGTTCCAGTCACATCATCTTTCTGTGTTAACTGCTTTTCTGACAAAACTATTCTTTAAAATAATAATTGAACAGGACTTTTTATTTGGCTCAGCTTTTTCAAACTTATTTCAAATCCCTAAAACTCTGACTGTTGTTGTTGTTGTTGTTGTTGTTGTGTTGTTGTTGTTTAGAGTTACAAACAGCCGTCGGCGTTCATCGTGACACAACATCCTCTACCAAACACAGTGAAGGACTTCTGGAGGCTGGTGCTGGATTATCACTGCACGTCTGTGGTCATGCTCAACGACGTCGACCCGGCTCAGGTAAAACACATGAAACACACACTAAACACACACTAAACACACACATAACACACACACACAAACAGGTCTGTGGTCATGCTCAACGACGTGGATCCGGCTCAGGTAAAACACACTAAACACACACAGAACACACACTAAACACACACTAAACACACACTAAAACACACACTAAACACACACTAAACACACACTAAACACACACTAAACACACACTAAACACACACTAAACACACACTAAACACACACTAAACACACACTAAACACACACACATAAACACGTCTGTGGTCATGCTCAACGACGTCGACCCAGCTCAGGTAAAACACACTAAACACACACTAAACACACACTAAACACACACTAAACACACACTAAACACACACTAAACACACACTAAACACACACGTCTGTGGTCATGCTCAACGACGTCGACCCGGCTCAGGTAAAAACACATGAATATCACACACAGAACACACACTAAACACACAAATACAAACGTTTTTTAATTTTTTTTGTCTCATTTTCGTCGTTAGAACTGCAGAAGGCTGTAGAGCTTCTTGTATAAAGTGTTCTTGAGCAGTTTCAAAGGCAGAACTGAGAGAACGTGGACACTAGAGACAGAACCAGAGCTCGTTTCATACACTAAACACAGGAAATGCTCATAAAGGGTTGAAATGTGTAGCTTTGAGCAGCTGCTGTAATAAAACGTCTCCTCCACACACAGACGTGACATAATCTTCTCTTGTCTTGTGAAAAGAGGTAAAAACCTTATTTAAAAACCTTTATTTATCATTAACGCCAAGGTGTTTCAGCTCAGTTTGTCCTGATGAAGATGGAATGCGTTGGTGTTATTTTATCTCAACTCTTTATGTAGGTTTAGTCACATTTTTGACATTTCTCATTGAGTTTTCAAGTACGTCTGTATACATTTCTACAGTTGTGTCCACAGTATTGTCCTGAGGCTCGGCTCTGTCCTCCTCATTACAGTTGTATTTACCAGTATTTACCAGTATTTAACAGTATTTAACAGTATTGTGTATGTGTGTGTGTGTTTGTGTGACAGTTGTGTCCGCAGTACTGGCCTGAGGACGGCGTGGCTCGGCTCGGATCACTTCAGGTGGAGTTTGTTTCTGCAGATTTAGAAGAAGACGTGATCAGTCGACTCTTCAGGATCTACAACACGGCTCGGGTAAGAAGAGCGCCCCCTACAGGAGACACGGCGGTGTTAACGCGATCGTACCAGAGTTTTCTAATGGGCCCTGAGCTTCTGACACGAGGAGCAAACACACTGGAGTCTCTACACGTCTGTGGAGATCAGGAGGTCGAACTCACATTGGTGTCGGGGGTTGTAACTGAAACTAACCTCACTGATCTCTGACGTACTATAAATAATAGTTGTATTTTGATTATATTTATTGAAGTGACGATTACTTAATACAATAACAATAATACAATCATCTAAAAATGACGTACTGGTTTCAGACGAATCATTGCATTAGGTTAAGACCCCAGATCACTCCTGGCACTATTATACAATTAAAGTAAACCTTATAAGACCTGGAGGGCCGCATTTGGCCCCTGGGCCTTGAGTTTGACACATGTGATGTAGATATTCAACCAAAAACAGACATTTGCAGGGGTACTCAAACTTGTTTCCCCAGCAAGCCAAAAAACATATTTTTCTCCTCAAAGTGTAATAATGTATGAGTTTGCATTTGCAGAGGGTCAAATCTATTCTTGTGTTGCTTCTAAATGTTTATTTGCAACAGGATAAAGATGAAATGGTGTTTTAGCATCGTGTTTTAGGCGAATAAACTTGACTTTGACCGTCTTTTCAACTCAAAATATAATCAGACAGACCTCTCTTCGCGGGCCACATTAAACCTTCTGGTGGGCCGACTTTGGCCCCTGGGCCTCAGTTTGGGCACCTCTGCTGTACAGAGGATGTTTCTTCATTAAAGAAAAACACGGCTTTTGTTTCAGAAATCAGAGACTCTAAACTGACCTGAAGGACCTGAACCGACCTTCCTGAAGCTTCTGTTTTGAGTTCTCGATGGTTCTTTACAGCAGTGGTTCCCAAAGTGGGGGCCGGGGTCGCGAGATGATTTCTAGATTTAATTTTACAATTTGCTATTTGTATAACTTTAGCCTGAGGTTTGACTGGATTTTGGTCACATTAAGTAATAAACTCGGTCTGAAAGTTTGGGAACCACTGATCACAGTTCTGATCTGTGTTCCAGCCTCAGGGCGGGTTCCAGATGGTTCTTTAGTCTTCTGTTCTCTCTCTCCAGCCTCAGGACAGTTCCGGATGGTTCTTTACTCTTCTGTTCTCTCTCCTCAGCCTCAGGACAGGTTCTGGATGGTTCTTTACTCTTCTGTTCTCTGTTCCAGCCTCAGGACGGGTTCGGATGGTGCAGCAGTTCCAGTTCCTGGGTTGGCCCGTTTACAGAGACACTCCGTCGTCCAAACGATCGTTCCTCAAACTCGTGGCTTTGGTGGAGAAATGGCAGGACGAGTACGACGGAGGAGAAGGACGAACCGTGGTCCACTGTCTGTGAGTGACTAGAGTTTTTTACAGAGGTGGGAGTTAGGGTGCCTCCACTGGCCCTGTTAGTCTCTACTCTACTCGGTTTGGTTGTGTCTCCATTTCTCTTTAGAATGTGGTTCTGTCTCCAGAACAACTACCAACAACAAAGTCATATCCACAGCAACACCATGGAAACCTTGGCTTCCACCAGCCTCTGACCAATCAGTTAAAATAATTAGTAACTGCTGGTTTGAACCAAGGACAACCAGAGAAAAAGGTCTAGTGGAAACAGAGCTGAGTAGAGACTAACAGGGCTAGTGGAAACACACCAAAGTCTCCTATAGGTCCAAGTCACAAGTGAGTCCAAGTCAAGTCATTCCATTTTTTTCAAGCCAAATTTTAATGGCTCCTCACCTAAACGACTTTGGTGCATTTTAAAGTAAAACTTTTTGCATTCTGTACAATTTTTCCAACACTGTGCCTTTACAAAACTAGACACAGGGATGTTTTTTTTTACTGGAGGGAGTTTTGTAAAGTAAAAAGTTAAAGCCTACTTTGGGACGTTCTGGATGAGGGTACATATTTTTTGTAATGTCTAAAAATACAGCTAAAGGAACAGTGTGCAAGAGGAGGCCCTGCTCTAGACCAAACACAACCCAGTCTGTGGTCGTGCAGCTCGCTCAAAGTATTCTTGTTTTAACACAATAAAGAATTCATAATGACAAAGTTGCACAGTGCACCTTTAATGTAAAATACAGTAATTTAGACTGAAATAGAGACGAGGAGGAGGAACTGCACAGCCTCACGTTTCTGTCAGTGCCCAGAACACGTTATTAGTTCTGCTCCTGATGGACACACCTGGAGTCTGATCAGCTCTAGAACGTCTGCTCCTGATGGACACACCTGGAGTCTGATCAGCTCTAGAACGTCTGCTCCTGATGGACACACCTGGAGTCTGATCAGCTCTAGAACGTCTGCTCCTGATGGACACACCTGGAGTCTGATCAGCTCTAGAACGTCTGCTCCTGATGGACACACCCGGAGTCTGATCAGCTCTAGAACGTCTGCTCCTGATGGACACACCTGGAGTCTGATCAGCTCTAGAACGTGAGGCGTAAACTGAGCTTTATGTTTGTTAAGTAAGCAGGGGCGTAGCACTAAATACTGGGCCCCAGGTACAAACTTTGTTGATGGGCCCATAATCTATTTAATTTTTATAACGCTCTCGTTATTTTTGAGTTTAATTTGTAAATCTAAAATATATTAAGCGTTACTATTAGGGTTTATGCCGGTTTAAGCAGATCAAATGGAATGCTTTATAATGCTAATTTTCAAGATTTTCTAAAGCCATAACCGACAACAAAATAGGACATTTGTGTCGAAACTTTTAGGTTGGAACCACTGCATTCACTCGTTTTAAACAAAACAACTTGTTTTAAGATAAAAAACCTGTATAAATGATGCTAAATATATACTTGGAACAACCTCCTGATATTTTGACAAGTTGTGATATATTGAAAATATTTGACACAAAATCTTGTGAATCTGCTTTTTTTTTTTTTTTAACTAATCCTTTTGTGTCAAACCCTGGCTATTTGTTCAGTGAGATCTGCAAACTCTTGCTTATAATATTATAATCTCTAGCTGTTACTGTATATTTGTCAATGATTTGGCCAATAAATATTCCTCTTTATTCGATTTTCTTTGGTCAAAGGCCATTTGCAACATTTTAAGGAGTGATAGAGCTTTATATAACAATTTATTTCTTCAGAGTAACAATATCTGTCTCAAGTTAAAATAACCTGCTTAGGGGGCCCATTCCTACTCTGGGCCCCGGGGAAACTACCACCATTTACCCCCCAGTCCGACACCCCTGCAAGTAAGTCACAAGTCAGGAAAAGTGCGACTCGAGTCTCCCTCCTTGATTATTGATACTGTGAGTTTATCTGTTACTGATGACCTGACTTCTCTCTCTCTCCTCTAACTCCTCCCCTCTCTCTAATTCCTCCCCCTCTCTCTCTAACTCCTCCCCTCCTTCCTGACTCCTCCCCCTCCCCCTAACTCCTCCTCTCTCAGTAACGGCGGCGGTCGTTCCGGTGTGTTCTGCTGTGTCAGTATTCTGTGTGAGATGTTGAGGAGACAACGAAGTGTCGACGTTTTCCACGCCACGAAAACTCTGAGGAACAACAACCCAACATGGTGGAGCTGCTGGTACGTTTAGATCATCAATAACACGATCAATACACCTGATCACAGCACAGACACAACATGGTGGAGCTGCTGGTACGTTTTAGATCATCAATAACACCATCAATAACACCATAAACCAACATGCTTATTGATTACTGATCAGACTGTGTGTTTGTGTTTCAGGAGCAGTACAAGTTCTGCTACGAAGTGGCTCTGGAGTATTTAAACTCAGCCTGAAGACCAGACCAGACCAGACCAGACCAGACCAGACTAGACCAGACCAGACCAGACTAGACCAGACCAGACCAGAGAGAGACAGAGAAGAGGAGGAGACAAGGACAGAGGAGAGAGGAGACAAGGAGACACTACTGACAAAGGCAGAGAATCACTGAAGCCACTCGACTGTTTGAGTGAGAGAAAACAGGATTTCAGACAAAAGTACAAAAATCATGACATCACCGATTCAGACTCAACCAGGTCTAAACCAGGTCTAAACCTGGTCTAAGCTGGTCTAAACCAGGTCTAAACCTGGTCTAAGCCTGGTCTAAACCTGGTTTAAAGTTTGTCTGGAGGTTTTCTGAGGAAAGACAATCCTGTTTTTTAAATGATGCACATGTTTCTCGCCCAGAGCCAGACCCACACTGTAACCCCCAATAGAGACTCATTTACGGGATTTCTGCAGGTCATCGGAATAATTTTCCTTATCACAAGAGTGGACAGTAGTGAGTGAGTTTAGCTCTCCAAAGTATCAGAAAATGTACAACCAGAAGTTCCTTGTTAATGTGAGGCTACCACTGTTATAGAGCGCTCACACAAGGAGACGACCAGCGTCAGTGACAACATGACACACGTGTGCTCGTCTGCTCTGAGGAACGACAAGTGTAAACCACAGAACAACATATAGCTACAACATGTGTGACTGTGTCTGATGTGTCTGGGGTGTTTTCTGTCGAGTGGGCAGATCCCAGGTGTTTAAACATGAAACTTAAGGCCCGTACACATAGAACGTGATCTGTCACTGTAGTTTCACCCAGTGGAGTGAGAAGATGCACAGACCAATGAGGAAGTGGGCGGGGACAGCTTCTCAGGGACAGACACAGACACACAAACAGGATTTCATCTGTTCCTATGTGCACGGGCCTTTAGCTTCAACGCTCGTTCACTTTGGAGCCGTGTGATTCAGTCTAGAGACCTGCACGGGACTAGATTTTCAGGACCGCTCCCGCCCGATCCAAGGCCCCCGTGTGCCTGCTCGCTCGAGAAACCTCCGCGGGTCCCTCGGGTCCTGACTTTTTTTTTTTTGTTTTTTTTTTGGTGACACGGAGGTTGTGTGGCGGCTCCAGGGCATAACAACACGGACACAAATGACTAAACTCTGCATAACTCTCTACATCTATAGTTTAAAAATCATAGGCACCAGCCTAAATAATCTGTAACAAGGCAATTATGTTTGTTTGACACATTTAATCATAAAGCCATGATGTCTGTGTATTTCTGACCTGAAATACAAAGCTCCTCACACCTCCAGTTTCTGCTAAACAACACTTTATTTGCCCAAACTCTGTGTGTATTATCTCCATCTCCTCGTGCGTAAAAGCCAGTCCTTCGTTCATTCCTCTGGGAAAGCTTACGCCCGTGCTGCTGCAGCTGCTGCTGCTGCTGCTGCTGCTGCAGCTGCTGCTGGCGCGAGGACGCACAGATGATACTCACACTAGACTAGGAAATACAGCAGTAGGTTCACGTGTCTGCACCTCGCAGGTGTCCGTGTTGTGTCTCTCTGTTGACCAGCAGCAGCACAAAGCCGTATTTCTTTCTTGTCACACAATATTTTTATGACAGCAGAGAGAGCGTGAGTCCGGTCGGGACTCGAGGTGTTTGGCCTGACCGCCCACTCCCGCCCGAGGCAACGTTAAACCACCCGATCCCGAGGGTTTGCTCACGGGTCCCGTGTGAATTCCCGCCGATGCAGGTCTCTACCTCAGTCTGTATCCTCGCTCCTCCACAGTTTAGGATTGAAATCATTCTTGTGGCGACGTCACTTTTACTGGACCAGTCAGAAACACAGAGGCTTTGATTGACAGGTGAACCGGCCAATCGTGTTCTCTGTTGGCCTCAGTGTTTGTTTGTTTTCATGATTCTTTCTGTTTCTCTTCAGCTCAAAAGTGTTTTTACTGAAATATAAAAATCCTCCAGACAAACGTTTAAAACCTTTAGTCCTGTTGAGTTTGTCTGAGTTCAATGTTTGCACTGTTGTTGTTTAGTTGTTTAGTTGTTGTTGTTTACCTGATGTAAATGTTGTAAATAAACACACTGGTTGTTGTAAATAGCACTGCAGCGCCCCCTGTTGTCCTCTTCACGTCTGTGTATTTAAACATATTTAACTCTTTATATTTTCTGTTTGTGACTGAACTGTAAAAACTCAACCGTCCAAACCATTTCAAACTTTATTTTTTTTATTGTGAAACGAACCAAATGTAAATGAGTTTTTTCTTTTGCACGACTGAATTATCTGTTTTTTAAATGTTCCAAACTTAAACATGTTGATTTGTTTTTTATATAAAGGTCAAAAGAGTTTAAATTAGTTTTTTCTTTGATTTTTGATGTTTTTTTTTTGTTTTTTTGTGAAACTTTGCTCCGTCCAGTTTTTCAGACTTTATTTCATTAGTTTGAAACGTGGAGTTATAATAATGACTCTAGAGACGAGTGTGTGTGTGTGTGTGTGTGTGGGGGGGGGGGGGGGTCTGTTGCCGTGGCAGCTGCGGTGGACATCTTGTGACTGGAGCGGCAGCAGAAACATGAAGGCTCGTCTGGTTTAGTCTGATCGTTTGTGTTTCCGTTGTCACGGTGACGGCCACGACATCACCACATTCCACAGGCCGGTGTGTTTTCAGCCAGATTAAGTTTGTTTAAATGTGTTTTGTTTTTATGGTGCAAAAGTTTATCCTTCCTCTGGCCCTTCGAAGGACGTCCCACTTTTTCTATAGTAATTCCATTTTGTTGAGTGTCTGAAAAAAACAAACTATGAAGCTCCTGAAAGGTTAAAGTGTCTGTGACAGGTTTGAATGTTTATTTTGTTAGATTAACACCTGTTGTAATTATAAATGATAGTTTACGTTAAACAAGAACAAGTTTGTGGAGAAAAATGTGAAAATACCAGGAAGTAGAGCAGAGTTCACCTGATGACATCACACTGGAGACAAAGATATTTTACATTTTCTCACAACAAACAGATGTTTACGTCTCTGTAAACACATGTTTAACACATAAGTGAGTTCTAGTATTTTTATGGCTCAAGTAAAAAAAATTTTACATTTGAAGAGTTTGGTCCAAGTTTATAAATGGTTGCTAGGCAACTACCCAGTGTGATGTCATCATCTATGAACAGGAAGTACATGTTTAAAGCTAAAAAAAAAAAAAAAACTGGAATGAAATGTTAAAAATGTTTAGTAAAACCTTAAATATATTGATCTGAACTACGTCTGTGTGACATGAGGAGTTCAACCTGTCATGGACACTTTAAATATAAAAATACCATTGTGTCTCTTTTATTTAGATCAAACTCAGCCTCTGATGATTCAGACTCAGATTTAAACTGGACATTTGTTTGAGTAATTTTGGTCCTAAAACTAATTTCTTCCTCAGTGACCTTCAGCTTTCACAGACGAACGGTCAAAACACAAAATATCTGTTAAATCTAGAGTCATTTATGTCTCAGCTTCAACTCCAGCTTTAACAATCCTTAGATTTAACAAAAACATGTCGGCAGAGTTTAGATTGTGTTTTTCTTTAGTTTGTAGAAAGTTCTCAGTTTGGATGAGAGTTTCTCTGACATCAGAAGTAAAAACTACAGAGTCACAGCTTTAAACAGACTCCAGACATTTACCTCTAAAGGATCAGGTTTTAGTTTTACATTTAGACGTTTTCTGTCAGACGTGTCAGAGGAAACAGACCAGAATGAGGAGGAGTTAATAGGTCCAGTCGCCTCAGAAGTCACCACTTTTTAAATTTGTGATATTTGTAGAATTATTTCATGGCAAAGTCTTGTCCCCAGCCTGGTTCATACCTGACATGAATTCTAGAATATGAAACTCAACAGTAGAATGTGATTTATCTGTTGTGTTAAACATTCTTAACACACGACAGTTCACTGCACATTCTCACTGACCGTGGAGTGAATGATCTGATTGTGCATAGTTTATTACAGACTGTGTTTAGAGCAGCTCACTGTTCTTCTGCTGCTGTGAGTTTAACAGAGCCTGGTGCAGATCAAATGTGTCTCAGTGTTGAAGACAAGTCCAAGCCCTGGAGATCTAGAGAAGATTGAGTCTAAATGTGCTCACAACCCGATCCTGATCCAAACCAGTTTAGTCTTGTAACTTATACGTTTATAAACTCTCCTCATTCTTTAAAAAAACACTTTAACTTTTGTACCTGGATGTTGTGTGAGTGAAGCTGAACTCTGTTACCGTCAGGACTTAAAGTTCTCAGTCACTGTGACGGATTTCAGTCAATCAAAAAAATATATATAGGAACATTTCCGTTAGTGATGTTTTCTTAAACGTTTATCTGGCTACTGTATCTAACATGGCCCGTCAGGCGTTCTGTTGATTAATTTACGTTAAAAAGTATACTAGTACACTGAGAAAAATTTGACCCCGTTCTATTAGAAAAACCTTCTGTCATTTTTTGCATAACATTTTCTCATAGCATTAACTACATTTTTACATTTTAAAACTACTTGCTTTTTACACAATTTAAAAAGGGATTTCCTAATAGCTCCTACATACATTTTTAGCCTTGATTCTACTAGGTTATTGGTTGTTGACTTAATTAGATTTTTCTAATTGGGTATTCACTTTATGTTGTTAGACCAATTAGCTTTTTCTAATTGGGTATTCACTTTATGTTGTTAGACCAATTAGATTTTTCATATTTTGTATTTTCTTATTCATATTAGTTGAATTAGATTTTTCTAATTACTAATTAGAAAAAGTACAATTAAGTCAACGACTATGAAGGTTAATTTGTCTTTTTATTTCTGAAACTTTTTTTGAACACTGAATTTTTGTAACTGATTTTTTTTTAGCATTTGAAAATTTTTTAAACATCGAATCAGGTGAAAAAATTCAGTGTAAAAAATTACAATGCTTAAAAATTCAGTGTATAAAAATACAATGCTTTTAAATTCAGTTTATAAAAATACAATGCTTAAAAATTCAGTGTATAAAAATACAATGCCTAAAAATTCATTGTTACAAAAACAGTGTCCTAAAATTGACTGCATTGATATACAATTCTTTAAAATTCAACAAGTTCAAATACAGTTGCTGTGTTTTGAAATTCAGTGTAAAAAAATTCAGTGCAAAAAAATTCAGTGTCTGAAAATTCGCTGCTACGTTTGTGTGTAAATCCAGACCAGAGCAATCGAGCCCCGAGCTCTCCAGAACAGTTTAGTGGCTATTTTAAACCCTTTGAGACAGAATACAGTACTTTTAAAAGTATATTTACACAGTTCAGGTTATATTATTCATATATTGATCCTTATGAATGTGTAAAATAAAAACTAAAGTCGTTTCTGTTTTGAGTTAATGTGTTTAGTCCACTGAGAGCTAATGTAGTCTTCAGACATG
>JBBPFD010000504.1:0-16311 GCA_038363315.1 Mugilogobius chulae
AAGCATAATTTGTACGTTTGTAAATCCTTTGGTGAGCTACTGTTGGAAAACCCTGGACTAGTGTGATGTCATCGTCTCTGAACAGGAAGTACATTTGTAATTCCAAAATAACAGATAAACTGGGATGAACACTTTGTAAAGTGTTTAGTGAAATCTGTAAAATATTAAATGAGGTGAAAGAACCCGTTCAGAGCCTATGTCATTTTGGGGGCGGAGCTTCACTGGTGCCTCCTCAGAGTTTCTCCCATAAGTTTCTATACCAAAACGAGTAAAGCTGTACTAACGATATTAAACGGTTAGAAAACTTAACAATGACTTCAAACGAAGCTCTGACCATTCCTAATGTGTTCCTTGGGTTTGCACCAGTGACACATTTTATAACTCGTAACTAGCTTGGCGCTAAAATGTATAGAAACAATGAGGGATCACTATCAAAACAAATACATGTCCTCAGAGTCATGTAAGTATATCCTCTGAGTCTTTTATACAATAATCTTCTGTAGAAATCAGCTCAAAATAAAGCCACAGGTGCAGTTTACTGTGAGTCTAATTCTCCACTGATAATTGATAAATAATTAACACAACTTACACAAAAATCTTAAGCAATGTCACGGTAACTCACCTCCTGTGTTTTTACACAAATAACATTGTCAAACTCATCAAGGGATTTGTAGCTCAAAGCTTTTCTCTTCTGCACATGAGTTTTCCATCAAATATAAGTAAATATCAGACACTTACTAACGTCATGCTAACATTCTAACTGTTCATGGATCTGCAGTCGCTTGTTCGTTAAATTGAGTTTTTAAAGAGAGTTTTGAGATTTTTTAATGAAAATGCACCTGCATAGCTTGAAAAGCCTGAGACTGGGCACCACTCAGGGCTCCAGTTAGCAACGCAGCCATCTTTGTTTACTCACAGTAAATGGGTCTATAGGCTCCTCCCACTAAAACACAAGGTCAAGAAATTATTTGGTGCACGGTAGCAGAGTGGTTAGAGCTCTGGCTTCCCAATAAGGAGGTCGTGGGTTCGACTCCCGGGTCGGACCATATCAACATCTCACGATCTCTCTGGGTGGAGTTTGCATGTTCTTCCTGTGTCACCGTGGGTTTTCTCTGGTTTCCTCCAAAACATGTATGTTTAGGTTAATTGGGCATCACTGTAAGTTTCCCTTAGTGAGTGAATGAGAGAGTGAATGTTTGTCTGTCTAACTCTGGGACGAGTTGGCCACTGTCCAGGGTGTTCCCCGCCTAAGGCCCAAAGTCACTGGATAGGCTCCAGTCACCCGCGACTCCTAACGGGATTAAGCGGTAGAAAATGAATGAATGAATAAATTATTTGAATTCTCGGGTCGGACTAGCGCCATCTGTTGTGGCAACGCCAAACGAAGGGAAAACAACTACGTAAAACAACAACGTAAAGTAACTTTAAATTTAAACTTTCACTCACCACCGCACAGTGGTTGTTTACAGTTTCCAACATTAGTATTTGAGCATCTGGCAAGCATTTTTACGTACAGCAAGTTGATGTTTTCCCTTCGGTCGTCGGCAAACAAAACAAACGTCATCAGTCCGACCTCGAGAACGTACAGCTATTTGATGCTTTCTCCTTCGCGTCGTCGGCTACCAAACAAAACATCACGTCACGTCATCAGTCCGACCCCGAGAATTATTGCCATTTAGAGTTATTCAAAGTCAAAGCAGATTATAAAATGTCTCTTTTTTCCTTATAATTCTCTCTTTGTATTGTATATTTTTTCTCTTTTATATTTTTGTGATATTTTCTGTGTATTTTTCATTTTATTTTTTAAAAAAACTTAGGAATGTACTCACTGTTTCGAGTTTTTAACATTTATTGCATATTCCAATTTTATTTTATTATTATTAAAGTATTTTTTTTTTACATTTCAGCAGGTTTCTGTAGTTTTTATTATTTGTCTTCTCTGTATTTATTATTATTATTTATTTTTTACATTTTTGTTGCTTTTATTGTGATATTTCATTTTTTTCCACGATTATTTATTATTTTCTGACTATTTTCAATTTCTTTTTAAATTTATATCTATACATTTCTAATAATTCATCTTTTCCGTATTTATTTATTTTTTTCCTGTGATGTTGTTGTTGGACAGAAGTGGAGCAGTGTCCCGGCATGCACCTCGGCTGGCTGCGGCTAACAGCTAACGGCTAACAGCAGCTCCTCCTCGGCAGCAGCAGCAGCAGCAGCAGCAGCAGTAGCGGTGTTTCAGCCTCAGCGCGGCGGGCTCACAGCGAGACAAGCCCGCTACATCGTCCCCAGCTCCGGCCTCCTTCAGCCCACCTCCTGCCCGTCCTCTGCCCGCCTCACACTCTCCCTCACACGGGCACAGCAGCGGCAGCAGCCCGGTCAGCCTCCACCACAGCCGAAGATGATTAAGCTGTTCTCCCTCAAACAGCAGAAAAAGGACGAGGAATCCGCCGGAGCGAACAGGACCGGGGCCGGGGGCAAGAAAGCGAGCGCGGCCCAGCTCAGGATCCAGAAAGGTGGGTCAGGTCGTGGTCCAGGTCCCGGTCCAGAGCTGGGTCCTGGTTCTGAGAGTCCAGGACCGAGGCACGAGCGCGAACACAGCCCCGAACACCGGCACCGATCCCGGGTTGGCGCTGGAGCTAACCCGCTAGCCTAGCATGCTAACTGCGCTAGCGTTAGCTCATTACTGCAAAACAAAACCGCAGAGAGCTGTTCACCGGGTTTGTTTTGGGGTTTAAGGCGGAGGAAAGACGGTCCTGCCCGGGACGAGTCTGTGGGACACCGGGAGAACCGGAGAGATGGTTTTAGAGATTAAAAATAATTAAATATTGTCACAAAAACGCCTAAAAACAGAAAAAATGAGCTAATTTACATGTGAAACAAACACTGACAGGCAGAGTTTTCATCAGCTGCTGATCTGACTGTAAAAACAGACTCATTTATCTAATAATAATGCTTATATTTGCTTCTTTTAATCTTATAAGAACAGTTGAAATGCCAAAAATTATACTGTTGTAGTAAAGCTGGGTGATAATGACAAAAATAAATATCTGGATATTTTTTAAAAGTATTTTAGAAAAGACAATATTTTATCAGCCCAACTGAAATCTGCATAAAATAATGTTAATAGGTTGAAATTAGGCTGTGCAATTAATCCAATTTCAATTATGATTATTGCTGTAATTGACTCGAGTAATCGTGATTATTAACATTAACTTGTAAGTTTGTAAGTGCATTTACATTTGTAGAGTTCACATACAACAAACTATGACACTTAATTTGATCTATTGATATTGTGGTGGAAAACAGACATCAACAATACAAAATCTTATATTTTCTGAAGATTTTTAGAATAATCTTGAGTTATATTAAAAGAAGTCTAATACCAAAATGTTTAATAAATAATGTACTTTGACATTTTGTGTTGAAAGTGTCAGTCTGTTGTATAAAATATAATTAAAACGAGCATTTTGAAATATCTTTGTGGCATCAAAACTGGGATCAATAATCGAGTTTGAAAGTTTAGTTTTATGACAACACTATTTTACACTAATGTCCCACTTTCTGTCTAAGAAAAGAATCGCTGGAAAAATTTCAATTATGATTCAAACAGTTGTGATTATTATTTATCAGCAGCTCTAAGGTTGCGTTCACATGCAGACTCATTCATGTCAGTTTATTTATTAATAACTTTGTAATTTCACACATTTTGACAGAATCCGTTCACTTTTTGTCTGAAACACATTTTTGCTGCTCGATCTTTGTCTGTATTAAATATATTTGACTTGTATAAAGGGATGTTACGATGTCAAATTACATTACTGCGAGTTATTACAATTTTGAAGTTATTTACAATTAGGCTTGTAACGACCAAATAAACAGCAGAAACATTTAGAATTTTCTTGCATTCTCATTGAAAACATTTAGAAGCTTTTGCTTTATAGAGATGATCAAAAAACTGAATTTTGCTTCTTAAATGGCAACACTAGGTTGAAGCAATACTGATGTCTGTGTTTAACATCCTGCTGTGGCAAACAAATACTAAATTTGCCAATATTTCGAAATATATATCCATATCACGGATAAATCCCAAATGTACTTGTTACTGTAGTAAAAATAAATAAAAACATTGTATTTATTTGATATAACACATCTTTGCTTTAAGCTGGAACTGATATTTTACTCTGTTTCTCTAATAAACTAAAAAAACTTTAATTTTGCTTCTAAAATTGTCATGAGTAGGGCTGCAACAAACGATTATTTTGGGAATCGATTCGATGGGCGATTATTCCTTTCGATTGATCGATTAGCTCTTTAGAATGCAAAAGTGACTTGAATACAAGATTTTTGGCAAATTTGAGCTGAGTTAACGTCTCTAAAGAACATTCTGAAGATGTAGATTTTAGGGTCAAAATATCGAAATTCAAATATGAACTAAATCCTCATTTGAACAAGCTTTGATACTTAAAAAACATAACATTAACTGGACAAAGTTTGACATTTTCTGAGGAGTTTTAGAAAAATCCTGACCTTTATCAAAACTAGTTTAAAACCAAAATGTTTTAAAAAGAAAGTATTTGTATTTTGTGCTGAAAATACCAGTTTATTGTACAGAAAGTTGATGTGAATTATTGTGGTTCTATATTTAGTTTCAAGAATCAAGTCTATTCCTTTATTTTGAAATTTTGTATCATCACAATTGATGTCGGCCAACAAGTTTTACATCAAAAACACTGATTTCTGTTCAATCTGAGGCTCCTGAGATGATATAGAACTTGTACAGGACAAGTTCACGATTATTCAATTACTTAATTAGTTGATGATTATTTCAATCATCGATTAGTTGTGATTAATCGATTAACTTGTTGCAGCCCTAGTCACGATTATTATTCTTTAGTTCTTGTGATTATATTGGGGCTTGAATAATCACATTTATTGACTCACCTGATAATCTTGACATCCAAACTTTTATAATGTGTTGATTTCACGTGAATGCAAACTCTGCCCAGGTAAATATGAAACGTTTGTTATATTAATCACAAAAGTGCAAAAGTAATACATTTAGACCTTTAGTTGAAAATTTACAGCATCAATTTTTACATTTTTCTTTACAGTTGTCTCTTTTTGTAAAAATGTTCCTACTTTTTACTCATTTTATTTTGGATATCTTAAAACAACATTCACAATATGATCTAAACTTCGATATATCTCTCAGCTCTATGTTTACAATTGAATTATCGAAATTGCAGTTTTTTATTTAGAATTTGTTTTGCACAAGTAATAAATACGGAATCAAAATCTTAATTCAATCAAAGCTGGTAAGAAATCACAAAGTCTGTTTTATTTAAGAATCATAATTTCCTGATCAAACTATTCCTTGATTTTCTGCATTAAAAGTGTTAATCCAGTACAAACATGTTGTAAAAGTCTTTTTTGTGATTTGTTTATTAGTTTTATTTTGTCAGTTCTCTTAAACTCTGAACATAAAACATAATTTAAATGATAAATGCAACACGAGTCAGAAAAGTTAGATGTTTTTCCTAAATTGTGCAGACAGACTCTTTTTCCATGAAGAATGTTTTCACTTTCACCTCTGACCTCTGACCTCCTGTGTTTCAGACATAAATGAACTGAATTTGCCGAAAACGTGTGAGATAAACTTCCCAGACGACGATGACCTGCTCAACTTCAGACTCATCATTTGTCCAGACGAGGTTTGACTTTACAAACGTTTTAATTCTAAAAGTCTAAACGAGTCTCTAAGATGTGTCCTGTCGTGTTTCTCCTCAAACTCACGTTAAACATTTTAAACTACAGCCACAAAAGAACTGATCATATTGTTGGTAATGTTTCTCTGGACCAGTGCAAGCTCCAGAGGATGTGAGAAGTATAGATTATAGATACAACTAGGGATGTTCATGGTTAACCGATTAACCAGTTAACCGTGACTAATGCCTTGTTCGAGTGAGACGTCTTTCACCGGTTAACGGACAAATATTCAACTGCTCCAGCAGATGGCGCAACTGCCCCTGAACAGTTCTGGCGTTTGTCAGAGAAGGAAAAAAGATCTAAAACTACAGAAACACTGTTTATCTCAGAAGGACTGAGCAAACCTGCGACACTGCAGGGTTTATGGACAAATATCAACCAGGCATGATTAATTAACTTGGATTTTATGTTGGTGAAGAAAACAGACTGGGCTATTCAACCTGCCTGAAAAACCATTGATGTTTTACTTGTTCAAGACAAGCTAAGGTAAGCAGCTAACATTAGCAGTATTTCAAAACATGACTCCTTATGTGACAGTAGTTTTATATAATACACAGTACAAAAGTGCATTAAAACAGTGTTTATAGAGGCTTCTATTCAGCCGTGTTGTGCCCAGTTTAAAGGTCTGTCGCTGACTCGCTGCTCTGTGTTCTCTCTCGTAGCTGCTGTGTCTAATTATAACACGTCCAGTGAAAACAACAGCAATAAAAAGTACCACATTAACGTTTTCGGTTAACCGATTATTGACCGTGAAGAGCTCCAACTAACGGTTAAAGACATTTTTGAAAACGTGCATCCCTAGATACAACTTAATATGAACAGTGCATCAGAACAGGACTAGGGTGACCACCTGTCCCGCTTTTGGTTTTACTGTCCCGCTTTTTAGGCTTGTGTCCCGCGTCCTGCAGATCAGGGCCGTGTCCCGCTTTTTCATTGGTGATCGAACACAGCGAATATAACACTTACAGCGTCGTGTTTAGACGGGGATTCGGGCGTCTGTCTGATCTCTGTTCGTGCGCGTTCATGTGATAAGCAGCGCCGCACGTCAGTCAACAGTCTGAGCGCCGCTGGTCCTGCCCACTGCGAGGAAAACTAAACTTCAGTCTAGAGCCGACAGCGAAGGAGAAAAGTAAACGCGTGTGAGGAGACGAAACTATCGCCAGCGAGGCAAAGAAAAGGAGAGTTTGCAGGTCCAATCACTGAAACACTCATGAGTCTGAACTCTGAAGGAGACGCTGAAAGAGCGCTGTGCTGTGCAGTTTGTGTAAAATCAGCTTCTCCATCAACCACGGAGGGAAATGTGACTAAAACAACCTGCCACACGCGTATCTCATCAAAAATAGGCACAACAGCAAGAAACTTCATTAACTGAAATTCAGTATTTTCATTTCTGTTTGTCTAAAATCTTTGTGTTTTTGGTCCTAATCAGTTTATTGAAATGAGGTCATGGAAATTCTTAATTTAAACTCTGTCTTTGTTGGTTAAATGCAGCTGTCAGTCACTCAGGGCATTACCCAAACTGTCCAATCAGAGAAGGAGGCGGGATTAACTGAGATGAGTTTAAAACGTGACAAAGCTCGGTCTGATTCTCGGCTCTTTGTCTGTTTCAGGGTTTTTACAAAGGAGGAAAGTTCGTCTTCAGTTTTAAGGTGAGTCTGGAACATTTAAATCAAATCAATACAATGTCATACACCAGGGGTTTCCAACCTTTTTGAGCTACTTTTGCAAAAGAAAACTTTTCGTCGGCAAGCTACTACTTTTAGCGATGACCAAAAAATGAAAGTTAACTGTGCCATAGTTAAGAGTAGGGCTGCACGATATTGAAAATTTCTGCGATATGCGATATGGGCTCTGAGATTGTGATATTCGATATTTTTGCGATATTTATTTTTCACTTAAGAAATTCTCTGTACATTTATTTAAAATCGTTATTACACTATTAAAGCAATGTGCAATAAACAGCACGCGTTCTGTGGCTTTGTAATTGCTTAATTATTTTTATTAACTTATTTTTATTGAAGCGCTGTCATGTTTTAGGACGCTTTTTTTCAAGGCTTAGTTGCTGGTTACTCTGAAAATCTGGCAACCGCAGTTGCTACCTCTACACTAGAGACCTGCGCGGGACTAGATTTTTAAGACCGTTCCCGCCCGATCCCGTGGCCCCGTGTGCCCGCCTGAGAAGCTCCCGCGGGTCCCGTTGGGTCCCGACTTTTTTTTTTTTTTTGGTGACACAGAGTTTGCGTGGCGGCTCCAGGGCATAACAACATGAACACAAATGACTAAACTCTGCATAACTCTCTGCATCTAGTTTTAAAATGATTAGGCATCAGCCTAAATAATCTGTAACAAGGCGATTATGTTCGTTTGACACATTCAATCATAAAGCCATGATGTCTGTGTATTTCTTACCTGAAATACAAAGCTCCTCACACCTCCAGTTTCTGCTAAACAAACACTTTCTTTGCCCAAACTCAGTGTGTATTATCTCCATCTCCTCGTGCATAAAAGCCAGTCATTCGTTCATTCCTCTGGAAAGCTTTCGTCCGTGCTGCTGCTGCTGCTGGCGCGAGGACGCACAGATGATACACACGCTGGACTAGGAAATACAGCAGTGAGTTTACGTGTCTGCACCTCGCAGGTGTTCGTGTTGTGTCTCTCTGTTGAACAGCAGCGCGCACAAAGCGGTATTTCTTTCTTGCTACGTACGTAGCAAGAAATGACTGCCTTTGCTAATGACTGCTACGTAGTCATTAGCAAAGGCACTTCAAAAGGCATTAAATAAATAATGACACAAATGTAACTCCATACAATAGTTGCACAAACACTTGACTAGTGTGTAAATGCATGTCACAGTGTAAGTTTGACAGAAACAGGCATAAAGTTTGGCATAGAAAGGTGCTAACTGCGCCCATTTAGAACAATGGCGCCGGCTAAGCTAAGTTAGCACAAACAAACAAACACTCACCGATTTCCGCTAATTACGCCTCACAAACCAGCTCAATCGGCGCGAATTGGGCACAATAGGAGGCTCCTACAACATAGCATGTAATGCATTCAATATCAAGCGGAAATATAGAGTAAAAGAGCGAAAATAAGCTTAAACAGACCTCAGCCACGACTCTCAACCGGCTTCCCACTGCTGCTTTCAATCAAGTAAATCATACCGGCATAATAAAGGGACGCGATTGGCCGCGCCGCGTCACATGACCGCATGACGTCACGGGAAAGACGCAACGTGATTGGTCGATAAAGTCACATGATCAATTGATGCTAAAAAGATTTGGAGACGGCGCCAATACATGTAAAGGAGCACTAATAGAGAGAAGAGCAGGCAGGGACAGGTTTTGTCACCTGGGTTACATTTGGATTTGAATCAACACGTGAGGAGCTCTCTGTGGTTTGTGCTTTGTGAAAGTAGTTCTCCAGATTAAAAAAAAGTAATAGAGCACTGCTTTTTGTGTGTATAACCTCTGTGTATGACCTCTGACCTGTGTGTGACCTCTGACCTCTGCAGGTAGGGCAGGGTTACCCTCACGACCCGCCCAAAGTGAAGTGTGAGACGATGGTTTATCATCCGAACATCGACCTGGAGGGAAACGTGTGCCTCAACATCCTACGGTCAGTCTAACAGTTTAAGCACCGGAACACTCAAGCCTGGCCCCGCCTAAGGCCCAAAGTCACACACCACTGCCCCCGCCTAAGGCCCAAAGTCCACCCGCCTAAGCCCAAAGTCCACCCGCCTAAAGCCCAAAGCCACCGGGACAGGCTCCGCTCACACAAACAGGAAACGCTGCAGAAAATAACACATTTACCTTGAAACATCTAAAGTGTTTTACTGCACATCATGTTTATTCATTCGTTTGTTTGTTTATTTGTTTGTTTGTTTACTCAGGGAGGACTGGAAACCTGTGCTCACGATAAACTCCATCATCTACGGCCTTCAGTACCTCTTCCTCGTGAGTAAAACACAAACACGTAACTGCAGACTCATAGATATAAAACAGTTTGGAGTCTGACACAGTCTCAGGTTATGACACAGTGAACATAATGAACTGATCACCATGGTAACCGCTCACTCGTGTTTGTTAAACTGAAGTAAAACACAAGACTCACTCTGCATCAGTCTCTACTCCGGTCCGGCGTACAGAGGATTTCAGTTTCTTGTCAGTTTCGGTCGTCTGGATCTTTTCTGTTGGATGAAATTTTTTCCGGAGCCTTTTTGTTGAAGTTGTGAAAACAAGACACGATAAACAGGAAACTGAGCGAGCGCGAGTGAAGTGAATCCTGTGGTTTTCAAAATAAAACCATTACAAAACTACGACAAATAATACAAATGTGTCGACTCATACAGGACTATTTAACACAGAGGATATGAGTAAATGTTCTGTGTTTATCCAGTGGAGGTGAAAGTGTTCTGTGTTTACTTAAACATGTGTCAGTGTCAGGTAAAGTTCAGAGTTGAGCCTGAAGGTCTCATGATGCTAACAGGTCTGAACCATGTATACTCTAGTCTTTATGTGGGTGGGATCTGGACCTGGATCTGGACCTGGATCTAATTATCTAACATTTAAATTAAACGGTTTCTGATCCTTTGGAGCACAGACAGTTGACTCTGTGCACGGAACTTCAGTTTGGCTTGTTTACGTTCAAAATATCTAACTTCTGTACATACGACCACTTCCTGTTAGTGTTAGTCTCTTTATAAACTCACAAGTGTCTCTGGTGAAATATTCCTCTGATATGTAAAGTCTTTAACATGTTTTCTGTAACATTCACCACAACTGTCTGATCTAAAGAGGATTTATTTGTTTTAAACTAATGTAATGAAAACCTCATAGAAATGAACTGAACAGGAAATGCTTGTATGTACAGGATGTACTATTTTGAACGTACGCAAGACAACTGCACAGAGCTGATTGCCTTTATAAACATACTTTCACTCCTTTCTCATTTTTGCTTTTGTTTACTAACACCGCTTGTTGTGCCAAAGTTTACGTGGTCAAAATGAATCGGAGAGAGAACTGACCAGAAACAGTTGTGGGGCGGGGAAACTTTTCAACCAATAGCTGTAGCCTGTTTCATTTTATCGGCTGATTAGGTGTCACTCTAAAAAAACTGACATAATATGGAACCAATAATATACAAAACAATAAAAGTGACGTTCAGTAAAAATGTGTCCTGAATGGAAAGGCCCTGGGTCTGTGCCCAGTAGCCTTTGGAGAATCTGGGCTACACTTCGCATGGATCACCCAGAGTGGGCGGGTACTGCAAAAATGCCCGTATGTTGCAAGTCAAATGATGGTGAAGTGTAGCAAATGTGCAGCACTTCTCTCCTTTATGGCCAAATAAATATAAACCAGACGCTGGAGCCACAGAAAAACAGACGCCATTTCTAAGGATGTGTGAGACTGAAAGTTGAAGAAGATTGTGTTTTATTAAAAAACCTGCCGATTACCTAGGGCTGTGCCATTAATCGAAAATCGAGAGATCGAGATGAATCGAAACTAATCGTCAATTATTTGGTGGTGGGTTTTGAATCGAAGATCGAAACCAAACTTTTGTCAATAAAATGTGTAGTTTGGAGCAAAAGTCAATCTTAGAGAAAGAATAATGATATAAAGCTTCAAAAAAATCTAATAAATGGGACATAATAAAAGTTTTAGTTTCGTGTATGTTCATGAATGGCATTTTTTATTTGTTTTTGAAAAGTTTAAGCTAAATCGAATCGAAAATTGAGATTGATCGATATGAGAAAAAAAATCGTGATTATATTTTTTCCCAGATCGCCCAGCCCTACGATTACCACTAGCTTCTTTCTGGTGGGTGAACAGCTCCACACACTGGCCGTCTTTATAATAGCCTGTTAACTGTAGCTTGAGTCCACAGACATATACGTTACGTTAAACAGCTAGTTTCATACTTTTTGTACCTTAAACATTGCAGTGAAGACCACAGGCACTTCATTTAACATAATGAAATCCACAAGTACATCTTAGCTATTTAGAAACATCAAGCTAGCACAGAAAAGACTCATATTGTGAATAAAGTCACTAGCTTAGCCTATACGAAGCAGAAAAGCCATTTAAACTATCTCATAATTACGAGATAAATATTTATTTTTTTGTGAGTAGTTTTAGGACCTGTATTAACTTAAAGATTTTTAGACTGAGCTCATTAAAAAGTCCTGTTGCATTTCAAGACATTTTGAAGTATTTGTTTTATTTATAAGTTTAGAGTAAAAACTGATTCTGATCCAGAATGTTTGATTTGACTGTGAATAAGCGTTTGCATTACATTTTTATCTAAAACATGTCAGGGAGCTGGAGAGTAGAGTTTATTAGATAGTAGGCAAAAATTAATAAATTAAGAAGAAGTGGGAGGGGCCTACAATCATAAAAGAGGTGAATGTTTCTTTTGAGTTTATTTTCATGTCATTTACAACATCTGCAGGTTTTATCAGGACAGTTTTTACACTTTTACATTAGAGTTCAGCTGCTGCTCCAGTCACAAGATGTCTGCCGTGGTTTCCCTGGCGACAGCTCCTCTCTCTCTCTTATTTATATTTGTTTGTTTGTTTGTTTGTTTCAGGAGCCAAACCCGGAGGATCCTCTGAACAAAGAAGCAGCAGAAGTCTTACAGACGAACCGTCGCCTTTTCGAGCAGAACGTTCACCGCTCCATGAGAGGCGGCTACATCGGCGCCACCTACTTCGAACGCTGCCTGAAATAAAGAGCTGCAGGCCCCGCCCACTACGGCCCCGACTCCTCCCACCTCCGCCCTGACTCCTCCCACCAGCCCCGGTTTGGACCACGACTTCAAACAAACAAAAACACGACTTTAGCCTCATCGTTTTACTCTCCAGAACCAGGACGGGAGCTGGTAGCATGCTAGTTGTGCTTAACTCGACTCTTTTGGCGTCTGAAAGTTGTGAGAAGCACTTTTAAACTCGTCACGGAGGCTCAGGAGCGTTTTCAGATTCACAAACGTCACAAAAACAGTCAAATCTTAACGTTTATTCTGAAAATTTCCATCGAAAACTTTACTTTTTGTTATTTTGATCATGATTCCACACTTAGCCACGCCCCTTTTCACTCCCTGCTCACTGATTGGTTGAATTTGAAACACGTACGTTTGTTAAACTTCACATTTTACTGATCAAACTTTCACACGAGCAAAAAAAAAACTGCAGCTTTGTCACGAAATAATGTTTAAAAATGTGTAAATTAAATCAAATTCATTCATTTCAAAAACTCAAATAAATAAATAAACAAAATACAGCGACGGAAATTAAGAATCAAAGGTGTTTTTTTTTTAGTTTTTTAGCTTTAAAGCTCAAGCCCCGCCCACAGAAGAGAACAGCCAATAGGAAACAGCCGCAGACGTTTAGATTCTTTACTTTTTCTGAATCTTTTTGCTCCAAATTCAAGTTTTTGGAGAATATTTGCCTTAATAAATAAAAACATTTTGTCACTTTGAGCAAAAACATCAAATAATTTGTGAAAAAACGTAAAAATAAATTTAAACTTTTTATTATTTTTGCTTTTAAAACTTTAAATCTGCTTCGAGTCCAAACCGGGGCTTTCCCTCTGACTCCTCCCTTTCCTCTCTCTAGCCCCGCCCCCTCTCCTCCCTTTAGCCACGCCCCCTTCTCTCTTAAGCCCCGCCCCTCCACAGACCGGATCCTTCTTCCAGTGTCTCAAACTCACCACACGGCGGCGCTCTTTTATTTAAGCCTCTTCAAACTCGGACTTCATTTCCCACAATGCCTCTCTCTCTCTCTCTGTCTGTCTGTAGCCCCGCCCCTCCGTCTCTGGCCCCGCCCCCTCTGCTCACACACAGACTGGCGGCGCTCACGCTTTACGTTGGAACGGACTTCATTTCCCATGATGCTTTGTGACGAAAACAACACGAGTCATACGTTTGTTTTTTTCTTTTTATTAAAAATGCTTAAATTTATGTGGAAAAGTTGTATGAGCCCGGAACACACGGCTTTATTAAAATTAGTGACAAAAGTCCCACGCTTCGCAGCTTTTGTTGGAGATTTTAGGATAATTATAAGTGTGACTTTAGTTGTCTTTGTGCACGGAACGTCAGTTGGCTTGTTTAGACTCAAAATAGCTCATTTTTGTATTTACGTGCGTTTCCTGTTAGCATTAGCATTTAGACACAAATACGTCTGTCATATTGTTTTATTTGTAGGGGTGTAACAATTCACCTAAATATTCGAAGTATCGATACACAGCCCTTACGATCCGCTACATCGATCGGCCGTTCTACTAGTTATCCTCATCCCAGCCACACATCGATGCAGCTTTGAATCGCTTCGAATCTAAGCCCAAAGAATCGATTTATTTAGATATATGGCGAAACATAAACCATACAGACAAACAACATTCTTAGTAGTTTATTTTCACATAAATGTTTCATTAAATGCACGTTTATTACGCTGGTTTTCCCCGCTGCGTCATCATCAAGAGCCTGCAGCACTTGTTTCACACGGAATCTGCTCCCCGGACGGAGCCGCTGCGACCAGCCCAGCGGAGGATACGAGACAGTGCTCATTCCGCGGGCCGCCGCATAGAGAGCACGAGCGGAGACCATGAGGGACAAAAGCCGTTAAAGCTAGAAACAAAAAACTGGCCACGACAGGAGGGTATATTAGCTGCGAAACGATTCGAGGCAGAGCTCCGAAATTAGAACCCAGACGAGCTGACAAACACGCCGCCTAACGAAAAGAAGCCGGTACCCCAAGTATGGCAACGCTCACAGTCATAACAACAGATTCCGCGCTCTGTTTGGTGGGCAGGCTTATTGACTCCGAGCCAGTTCGGTACGGCATACTGTCACATTGGACATATGCCCGTACCTTTAAGAACGCAACAGTCACCAATGCTTTGGATCGTAGAACTGTCGAGTTCTGTCTACGTTGTGATTTAAGAATATTTAATCTAATGATGAGTCATTGAAAGATACAGTAGTTCACAGGATTTCCGTCTCAACAAACTGTCTGCAATCTGTGTGAAAATAGATTCAATAATGAGTGAATGTGAGTCAAACTTATTTTATTATGATATAAACTTGTGTATTAAGGGAAAGTGAATGAAAAATAACTGTGTCATTAAGCCTTGATTAGTATTTTATTACCCTTATTCCTTACTCATATATTTTATTAATTGTTTTTGAGTTTTGATTTAATGCAAAGATGCTTGGTTAATGACTTTATTTTATGGCTGTAAGTTATAACTGAAGTCGAATATAAGAGTCGTTTTAAACTGCTGTATTTCGTTTCTGAATCGGTATCGTTCCCTTGAAAGCCCAAAATCGTTTGTATATCTGTATCTGCTTGGCCCATATTCGTAAATGTATGTCGTCCTCGTCTAGTAAAACGTTCGTTATCCCCAATTTAATTTGGATTTAAATTTTTAATTAAACTACAGATCGAAACAATTACTGTTAAACACTAAGATCTTCCACGATTTCAACAAACAAAAACGATCTGTAAAAGAGATGTATTATCTTGGTTATTAGACGGAAAGTACGGTTGAATTTGAGTAAACCTGCCTATTTGGATCAAGTCGCATTGTTCTGCGTTACGTTTCAAATACTACGATCCTTTACATTACAACCATTTCCTGTCACATTCTTTCTAATGAGGCTTTCATACTTCCATCAGTTTAAAATCTAATGAAAGTCTCTTGAGATCAGACAGTGGTCGTGGTGAATGTTACAGAAAACGAATGTTTAAAGGACGTTTTACATATCATGATGGAGAGTTTCTATTCACTCAGATGACCCGCCTTTTTGTGAGCTTTAGGATATATGTAGACTGTTTATTGTGTCTAAATTTTCTATCAGGAATTCGGTCTGTTAAGTTACTTAGAAGTTAAATGTCTACTATAACCAACTAAAGTTCTTGTCACTGAGACTGTTGCTAAACTCTTAGTCATATTTTCAGTTGTTTGAATGATCATTTCTCTTACTGGTTATAGGTCTGTGTGCGTAGCGAGTGACATGAGAATTTTTTTCGCGATCATGCTTTAAGCACGTCATATTAGATTTACTTAAATACTCCGATTTGTATTTGGTGCTGCCCTTTAGAATGTATTTCTTTTACTCTGAATTCAATTGTCAGTTATCTTATTTTTTTTTTATTATACAATTATCTTCATTCTATTATCAAGTTTTAATTTCTTAACTTCTTCCGCCAATGTACTGTTAATATTTTTTTCGGTCATTAATCTTTTTTTTACGTCGGCGTTATGGAGCTGTCTTCTGGGCATAAGTTTCAGTGTTCTATATATTGCACCACCAGAAGTGCAGTATCGCTCTTCAGCAGCCCACAAGAGCGCATAGGGGAGTAACAGTACTTCATACTCGAGTTGTTCTATTTACTTTACGGGAAGCGCTGTTGGCTGTGGTTTACGTGATCTGTCGAGCTCAGAAGGTAATCCAACGGTTTTCATGTATTCAATCGGATTACAAGGGACAACACATGTGGATCTGAAAAACATTAATGAGTGAGTTTAGTAGCATGATATT
>JBBPFD010000505.1:0-16290 GCA_038363315.1 Mugilogobius chulae
TGAAAGTGTTCCATGTCGTCCTCTGCTCCCCCTATTTCTTTCTCTCTCTCTCTCTCTCACTCGTGCGTGTGCGTCTTCTCTCTCTTCGTTCTTGAGTGAAAGTGTCATGTCGCCTCTCGTGGCGTTACAAGGTGAAAATCTCAAACGTTTGTCTTTGTCAAACTCAAATTCATATTCACGACGTTTAATTTGAAAACGCGGCGCGATAAGAGAAAGTCCAAACACGCAGAAGAGTGAAGAGTGTCCACACGCGGCCACCGTAGTCTTATCTACCCCCCCGACAGCCCCCCCCGCCCTCGTCTCCGGGGCAACCGCCGATAAACCACGGAGCTTTAATAAGATTTATCTGAGCGGGCGAGCAAACAATAAGACAAGAAGAGAGAGAGAGAGAGAGAGAGAGAGAGAGAGAGGAGACAGAGAGAGAGAGAGAGAAGAGAGGAGACAAGGTGGGGAGAGAGAGAGGAGAGCAGGGAATGGAAGGGGTGTTTGGGACAGGTGGAGCAGAGAGAGCAAGAGAGAGAGAGAGAAGGAGAGAGAGAGAGAGAGGAGAGAGAAGGAGACAGGTGGAGAGAGAGGAAAGAGAAAGAGGAGAGAGCGAGGAGAGGTGGGAAGAGAGAAAGAAGAAGGAGACAAGAGAGAGGAGAGAGGAGAGAGAGAAGAGAGGAGAGAGAGGAGAGGTGAGAAGGGAGAGGGGAGAGAGAGAGAGAGAGAGAGAGAGAAAAGAGGAGAGAGAGAGAAAAGAGGAGAGCGAGAGAGAGGTGGAGAGAGAGAAACGAGAGGGAGAGAGAAAGAGGGAGAGAGAGGGGGAGAGAGCAGAAGAGAGAGAGAGGAGGGGAGGACGAGGAGAAAGAGGGAGAGGAGACAAATGCAAAGGAGGAGAGAGAGAGAAGAAAGAAAGAGTTGAGAGAGAAGAGAGGAGAGAGGGAGAGCGGGGGGAGAAGGGAGGAGGAGAAAGAAGAGAAAGGGGGAGAGAAAAGGGGTGAAGAGAGGAAGAGAAGAAAGAAAGAAAATAACTGCTAACACACCCATGAGTTAACTTGACATAAAACTTTAAATCAGAAATTGTACTTACATTTTTAAGTTAAAATACTACTATTATTTTTTACAGTGAATAATCTTAAATCACAAAATAACACCACACCTGTCTCCAGATCTGACCGCTCAAATCAATTTCTCTGTCTCTCCATCTCTCTGTCTACCCCTGGGTCTAGACCTGGATCAGCCTCAGGTCCTTAACGAGTCCGGCCCGGGCCCTGGACGTGGACTTAGCCCCGGTCTTGGACTTGGACGTGCAGGTCTTCGGGGTCTAAATGACGGACTTAACGCGGCTTTGTGAGGAGGAGATTACGACGCGCGTGCTACGGATCGAAACTCGGATCTGCTCCCGCTAAATCCGGTTATAATCCTGGTCCGGCCGCGGGTCCCTCAGGTCTGGACCGGGTCTGGACTGTGTGGACATGTTTGATTTTTTAAAACAACAAAGAAACAGAAGAGAGAGTGATCCGGGTTTAGCAGGTTTCAGCAGATCAGAGTCATGTTTTTTAATGTCGGTTTCTCTGATGGAAAAGCAGGATGTCTCTCGTCTTTGTATTGTCCTAGTCTCATTCTGCTTTAGTCCTGGTCTTGGTCTTGTCTCGTCCTGGTCTTGTCTTGGTCTTGTCTTGGTATTGTCTTGGTCTTGTCCTGGTCTTGTCTTGGTTTTCTCCAGATCTCATTCTGCTTTCATCCTGGTCTTGTCCTGAGTTTGTCCTGGTCTTGTCCTGCTCTTATCTTGGTCTTGTCCTGCTTTCATCCTGGTCTTGTCTTGGTCTCGTCTCGACCTGCATGGCCTCTTCCTGGTCTTGTCCTGCAAGGCCTTGTCCTTGTTTCGTCCTCATCTCTTCCTCCTCTCTTCTGTTCTGGTCTCATCCTAGTCTTGTCTTGCTCTCATCCAGCTCTGTAGTCTCATTCTGCTTTTGTCCTGGTCTTGTCTTGGTCTCGTCCTGCCTTATCTTCGTTTTCTCCAGATCTCATTCTGCTTTCATCCTGGTCCTGTCCTGCTCTTATCTTGGTCTCATCCTGGTCTCGTCTTGGTCTCGCCCTCGACCTGGCCTCTTCCTGGTCTTGTCCTGCTCTCGTTCTGCATTGTCTCGTCCTGGTTTCATCCTACTCTAGTCCTAGTCTCGTTCTGCTTTCGTCCTGGTGTTGTCTTGGTCTTGTCCTGGTCTTGTCTTGGTTTTCTCCAGATCTTATTCTGCTTTCATCCTGGTCCTGTCCTGCTCTTATCTTGGTCTTGTCCTAGTCTCGTCTTGGTCTCGTCTCGACCTGCATGGCCTCTTCCTGGTCTCGTCCTGCTCTTGTCCAGCAAGCCTTGTCCTTGTTTCGTCCTCGTCTCTTCCTCCTCTCCTCCGTTCTGATCTCATTCTGCTCTTTGTCCTGCTTTCGTCCTGGTCTTGTCTTGGTGTCTTGGTCTTGTCCTGGTCTTGTCTTGGTCTTGTCCTGGTCTTGTCTTGGTCTTGTCCTGGTCTCGTCTCGACCTGACCTCTTCCTGGTCTTGTCCTGCAAGGCCTTGTCCTTGTTTCGACCTCCTCTCTTCCGTTCTGGTCTCATCCTGGTCTTGTCCTGCATGGTCTCGTCCTGGTTTCGTCCTAGTCTTGTCTTGATCTCATCCAGCTTTAGTCTTGGTCTTGTCCTGTTCTTGTCGTGGTCGTGTCCTTTTCTTCTCCTGATTTTGTGCTGCTCTCGTCCTGGTCTCGTCCTGCTCTTGTCCTCTGATCCTGGTCTTGTCCAGATCTCATTCTGCTATTGTCTTGGTCTTGTCCTGGTCTCGTCTTCATCTCATCCTGCTCTCGTCCTGCTTGGTTTTGGACCGGGCCTCATCCTGGTCTGATCCTGGTCTTGTCCTGCTCTGGTTTAACGTCACACTTCATAAACATCATTTCTGATCTCAAACTGTGAGAGTTTAACCTCCAGAAAAACCCCAAAGTGCCTCTCAATCTCACAACAATAGTCCACAGTCCGAGTTTAGACCAGATAAAGACCCGTCCCAGTCCGGTCCAGACCCTCGACAACACGCACTGCATTATGGGAACAACCGATAAGAAGACAATGGACGGAGAGAGATCAGTGTTTGTCATGTAAATGTGCGAAAAGAAAGAAAAGACGAGATGAGCAAAGAGATCAGGGACAGAAACGGGAAGAAAAGTGTGTGTTTTCACTTTAAAAAGAAGAAATAAAAAAGACCATAGACTCTCCTCTCTTTCTTCCTACTCCTTTCTTCTCTTTCTCTCCCTTTGCCCCCTCTCTCTTTCTTCTCCCTCTTTTTTCCTCCCTTCCCCCTCCTTCTTCCCTCTCTTTCCCCTCTTTCTCCCTCTCCTCTCCCCTCTTTCTCTTTCTTTCTTTTTCCTCTTCCCTCTTTTTCCCCTTTTTCCCTCCTCCCTCTCTCCTCTCTCTCGCTCCTCTCTTCTTTTTCTCTCTTTCTCTTCCTCTCTCCCCTCTCTATTTTTTTCTCTCTCCTCTTTCACCTTTCTCCCTCTCTCGCTCTTCTTTTCTTCCCCCCTTTCCAGCTTTCTCTCTCCTCTCTTTCTTCCTACTCCTTTCTTCTCTTTCTCTCCCTTTGCCCCCTCTCTCTTTCTTTCTCCCTCTTCTTTCCTCCCTCTCCCCCTCCTTCCTCCCTCTCTTTTCCCTCTTTCTCGCCTCTTTCTCTTTCTGTCTTTTTCCCTCTTCCCCTCTCTTTGACCTTTTTCCCTCCTCTCTCTCCCCTCTCTCTCTCGCTCCTCTCTTCTTTCCCCTCTTCTTTTTTCTCTCTTTCTCTCTCCCCTCTCTATTTCTTTCTCTCTCCTCTTTCACCCTTTCTCCCTCTCTCGCTCTTCTCTTCTTCCCCTCTTTCCAGCTTTCTCTCTCCTGTCTTTATTCCTACTCCTCTCATCCTCTTCCTCTCTCCTCTCCCCCTTTTTTCCCTCTTCTTTCCTCTCCTTCTCCTCCATCTTTCTCCTCCTCATTCTCTCTTTCCTCTCTTTCGCTTTCTCTTCTCTTTCTCTCTCTTTGCTCCCTCTCTATTTCTTTCTCCCTCTTTTTTCCTCTCTCTCTCCTCTCCCTTCTTCCTCTCTCCCTTCTCTCGCTCCTCAATCTCCCCTCTCTCTTCTCTCTTCCCCTCTCTCCTCTCACTCCCTTTGCTCCCCTCTCCTCCCCCTTTCTCCCTCTCGCCCCCTCCTTCTCTCCTCCCTCTCTCTTCCCTCTTTCTTTTCTCCCTCTCTCTTTTCCTCTCTCTCTCTTTCTTTTTTCTTTTTTCCAAGTGTGTTTTCAGTTTAAAAAGAAGGAATAAAAAAGACCATAGACTCTCCTCTCTTCTTCCTACTCCTTTCTTCTCTTTCTCTCCCTTTGCCCCCTTTCTCTTTCTTTCTTCCTCTTCTTTCCTCCCTCTCCCCTCCTTCCTCCCTCTCTTTTTCCCTCTTTCTCCCTCTCCTCTCCCCTCTTTCTCTCTCTTTCTTTTTCCCTCTTCCCCTCTCTTTCCCCTTTTTCCCCTCCTCCCTCTCTCCTCTTCTCTCGCTCGCTTCCTCTCTTCTTTCCCCTCTTCTTTTTCTCTCTTTCTCTTCCTCTCTCCCCTCTCTATTTCATTCTCCCTCCTCTTTCACCCTTTCACCCTTTCTCCCTCTCTCGCTCCTCTCTTCTTCCCCTCTTTCCAGCTTTCTCTCTCCTCTCTTTCTTCCTACTCCTCTCATCCTCTTCCTCTCTCCTCTCCCCCTTTTTTCCCTCTTCTTTTCTCTCCCTCTCCCTCTTCTTTCCCTCTCCTCTCCCCTCTTTCTCTTTCTTTCTTTTTCCCTCTTCCCCTCTCTTTCCCCTCCTCACATCCTCTCTCCTCTCCCCTTTTTTCCCTCTTCTTTTCCTCTCCCTCTCCTCCATCTTTCTCCTCCTCATTCTCTCTTTCCTCTCTTTCCTTTCTCTTCTCTTTCTCTCCCTTTGCTCCTCTCTCTTTCTTTCTCCCTCTTCTTTCCTCCCTCTCTCCTCTCCCTTCTCCCTCTCTCCCTTCTCTCGCTCCTCAATCTCCCTCTCTCTCTTCTCTCACTCCCTTTGCCCCCCTCTCCTCCCCCTTTCTCCCTCTCGCCCCCTCCTTCTCTCCTCCCTCTCTCTTCCCTCTTTCTTTTTCTCCCTCTCTCTCTTTTCTCCCTCTATCTTTCTTTTTCCTTTTTTCCAAGTGTGTGTTTTTAGTTTAAAAGAAGGAGAAACACGTGAGGATAATGAGATGCAGAAACCGTCTTTGTTTTGTCCAAATGTTTGTGGAGAAATTATCGGAATTCTGCAAATAAGTCACAAGAGAAACAACACAAGAGAGAAGAGAGAGAGAGAGAGAGAGAGAGAAGGGATTTGGACAAGGTCGGACCTGAGCAGAGGAGAGGGGTGGAAAAGAAGAGGGGGTGAAGAGTGAGAGAAAAGAGAGAGGGAGAAAGGAGGAGGGAAGAAGAGGGAGAAAGAGAGAGGGGACAAAGGGAGAGAAAGAGAAGAGAGGAGAGGAGGATCAAGAGTGAGGAGAAGGGGGGAAAGGGGGAGGAGGGGGGAGTGAGGAGTAGGAAGAAAGAGAGGAGAGCAAAAGAGAAAGAGGGAGAGAAAGAGGGAGGAGAGCGGTGAGGATAGAAGAGGGAGAAAGAAAGAGAGGGGGAGAGAGGAGAATAGAGAGAGCAAAAGAGGGGAAAAGAGAAGAGAGAGTAGAGGGAGGGAGAAAGGGAGAAGAAACGGAAAGAGAGAGTGTTAAACCTGAGCGGGGAGAAGAGGAAGAACGAGGGGAATTGGGGAAGAAAAGTGTTGGACCTGAGAGAGGAAAAAAGGGGGAAGGAAGAGAGGGAAGGAGAGGGAGAAAGTGTTGAAGCAGGGAGAAAAAAGAGGGGAAGAAGAGAGAGAGTTGAACCTGAGCAAGAAGAAGAAGCGGGAGGGAAAAAGGAGAGAGGAAGAGAGGAGAAATATAAGAGAGAATGTGAATGGATCTGAGAGAGAAGGAGAAAGAGGAGAGAGAGAGGAAAGTGCCGGGTATGAGAAGAGGGGGGAAATAGAAGGAGAGAAGATGGAAAGAAGAAGGAGACAGTGTTCGAATTTATGAGGAAAAAGGAGGAGGAGGAAGGAGAATGAGAGGATGAGAGGGAGGGGAGAGAGGAGAGAAGAAGCGGGAGGGAAAGAGGGAGGAAGAGATGGAGAGAGGAAGAAGAGAGAGAAGGAGAGGGAGAGAGGGAAAGAGTGCCAGACATAGGAAGAAAGAGGAGAAAGTGTGGAGGGAAAGAAAGACATAATGAGAGAAAAGAGACAAACGAGTAAAGGGAGAGAAAGAAGAAGAAAGGAACCAGGGGAGGTGGAAAGAGAGGGAAGGAGAGAGAGAAGGGAGAAGAAGAAAGAGGTAAGGAAACGAAGAGGGACAAAGCAGAGAGAAGGGCAAAGAGAGAAGAAGAAGAGACAGACAGCGGACAAAGAGAGAGAGAGAGAGGGAAGAAACATTCAGGAAGTAGAGGAGGAAGGGGAGAAGATGAAGATGGACAAGAGAAGAAAGCGAGGACTGAAAGGAGAGAAAGAGAGGAAGGAGGGAGAGAAAGAGAGAGAGAGAATGTCAGACCTGAACACGTTCCAGAAAAAAGAGAGGGAGGAAAGGGAGGAGAAGGAGTGGGACTGAGAGTGGAGAGCAGTAGGAAGAGAGGGGAGGATGTGGAAGAGAGGAGGAGAACGAGGCGAGAGAGTAGAGCGAGAGAATCAGGCTCCGGGGAGTCGGGGGAGAGGGGAGGATGTGGAAGAGAGGAGGAGAACGAGGCGAGAGAGTAGAGCGAGAGAATCAGGCTCTGGGGAGTCGGGGGAGAGGGGAGGATGTGGAAGAGAGGAGGAGAACGAGGCGAGAGAGTAGAGCGAGAGAATCAGGCTCTGGGGGAGTCGGGTGGGTGAGGGGTGGGTGGAAGAGAGGGGGAGAACGAGGCGAGAGAGTAGAGCGAGAGAATCAGGCTCAGGGGGAGTCGGGGGAGAGGGGAGGATGTGGAAGAGAGGAGGAGAACGAGGCGAGAGAGTAGAGCGAGAGAATCAGGCTCTGGGGGAGTCGGGGGGTGAGGGGTGGGTGGAAGAGAGGGGAGAACGAGGCGAGAGAGTAGAGCGAGAGAATCAGGCTCAGGGGAGTCGGGGGAGAGGGGAGATGTGGAAGAGAGGGGGAGACGAGGCGAGAGAGTAGAGCGAGAGAACCAGCTCTGGGGGAGTCGGGGGGGGGAGGATGAGAAGGAGGGGGAGAAGAGGCGAGAGAGTAGAGCGAGAGAATCACGCTCTGGGGAGTCGGGGGGGAGTCGCGGGGGAAGTCGGACTCTGGCTGCATCACAATCACGCCGCTGTTAATTGGACACATATTGTTTGGTTGAAGTGAAGTCCCTGAACGCACCGCGATGTGTTTAGAATCTGTGAATCCTGCAACCTTCAGAGGTTCGAACTGGAGCTGCTGTTTAGTCCTGGTTTAGTCCTGTTTAGATTGGTTTAGACCTGGTTTAGAACTGTTTTAGTCCTGTTTTAGTCCAGTTTTAGTCCTGTTTTAGTCCAGTTTTTAGTCCAGTTTAGCCTGCTTTTGTCCTGTTTTAGACCTGTTTTAGTCCTGGTTTAGACCTGTTTTAGTCCAGTTTTAGACCTGTTTTAATCCTGTTTTAGACCAGTTTTAGTCCAGTTTTTAGTCCTGTTTTAGTCCAGTTTTAGTCCTGTTTTAGACCTGCTTTTGTCCTGTTTTAGACCTGCTTTTGTCCTGTTTTAGACCTGTTTTAGACCTGGTTTAGACCTGTTTTAGTCCTGTTTTAGTCCAGTTTTAGACCTGGTTTTAGTCCAGTTTTAGACCTGCTTTAGTCCTGTTTTAGTCCTGGTTTAATTAAACTCCTTGGAGCTGCTGTTTGGTCCTGTTTTAGACCTGTTTTAGTCCTGGTTTAGACCTGTTTTAGTCCAGTTTTAGTCCTGTTTTAGTCCTGTTTTAATCCAGTTTTAGACCTGTTTTAGTCTTGTTTTAGACCTGCTTTTGTCCTGTTTTAGACCTGCTTTTGTCCTGTTTTAGACCTGTTTTAGACCTGGTTTAGACCTGTTTTAGTCCTGTTTTAGTCCAGTTTTAGACCTGCTTTAGTCCTGTTTTAGTCCTGGTTTAATTAAACTCCTTGGAGCTGCTGTTTGGTCCTGTTTTAGACCTCTTTTAGTTCTGTTTTAGTCATGTTTTAATCCAGTTTTAGTCTCGTTTTAGCCCTGGTTTAGTCCTGTTTTAATCCTGTTTTAGTCCAGTTTTAGACCAGTTTTAGTCCAGTTTTAGTCCTGTTTTAGTCCAGTTTTAGTCCAGTTTTAGTCCTGTTTTAGTCCTGTTTTTAATCCAGTTTTAATCCAGTTTTAGTCCTGTTTTAGACTAGTTTTAGACCTGGTTTAGTCCTGGTTCAGACCTGGTTTAGACCTGGTTTAGTCCAGTTTTAGTCCTGTTTTTAGTCCTGGTTCAGACCTGGTTTAGACCTGGTTTAGTCCTGTTTTAATCCTGTTTTAGTCCAGTTTTAGTCCAGTTTTAGTCCTGTTTTAGTCCTGGTTTAGACCTGGTTTAGACCTGGTTCAGACCTGGTTTAGACCTGGTTTAGTCCTGTTTTAATCCTGTTTTAGTCCTGGTTCAGACCTGGTTTAGACCTGGTTTAGTCCTGGTTTAGACCTGGTTTAGTCCTGTTTTAATACTGTTTAGTCCAGTTTTAGTCCTGTTTTAGTCCTGGTTTAGACCTGGTTTAGTCCTGTTTTAGTCCTGCTTTAGTCCTGTTTTAGTCCTGTTTTAGACCTGGTTTACTCTTGTTTTAATTAAACTCGTCTGAGCTGCTTTTGTCTGGTGTTTTCTCCAGATTCCGGTGTTTTGGTGATTGACATTTGCCGTCTGCGACCTCGGCCTCGCTCCGACCTCTTTATGAAACATGAGACAAAGAGCAGATAAATATTGTAAAATAAAGCGAGCGCCGGGGGTCAGAGGTCGCGGAGGAGCTGCATTTTAAAGACGAAGGTCAGAAGTTTAGAGAGAAATCAGATGGACCTGTGACCTACAAGTGCGGCGCGTCTGTGAGAAGATGAAACGGGAGAGAAAACACGACGGAACACAAAAGAAGAACAAGACTGAGAGACAAAACAGGTCTGCAGAAGAATCAGAACAAGGTCTGGACTAAAGGTAGGACATGACGGTGATGCGCTGGTCAGGTTTTGTCCTGTTGCTTTGAGAGTCGCAGCAGCTCAGGGCAGTTCTGGAGACACGGCTCTACACTGTCTAGGGATCGTGTTAAATCAGAAGTATTCACAGACAACAGCACAGAAGCTCTTAGGCCTAGTTTACAAGACGACATTCCCCAGAAAACCGTCCCAGTCGCAACGTTTTGTGCTCACAGTTTGTGTCGTGGCTAATCTTCCTTTAAACAGTAGTTCTTCTGCCGCGTCAGGAGGTGGCGTAATTGTGCTCGGACATGGAGCCTAATAACACGGGCATTCAGCCGCGTCGCACCCGTGGGGGATACGGGGGATGAACACCCACAGGTCTGTGGCCTCGTGAATTCAACACCCACACTTTATTCTTCACCAAATGTTATAAAACAGAAGTTAATGAAAAAACTACATTCAAATCCACAGAGCTGCAGTTGTAGAACGCAGCGCGAACTTAAGCTGTTTTAAGATCGCTCGCTCCCCTCTCCGTCACCCCCACTCGCTCCCTTCTCCTCCCGCTCGCTCCTCTGTCCCTCTTTTACGGTACCGTGCGTGCTTTACGCGCGTTTTGCACTGCGATCCTTGAGCCCTGGCTCCCCCTTTCTCTCTCTCTCATCTCCAGCGCGGTTTGTGGGAGACAGAGACAAGGAAATGCCTGGTCAACGAGCGCGGTGGGCACAATGAGTGTGTGTGTGTGTTCACGTGGACTCGTGTTTCCTTCAATGTTTCAAACGCACAGACCAAAGTTCCACAAACTCGCAGTATTCAAGCCGTTGTCAGGGCGACAGGCTCCGCCCCACACACGCACAATTATACAGTAACTTATTTTTAACTGTGAAGAAAAAATCAAATCGTCTGTGTTCCGTTTTTATAGGGAATTAAGTACAGGTCTAATGTTTCCTTTTTATATGGCCAATATTAGGAAAATGTTAATAGCCTATAAGTTGTGCAACTCTTTCTGTTCACTATAGACAGTTAGCATGAATATGGCCATTTCTAAATGGATAATACCTTAAGAGTTGCAATTGAATTCAATTGCAATTGTAATAAAATGGCAAAGGAAGCAACAAAAACCAGCGCGCAGAGGAAAAGAGAGATCGTCCGAAACAAACGCAGAGAACCGAGGACCAGTGCGCAGGGAAGACGCAGATCGCCGAGAGTTGGACACAAACATGGAGAGGACAGCTCGCTTTTACCGGCGCAGACACTTGGACAGGTGTACTTCGCATTCACGCTCGCATAATACTTGTTGTGGAGCACTTCAAACTTTCTTTTCTTTTAAACACATAAGTATAATATGCAAAAGAATTAATCTAAATGTGATTATACTGTAATCGTGGTTGAAGCTGCATTGTAACGCCATCATGCAGCATGATGAGAAGAGACCAACCAGAATGAAGAGCAGTGTGAAAACGGTTTATTATCTCAGCTGCAAAACATCTTGGACTGTTGTGAAAATCTAAATCTAGAATCTGAAAACAGCCAAAGCAGATCCTGTAAGTTGTGTCTGAGTAAAAGTAAAACCACATCTCTCTTTTTCTCTCTCTCATGTGGAGCCTGAGAGCAGCTGTGTGTTGGTGGTGTTAATGTTGTTGTTTGTTTGTTGTTGTTGTTGTTGTTGTGGTCACGGCGATAAACAAACACACGTCTGGTCTCGCTCTGAGTCTCCATAAAACCAGCATCAATCGTGTCCCTGAAGGAGCCGCGATGAGTTTATGGTCCAGCGCTAACGTCGGACCGTAAATCTGAGACACGGAGCGACGGAATTTACAAGAAACACAGAGAGAGAGACAGTCTGGCCTGGCCCTGGTTTAGACCTGGTTTAGTCCTGGTTTAGACCTGGTTTAGACCTGGTTTAGTCCTGGTTTAGACCTGGTTTAGACCTGGTTTAGACCTGGTTTAGACCTGGTTTAGTCCAAGTTTAGTCCGGGTTTAGTCCAGCTTTAGTCCAGGTTTAGTCCTGCTTTAGTCCAGGTTTAGTCCAGCTTTAGACCTGCTTTGGACCTGCTTAGTCCAAGTTTAGTCAAGGTTTAGTCCAGCTTTAGTCGAGGTTTACTCCAGGTTTAGTCCAAGTTTAGTCAAGGTTTAGTCCAGCTTTAGACCTGCTTTAGTCCAGGTTTAGTCCAGCTTTAGTCCAGGTTTACTCCAGGTTTAGTCCAAGTTTAGTAAAGGTTTAGTCCAGCTTTAGACCTGCTTTAGTCCAGGTTTAGTCCTGCTTTAGTCAGGTTTACTCCAGGTTTAGTCCAAGTTTAGTCAAGGTTTAGTCCTGCTTTAGTCCAGGTTTAGTCCAGCTTTAGTCCAGGTTTAGTCCAGCTTTAGACCTGCTTTGGACCTGCTTTAGTCCAAGTTTAGTCAAGGTTTAGTCCAGCTTTAGTCAAGGTTTAGTCTAGCTTTAGTCAAGGTTTAGTCCAAGTTTAGTCAAGGTTTAGTCCAGCTTTAGTCTTGCTTTAGACCAGGCTTTAGTCCAGGTTTACTCCAGGTTTAGTCCAAGTTTAGTCAAGGTTTAGTCCTGCTTTAGTCCTGTTTTAGATCAGCTTTAGTCCAGGTTTAGTCCAAGTTTAGTCCAGGTTTAGTCCAGCTTTAGACCTGCTTTGGATCTGCTTTAGTCCAGGTTTAGTCCAGCTTTAGTCCAGGTTTAGTCCTGCTTTAGTTCAGGTTTAGTCCTGCTTTAGTCCAGGTTTAGTCCAGCTTTAGACCTGCTTTAGTCCAGGTTTAGTCCAGCTTTAGACCTGCTTTAGTCCAGGTTTAGTCCAGCTTTAGACCTGCTTTAGTCCAGGTTTAGTCCAGCTTTAGACCTGCTTTGGACCTGCTTTAGTCCAGGTTTAGACCTGCTTTAGTCCTGCTTTAGTCCAGGTTTAGTCCTGCTTTAGTCCAGGTTTAGTCCAGGTTTAGTCCAGCTTTAGTCCAGGTTTAGTCCAGCTTTAGTCCAGGTTTAGTCCTGCTTTAGTCCAGGTTTAGTCCAGCTTTAGTCCAGGTTTAGTCCAGCTTTAGTCCTGGCCCAGTCCTTGATCTCTCTTTGGAGAAATGGTAATTAAAATCATTAATGCAAATAAAGGCTCATTTTTTATGACAGACGCGATTGATTGACACTTGCCTTTCACCGAGCGTCTGCGATCGATCAGAAATAAACAGATCAATAAGGAAAGGTGAACGAGAGTCAGAGAGAGAGAGAGAGAGAGAGAGAGAGAAGAGAGGAAGGACGGGACTTTGGACGGCTTTATGGTCACGTTATTCTGACGGAAAAGGACTAAACGTGGACCAGAGTCAGGACTAAACGCGGACCAGAGTCAGGACTAAACGTGGACCAGAGTCAGGACTAAACGTGGACCAGAGTCAGGACTAAACGTGGACCAGAGTCAGACTAAACATAGACCAGAGTCAGGACTAAACATGGACCAGATCAGGGCTAAACGTGGACCAGAGTCAGGACTAAACGTGGACCAGAGTCAGGACTAAACCTGGACCAGAGTCAGGACTAACGTGGACCAGAGTCAGGACTAAACACGGACCAGAGTCAGGACTAAACACGGACCAGAGTCAGGACTAAACATGGACCAGAGTCAGGACTAAACAGGACCAGAGTCAGGACTAAACGCGGACCAGAGTCAGGACTAAAAATGGACCAGAGTCAGGACTAAACGTGGACCAGAGTCAGGACTAAACGTGGACCAGAGTCAGGACTAAACGTAGACCAGAGTCGAGGACCGTGAAAACGTCGGACTAAACCAGGTCAGGACTAAACATGGGACCAGAGTCAGGACTAAACGTGGACCAGAGTCAGGTCACTAAACGTGGACCAGAGCCAGACTAAACACGGGACTGACAGACTGGTGACCAGAGTCAGGACTAAACATGGACCAGAGTCAGGACTAAACGTGGACCAGAGTCAGGCTGGACCAGAGTCAGGACTAAACGGACTGGACCAGAGTCAGGACTAAACGTGGACCAGAGTCAGGACTAACGTGGACCAGAGTCAGGACTAAACGTGACCAGAGTCAGGACTAAACGTGGACCAGAGTCAGGACTAAAATGGACAGATCACGGACCAGAGGACTAAACGTGGACCAGAGTCAGGACTAAACGTGGCCCAGAGTCAGGACTAAACTGAGACGAGTCACTAAACTGGACCAGAGTCAGGACTAAACGTGGCCCAGAGTATATACTAAAACGTGGACCAGAGTCAGGACTAAACATGGACCCAGAGTCAGACTAAACATGGACATCAGACTAACGGACCAGAGTCAGACTAACTGGACCAGAGTCAGGACTAAACAGGACAGGTCAGACTAAACGGGAACCAGAGTCAGGACTAAACATGGACCAGAGTCAGGACTAAACGTGGATCAGAGTCAGGACTAAACATGGACCAGATCGGACTACCAACGGGACTCACGTACTAACCAGAGTCAGGACTAAACATGGACCAGAGTCAGGACTAAACATGGACCAGTAGGACCAGAGTCAGACTAAACGGACCAGAGTCAGGACTAACGTGGACCAGAGTCAGGACCTAACAACAGTGGACCAGTAGTCAGGACTAAACGTGGAACCAGAGTCGGGACTAATGTGGACCAGATAAACGTGGTCATCAGGACTAACCATGGACCAGAGTCAGACTGGGACCAGAGACCAGAGTCAGGACTAAACGTAGTCCCAGAGTCAGGACTAAACGTCAGTGGACACAGAGTCACGACTAAACAGGACCAGAGTCAGGACTAAACATGGACCAGAGTCAGGACTAAACGTCAGGACGTAGTGTGGCCAGAGTCAGGACTAAAGTCAGGACTGGCCAGAGTCAGGACTAAACATGGACCAGAGTCAGGACTAAACAGACGTACAGTTTTAGCCTTGTTTTAGTCCTGTTTTAGTCCAGGTTTAGTCCTGTTTTAGTCCCGGTTGGACCTCGTTAGCCTGGATAATTAGCCTCATTTGTAAAAGTACGAGGTCTGTGGATCTGGAGCAGGTTTTGTGGGATTTATTCTGATGAGTTTGGGTTTATTTTTCATGTTTTCTGTGGGAGGAGAACAGTCTGTCTTCATCTGTCACTGAGTCTGTGTGTGGGCCTCGCAGTTTACGACAGATCCATCATTTTTACTCCACAAACTCATCGTCTGTGCAGCTACAAAACATAAGAACAGAGGACTGAACTGGACTGAAGCAGAGGAGACAAACTCACGCTTATAATAAAACAAATTCAACAACATCCAGTCAATCTCTTCTCTCTTTTTCTAAATCTTTATTTCGAACCCGACACTAAACCTGCACACATCTTAGAAATAACGACTGAATAATATGTCAGTGTAATCCCTCTCTCTCTTTCTTCAATCCTCTCCTTCTCTGTCTCTCCTTCATTCTCTCTTTTCTCTCTTTCTCTCCCTCTCTCCATTCTCTTACTCTCTATCTTTGTTCTTCTCTTTTCTCTCTCTCTCTGACTCTCCTCTTTCTCTATTTTCTCTTCCTCTCACTTCCTCTTTCTCTCTCCTTTCTCTTTCTTCTTTCTCCCTCTTTCTCACTCTCTCTCTCGATTTCTCTTTCTTTTCTCTTTTTCCCTCTCTTTCTTTCTCGCTCCGTCACTCTTCTCCTCTTTTTTCTCTTTCTCTCCTCTCTCCCCCTCTCTTTCTTCTCTCTCTTTCTCTCTTCTCCATCTCTCTCCCCCCTCTCTTCTCTTTCTTATCTCACTCATTTTATCTCTCTCTCTCTCTCCCTCCCTCTCTCTCTTTTTCTCTCTCTCTCCTCCCCCTCACTCTTTCTCTCTCCTTCTTCTCTTTCTTTTTTTCTCTCCTTTCCTTTCTCCTCTCTCTTTGGCTTTTCTCCATCTCTCCTTCTCTCTCTCTCGCTCTCTTCTTTTTCTTTTTTCTCTCTACTTTCTCTATTTGTCTCTCTCTCCCTGTCTCTCTTTCTTCTCTGTCTCTCTTTCTCCTTTTCTCTCTCTTTACCCCCTCCCTCTCTCTTTCTTCCTCCTTCTCTCTCTCTCTCTTTTTTCTCTCCCTCTCTCTCTCTCTCCTTCCCTCTCTCTCTTTCTTCTCTATTTCTCTCTCGCTCTCTTTTCTCTCCTCTCTCTCTCTCTCTCTCTTTCCCTCCCTCTCTCTCTCTCTCCTTTCTCTCATACAGATCAGATGTGGGCGGAGTCATTTTTTCCATTAAAACATCATTCTTTACCTCTTTTTTCTAATTAGACCCATTCACTTTTGTACTAAAACACAACCCAGCCTTTAAACCAGCTTCGTTTGAGTTTAAATCTATTATTCTGACGTAACACAGAGTTTTTTCTTTTCTTTTCTCTCCGGAGCTGTTTGTGTGTAAAGTCAGTAAAGTCTGTATCTATAATGAAAGTGAGATTAAAGGTTTTAATCCCGCTTCAGTCATTACCAGATAAACGTTTAATCTGCGTCAGGATTTCACAAACCGGAAGATAAAAACCTCAACACAGATAAAAACCCAGGCAGGACTAATTAATTTTATAATAATCTAATTTATTTAAACAGGTTTATCTTTTGTTTGGGTCGTTTTCAGGAACAAATCTGAAAACGTCTCCAGAGGAAAAGAAAAATCTGATTTGATTAAAACACAAAGAATGAAAAGAGAATTTAAGTTTAGTTATTCTTTATTTTCCCTCTCTTCTCTCTTTTTGTCTCTTTCTTTATTCTCTCCTCTCTTTCACTCAGTTTCTTCTCTCTCTCTTTCTTCTTTCTCTCTCTACGTGCCTACTACTTTCTTCTCTTCAATCGTCTTGTCTTGTCTTCTACTCTTCCTTCTCTCTTCCTCTTTTCTTCTTTCTCTCTTCCATACATCTTTCTTCCTCTCTCTCTTTCTTCTGTATCTCTTTGCTTCTTTCATCTCTCTCGCTCTTTTTCACTCTCTCTTTCTCTTCTTCTTTCCTCTCTCTTTTTCTTCTCGGTCTCTCTGCTCTTCCTCTGTCTCTTTTTCTTCTCTTCTCTTTTTTCTATCTTCTATTCTCTTCTTTTTCTATTTCTCTTCTTCATCTCTCTCTCTCCCTTTTTTCTTCACTCTCTTTCTTCTTTTTGCTGCTCTCTCTTCTTTTTTCACTCTCTCTTTCTCTCTCTTTTCTTTTTTCACTCTTTCTTGCCTGCTCTTTCTCTCTCTCTTGTCCCTCTTTCT
>JBBPFD010000506.1:0-16249 GCA_038363315.1 Mugilogobius chulae
AGCGATTTCTCTTTAAGTTACAAATAATATTATACATATAATAATATTTTCTTTAATTGTCGCGAGATTATAAAAAGCTCAGAGTGGGAGGTTTGTTACAGAAGTGTGCTCGATAAAAGTCTCACATTTGGTTGGTTTAAGTTAGTTTGAGTCATGTTTTTCCCGGACAAATCACCACAACGGAATAAGAGAGAGAGACAGACTAGTCCTGGACCGGTTCAGTCCTGTTTTAGTCCTAGTTAAGTCCTGGTTCAGTCCTGGTTCAGTCCTGGTTCAGGTCTAAAGTCCATCTGTCAGAGACCAGACCCTGAGCATCTGCAGATCAATAAATCTATTTGTCTCTCCCTTTCTCCACCTCTCTTCCTCTATCCCTCTCCCTTATCTCTGCCCCACCCCATTTTCCTCTCTCTCTCTCCCTCTTCTTTCTCTCTCACTTACTCTTTTCCTCCCTTTTTTGTTCTCTCTCCCTTCTCCCCCTCTCTTTTTTCCCTCTCTCCCTCTCCTCTTGTTCTTTCTTTCTCTCTTTCTCATTTTCCTGACTCTCTCCTCTTTTCTCCTCCTCTCTTTCTCCTTCTTGTGCCTCCATCTCTCTTTCTCTCTCTCCTCTTTCTTCCTCCTTTTTCTTCTTCCCTCTTTCTCCGTCTTATGCCTCAGTGTCTGTCTTTCTCCTCTTTCTCCCTTTCCTCTCTGACCCCCTCTGCTCTCTCTATCTCTTTCTCTCTCTCTTTCTTTGCTCCCTTCTCCCTCTCTTTCTACCTCTCCTCTCTCTTTTCCTCTTTTTCCTCCTATTTTCTCCACCTCCCTTTCTCTCTCTCCTTCTCCCTCTCCTCCGTCCTTCTCCTTTTCTCTCTCTTTCTCCTCTCTTTCACTTTCTCTCTCTCTTCCTCCCTTCTCTCTCTTCTTCTCTCCCTTCCTCTCTTCTCTTTCTCTCTATATTCTCTAATTCTCTCTCCTCTCTCTCTTTTTCTCTCTCCCCTCTCTTTCTCTACTTCTTTCTCTCTCTCCTCCCTTCTCTCCTTCTCCCTCTCTCTCTCCTCTCTCTCTATTCTCTAATTCTCTCTTTCCTCTCTCCTTCTCCCTCTCTCTTTCCTCTCTCTTTCTCTCTCTCTCCTCCCTTCTCCCACTCTCTCTCCTCTCTCTCTATTCTCTAATTCTCTCTTTCCTCTCTATTTCTCTCTCTCTCTTTCCACTCACACCTCTTTAAGTTTTGTATTTAATATTTAAAATTAACGAACACATTCCGCAGAAGCAGCGCAGTTCCTCAGTTTCATTCAAAAACACAAATTGCGCAATATCTTCATCTCCGTGAGAACGTGGACGCCTTCGGCCAATCACACGCGCCCGTGCTTTATTGACTTTCAGAAGCGGCCAATCAGGCTGGCAGGCAGACAGCGCGCCGGCCAATCACAGAGCAGGCCGGGGGGAAGTGGGCGGGCTCGTGTCAGCCGCGGAGAAAAGGAAAAGTCAGCGCAGCGAAAGAAGGAAAACAGCGCGGATCTTTTCACGTTCCGCGCAGAACCGGTACCGGAGCGCGCGTGCACATGGTCCGGTCCGCGAGGAGAGCCGTCCGCGCGCGCAGGACGGCGGTCAGCACGCGGCAGAGAGCGGCGAGGAGGAGGAGGAGCGGAGCGGCAGAGCGGTGAGTTTGTGACGCGAGGGGAAGCAATGAGAAGCGGAACAAAGCGAACAAGACGCGGCAGGTGCGCACGAAAGGAAAGAAACACGCGTGTTCACTTTCACGAGGGGAAAGAGGTCGCTGTCAAACGTTCGCGCAGAAACACGACGTGAGTGACGCGTCAAAGGTGAACGCGAGACAAACGAGTTTACAATGTTCTGTTAATGAAATCTCACTTATGAACCACTGACACAACGGGAAATTAGTTGATTAACCGATTTTAGATCTAAAAGGAAATGAAAGTACGTTTTATATGATGTTGTTAAAAAGGTAATTATGGAGAGGATGTTCCTTAAATGACCAAAAATTCACTCGCTAAACTATTTAAGTAAACATTTTCAAGGTGGTGAGAAAATGACATAAAAAAAAAAAACAAAAAAAAAAAAAATCTAGCAAAAAGTTAGCAGTTTTTCTGAATGTTCTAATTTTTCCAAACCTGTCGATTGATTCTAGACTCATAAAGCCTGATTTTTCAAGCCAGGTGCTAAATAAAGGTGCAAAGTAAAAGAAAAAAGAAACAGCTACGCCAACTTTTTGCTCCCAATAACCTGTTTGCACATGAGCAAATGCTTGATAAATCTGGCCCTGAGTGTAAAAGTCAAGACTGCTGTAATCCAGCCCAAGACCTTGCCAAGACCGCAGAGTCCCCAGACAAGACTAGACCAAGATCACCTTTGTAATATTTTAATAATTTTAAGTGTGTAACATGATCTTGTTTGCACAATAAGGTGTATTAAGCTTATTACAACAGAGCGAGTCCAAGACTGAGTCCAAGACCAAACAAGACGAGACATACGAGTCCAAGACCAGAACAAGACCCGAGACAAAGAGCGAGTCCAACCAGAACAAGACCGATGACAAGAGCGAGTCCAGACCAGAACAAGACCAAGACAGAGCGAGCCAAGACACAGAACAAGACGAGACAAGAGCGAGTCCAAGACCAGAACAAGGACCAAGACAGACGAGTCCAAGCAGAACTAAGACCGAGACAGAGCTAGTCCCAGACCAGAAACAAGCCGAGACAAGAGCACGAGTCCAAGACCAGAACAGACCGAGACAAGAGCGAGTCCAGACCAGAACAAGACAAGACAGAGCGAGTCCAAGACCAGAACAAGACCGATACAAAGAGCGAGCCAAGACCAGAACAAGACCAGACAAGAGCGAGTCCAAGACCAGAACGAGACACGAACAAGCAGCGAGTCCAAGACCAGAACAGACCGAGACAAGAGCGGAGTCAAGACCCAGAACAAGACCGAGACAAGAGCGAGTCCAAGACCAGAACAAGACCGCAACAAGAGCGAGTACCAGACCAGAACAAGACGAGACAAGAGCAGACCAGACAGAAACAAGACCGAGACAAGGCGAGTCAAGTCCAGGAACAAGACCGAGACAAGAGCGGGCCAAGACCAGAACAAGAGCGAGTCCAAGACCAGAACAAACCGAGACAAGAGCGAGTCCAAGACCAGAACAAGACCGCAGAACAGGCGATCCAAGACCAGGAAAAGACCGAGACAACGAGCGAGTCCAAGACCAGAACAAGACGAAGACAAAGAGCGAGTCCAAGACCAGAACAAGACGAGACAAGAGCGAGTCCAAGACCAGAACAAGACGAGACAGAGCGAGTCCAAGACCAGAACAGACCGAGAAACAGAGAGTCCAAGACCAGAACAAGACTGAGGACATAGAGCGGGTCAAGACCAGAAAACAAGACGAGGACAAGAGCGAGCCAAGACCAAACAAGACCGAGACAGACCGAGTCCAGACAAAGACCGAGCTCCAAGACAAGACTGAGTCCAGACAAGACCGAGTCCAAGACAAGACCAAACCGAGTCCAAGACAAGAAGACAAGACGACAAGACAACAAGACCAAGACAAGACGAGTCCAAGACAAGACCGAAGAGAGTCCAAGACAAGACCGACTCCAAGACAAGACCGAGTCCAAGACAAGACGAGACAAGACAGAGTCCAAGAAAGACTGAGTCAAGACGAGACCGAGTCCGAGACGAGACCGAGACCAAGACAGACCGAGACCAAGAAGACCAGTCACAGTAGTTTAAATCAGAACTCTCACACTTTGAGTTCAGGGGTTTTTATATTTGTTGTTGAATCCATGTTAGTCTTTTTCATAATCTCTGTTTCTTACACACAAACTCTGTAATACAAAAGCTTAAAGGGTCTAGTCAGCTGCAGAATCACCAGATCTTCTACGACTAAATACATTATTAATTATAAAAACATCCTGATCACGACCATCTGCTCCATGACATCACCGAGTGGTAAAACGTCAATAGAACCTTTCACTGGATCAGATTTCAGACCAACGACCTCTTCACTTAAAGGGTTAACGGGAACACTGGCCCCGCCCCCATCTGGACTATGAACATCATCACTTAAAGGGTTACTGTAAAACTGGCCCCGCCCACGTATGACATCATCACTTAAAGGGTTAAAGGAACACTGGCCCCGCCCACGTCTGGACTATGACATCATCACTTAAAGGTTAATGTAAACACTGCCCCGCCCCCGTCTGGACTATGACATCATCACTTAAAAAGGGCCCCGGGGGCCCCCCCCCCGTCTGGACTATGACGGTTAATGTTAAACACTGGCCCGCACCCCGTCTGGACTATGGACATCATCACTTAAAGGTTAATGTAACAAACTGCTCCCGCCCCCATCTGACTATGACATCATCACTTAAAGGGTAAAGGTTAATGTAAAAACTGCCCTCCCCCATCTGGACTATGACATCATCACTTAAAGGGTTAATGAAACACTGTCTCGCCCGTCCTGGGAAACACTGGCCCCGCCCCCGTCTTTAATGACATCATTACAGGGTTAACGGGAACACGGCCCGCCCCGTCTACTATGAATCATCACTTAAAGGGTTACTGCCCGCCCCCGCCTGGACTTGTCCACACTGGGTTACTAACATCATCACTTAAAGGTTAAAGGGAACACTGGCCCCGCCCCCGTCTGGACTATGACATCTTATACTTAAAGGGTTAAGGGAACACTGCCCGCCCCGTCTGGACTATGACATCATCACGTAAACAAAAGGGTTAAAGGAACACGGCCGCCCCCGTCTGACTATGACATCATCACTTAAAGGGTTAACGGGAACACTGGCCCGCCCCCGTCTGGACTATGACATCATCACTTCCTACCAAAGAGAACCTTAATGAGTCTCTTTTAATTACATTGTGGTGCATGTTCTCTAATATCAGCGTCGTGTTTCTCAAAGTGTGGAGCGCGGACCTCTGCTTTGAGCTGTTCTATTTAAACACCAGTCTTTTATATAAATGATAATTATTCAATCGTGCAGCAGTTCTGAGTCTCTCCATCTCCAGACTCCAGTTTCTTACAACATTCCAGACTGCAGTTGTTGTATGAAACCCCACAGTGTCAGTCAGTTTGGCTCCTCCAGGCTAAACTTCACTCTCTCTTTATTCACTTTTCTTCTCTCAGAGATGTTTCGTCGGACGAGTTTGACGACAGCGGATCGGACGAACAGTGGGAGATGCCTCCGTCTAAAAGAGGTCGTTCTGCTGCTTCTGTTTCCCCAAAGAAGAGTCGCTGTGCCGGGGCTGTGAACGGGACCGGACCAGGAGGGACTAGGACTGGACCAGGAGGGACAGGACCAGATCGGGAGGGAGCAGGAGGAGAGGAGAGAGGAGCAGACTGATTCAGGAGCAGGACACGGGAGGAGGTCAGTCCAACACACATTGTCATTATCACAATACTTCTCAAAGTGTGAGGCGCGCCCGTTTAGGAGGGCGCAGAAAGGGGGGTGCAGGGAGCAGTGCCGATAAATGTGCTTTAAAGTACTCCAAGCACCAAACATAGAGAACACCACCTCCATGCTGACAACAGCTGCAACATGGACATGATCGTGTCAAAAGAAAGACTACTGTTGCAGATAGGACAGGAGGTGAATGCACCACTTGCTTAATCGTGATTCATTATTTTGTCGGCAATAACGCAGGTCATGTGACGCACGAATGAAAGTGTCCCACTCTGCTGCTGCTCCTTTTCTCTCTCTCTCTCTCATAAACAGTCCACACACAGAGGATCTCCTCCGCTGTAGTTATTGCAGTGGACACTAGGAACAGAGACGAGTCTGAGCTCCGTGTGAGTGTTTAAATCATCCAAAAAGACCAAAGAATCACAGAGATACGTCCCGTTAAAGACTTCAAATCGATACATCTTATTAAATATAACGCAGAGAATCAGCGGCGATGCACGAACTTTTACTCACGTGTTTGTGATGTTTACTTTGAAAACTTTAAAAACAGAATTATTTTACTTTCACAGTGTATATAGTGAGCAGTCAGCTGGTTTTAACCAGGACTATCCAGAACTGGACCAGGTTTATATCAGGTCTGAAACAAGACTAACCCAGGATTAAACTAGACATCTTTCATCAGTGAGAAAAAACACATGAGCTTGGATTTATAAATATCTGTTCAGCATAAAACAAGATGAAATAACATTCTGATTCTACACATATCCAAACTGAAGCCATTTACAACACCAGTGTTTATTTATTGATCTATAAATAGACATTTTTAAATATATAATTTGGTACTAAAAATGATTGTTTAGCTAAAATATCACAGACAGACATGTTGTACTTTTGCAGACGGGGCAGGGGCATGGATCATTTATTCCATTCCAAAAGGGTCGAGGCAAAAAAAGTTTGGAAGCACTGGCTATCATGAGTGTGTGCTTCTCAGATTCTATCAAATGCCACAGCCCTGCAGGTTGACTTGCCTCAGGCGTCAGGTCAGACCTCACATCTCAGATTCAGAGTAACCGAGTACAAAGTCTGCGTGTAGGTCTGTGCAGCCGGTGATAAGAGCAGTTCATGTGGCGCGATACCGTGGATAAGAGCAGGTGAGAAGAGTCTGACCAGGAGAGGAGGAGGAGACCGACCTCAAGTGGATTTATTCTCACAAACATTTCCTAAAATGTAAGAAGCCTCGAACAAACCAGAGCAAGGAAAGCTAATGTTGAAGTGAGTTTGTAAAATAATCTGCTGTGAGTGTGGAGACCGCAGCAAACGCAGCAGGTGTAATTTTGGAGTTTTTGGGGCTGTAATTCCACTCCTGCCTTGGCCTCAGACTGTTCAGTGAAAGTAGGTCGGCTCCAGATCGTTTCTTGTGTTAATAAACTTCAGAGTCATTGTTCACACAGGTCCTGGAGCTTTGGCTCAGGGCCAGGTCTGTAGGAGACACTGGAACACAAACACACTCTGTGGATCTGGGTTTGATTTTAAAACATCTTTCTCACACTTTCAATGCATTATCTCTTGTAGATTAATAGATCTAGGATACAGATCGAATAGATAGATAGATAGATAGATAGATAGATAGATAGATAGATAGATAGATAGAATAGATAGATAGATAGAGTAGATAGATAGATAGATAGATAGATAGAAATAGATAGATAGATAGATAGATAGATAGATAGACACAATAACTGCTTTTAACACTTAAAAACTTTTACCTCTCTCTTTACCTGGAGACAAAAGGAGAGAAAGAAGAAGGCTGGATTACACAAATTTCTTACCTGGACTTATTTGTCTGCAGCACAGACGCCACAGCGGTTACATTGGGATTAAGCTTTCAACTGCAGCGAGGAGGAGGAGGAGGATGTTACAGCAAAGTTTGGATTATATTTTGTGTTTGGCAACATTCCTATGCTTAAAATACAGACTTAAATATTGTTTAAAGGGATTTATGGAGTTCAACACGCAGACTTTAGACAGAATGTCTTGCATTAAGGAAAGTAGTGACCCAGTTTTTCTCCATTTCTTCTTTTTTAAAAGGTAAGCCGACACACTGTGGTTGGTTTGTGAGACTTGTCCCACTAGCTATCCTAAGGTCACGCGGTTTGTTTGGGAGAACGTAAGAAGTGAGTTACCAAGACATTGTAGAGTGTACATTTGGCGGTTAGGTTACGTGTTTTTTTTGCTGTTCGTGGAGCGTAGTATGGAGCGCACATGTGGCATGTGTGGTGTTTGTTGTCTGCTTATTGATGTGGAGATTTAAAGTCAAAAATGGCACCATAAGTGCGTCAGGTTTTCGGCTCCAGTATTCCCCGACCGTGCAAACCTCTTTCACTCATGTTACTTTGTTTGTCCTGCAGACGGCGCTCGCTGGTGCAACATCGACGAGCCGGACTCCGCTCCAGAAGAACTCAAGTTCAGACCGACGCGGCGAGTCGGTCCTCAGCTCAACCTCACGTCCAAATACTCTCCGCTCGAACTCTTCCAGCTGTTCTTCTCCTTCGAGGTCGTGTCGTCCTTGGTGCGCAACACGAACGCCTACGTCAAGCACAGCGGCGCCAGCCCGGCCAACGTGACGCTCAAGGACATGTACTCTTACATCGCTCTGGTGCTGTACATGGGAGTCGTGCCGCTCAAAACGCTGCTGGATTACTGGAAAAGCTCTCGTCTCTACGCTCTCCCGTTTCCCTCCAACACCATGAACCGTCTGCGCTTCAACGAGATCTCCGGCTGCCTCCACATGAACCACCCCGACGCGGAGAACGCCAACGAGCTGCACAAGGGAACGCCGCGCTACGACAAGCTCTGCAAAGTGCGCCCGCTTTACGAGCAGATTTTACAAGCGTGTCAAGCGTACTATCATCCCAAACAGCACATCTCCATCGACGAGAGAATGGTGGCGAGCAAAGCCAGGATCGGATTCAAGCAGTACATCAAGAACAAGCCGACCAAATGGGGGTTCAAGCTGTTCGTTTTGGCCGACTCCAGCGGGTACACCGTCAATTTCTTCGTCTACGATGGCAAAGTCGGAGAACCGTCGGGATTCGGGCAAAGCTTCGACGTCGTGATGCGTCTGCTCAACTCCACAAACCTCGGAACAGGTTACAAACTCTACGTCGACAACTACTACACCAGCCCGGTTCTTTTCCGTAAACTCTTAAAGCGCAGGATTTCAGCGTGCGGCACGATCCGATCCACGCTGAAGGATTATCCAAAGCGAGCAGAAACAAGATGCCTCCAAAGCTCCGCGCGGGACGATCCGGTGGCTGCGACAAAACGAGTTACTGTTCGTGAAATGGTTCGACGCCAGAGAAGTCACGCTCTGCTCCACGATGCACAAAGCCAGCGCCAAAGATTTCGTCAAACGCAAAGTGAAAAACGCCGAGGGGAGGTGGGCGGAGAGGCTGGTGCCGGTTCCAGACTGCGTGAAAGATTACAACCAGCACATGGGCGGAGTGGACTTGTCCGACGCGCTCATCAACTCGTACAACGTCGTGCACAAGACGAAGAAGTGGTACAAGACGCTGTTCTATCACTTCGTCGACATCGCGCAGAACGCAGAAGGCTTTCCGTGAGGCGCTGATTCTGGAGCTCGCCGACATCGGGTCCACGCCGAACCGCAAACTGATCGCGACGTACCAGGCAGCGATCCCGGTGAAGCTGCCGCAGAGTTTAGCAACGACGGGAGAAGAGGAGGAGGAGGAGAGGGATCTGGGGCTGGTTCATTTGGGACATTTGCCGGCGGCGTTCGCGGAGCAGCTCAAAGACGTCCCGTCGCGTCTCAGAGGAACCAGGGGCCGGAGAACGTGCGTCATGTGTGGAAGCAAAACTCAGGTCTACTGCTCCGTGTGTCTGAAAACCATGTGCTTCAACAGCTCCAGGAACTGTTACCGAGAGTTCCACGGAGAACCACATCACATCGGCCCTCGTGAACTGTTACCGAGAGTTCCACCGCAGAAACCACATGGCCTCGTGAAGCTTCAACAGCTCCAGGAACTGTTACCGAGAGTTCCACCGCAGAAACCACATGGCTCGTGAAGCTTCAACAGCTCCAGGAACTGTTACCGAGAGTTCCACTGCAGAAACCACATCGCCTAGTGAACTAAACAGATATGCACCAAAGTCATTCACCAGCAGTTATCAAAAGTCTCTTTTTCTGTTCTACCTGCTTGGTTCTTCTCTGCCTGTGTCTCTGAATTGAGTTGCTCACATTAGGGCCTGACACATTTATTAGTTGGCAGTAAATCAGCATATGGTTTCGCACTGATTCCACAACATGCAGCTCCGCTCCCTCCATCAGTCTGCCACAGACCCTCACCACCGTCTCCGCTCCAGTCCGCTCCGCTGGGCTGGTAGAACCACTGTGACGCTCAAGCACTTCTCCTAACCTTCCTCATTGAAGAACAAATGCAGACGCTGATGTTTTGCTCCTTGCTGAAGGAAATAGGCTCTTATGATTCTTAGAGAACTAACTAAATAGGTGTGTTTCGTGAACATTGCTATGTCCAAACATCAAAGAAACTTATTAAAACTATGAACTTTTTGAATCTGATCAAATAAAACTCCGTGCGGAGTGATTTTACTTTGTAAATCCATACATAGTTCACTTGTTTTTCCTGTTCTATCTGTGGAGCTTGACCTAGCCAGACTTGGGCAGAGAAGAAAATATCCTTGATCCTATTTGGTCGACGATGGCGACAAAAACAGAGCTGAGGCGGGCTCCTGCAGCTGCTCCGACGTCGAACCAGCGGAACGGAGCTGGATTAGTGGATTATCGTGTCACAAGTCTAATTAATCTGAAAAAAATGTTGTAGATTGACACAGAGAATGGTTTTTACAAGCGAGCCGGGGTCACTGTTCAGTGCAGCCTTAGCTACGCAGCTTTATTATTGTGCCAGCAGAGTGCGCTGACAGGTCAGGAACCGTCACCAGATCAGTTTTACTAATGTAGAACAAAGTCGTCTGCTTCAATTGCACTGCTGCTCTGTGACTGGGCTGACAGAGTAACGTACGAGGGGGATTTGCATGAAAATTACAAATATTGTGAGACTCAGGTAGAGCAAACGGTGCTGCTGTGTCTTAGTTTCCTCTTGGATCTGTTCAGGTTTACACCATATAGAAAAACTCCAGGACTGAGAGAGAGATGTCAGACTAAAGCAGAACCAAGAAGTAAATGTAAAAAGAGACGAATGTAAACTGGAGAGATGAGCTTTCCAGTTCCTCCAAAAACCAGCCACTGCCTCAACTTCCTCAAGGATCAACAACCTCAAGTGCTTTGTGTCAGGATCTGTTCATGACACTGTTCCTTCTGTGAGAATCAGACAAACCTCAGTGTAACATGTCTGAATGTCTCAGTGTAACATGTCTGAATGTAGAAGAGTCTCTCAGTGAAACAGACTCTCTCTAAACCTGCTGTATTTTAACACCGACAGAGTTACAATAATGATCTAAAATCCAGACAATGTTACAAACGTCTCTTGGATAATAATCTTAGTATTTCTGTATCTTTGACCAACAGTATGTGACTTTCAGTGTTCATTATTCCAGTTAAAATCACAGACTTTACTGACGTCGCTCTGGTCTTTAAGGAGACAATAGAACTCAGGATAGAACCTCAAAAGAACTTGTTGCCACGGAAACAAAGGTTTGCTAAACGTTCTTTACGATTACTAAGTTAAAACAATGTAAAATAAAATTAAGATGTAGTTTTAAATTTCTAACAACTAATATTACTAACTCAACTGTCTCATGTAGAACTAACTAAAATCTAACCTGTATTCCTTCATTGATGTTTCTAAAAACTCAAACTTACTTTATAATCTTTAAAAACCTCGTCTTTCCCCAAACGGACTCTCATCAGCTCTTTGTCTTGTTCTAATGTTTGTTCATATTAAACCAGCCCAAGTCCAGTTTGTTTTATTCACAAATCTTTAACTAATCTCCAAATGTAAAAACACTCTGTTCCACCTTGTGATGTCATCGTGTGGTATATTTTAAAACTGAACGCTCTTTTATCTTTGAACAAAACACTAGATCCACTAAACTGTCGTCATTTTAGTTCTCTGGCCTCACAGCAAGAAGGTCTGGGTTCAACTCCCCAGTCCGACCCGGGGCCTTTCTATGTGGAGTTTGCATGTTCTCCCGTGTCTGCGTAGGTTTCCTCCTACAGCTAAAACATGTCCATTAATGCCTCCCCTGACCTTCCCCAGGACAGAAGAGATTCTGAATCTCAGTGGGACTTCCCTGGTTAAATAAAGGTACATTATTCATTCATTCATTTTCTACCGCTTAATCCCGTTAGGGGTCGCGGGTTGACTGGAGCCTTTGGGCCTTAGGCGGGGAACACCCTGGACAGTGCCAACTGTCGCAGGGTTAGACAGACAAACATTCACTCTCTCATTCAACTCACTAAGGGACATTTACAGTGATGCCAATGAACCTAAACATACATGTTTTTGGAGGAAACCGGAGAAAACCCACGGTGACACGGGAGAACATGCAAACTCCACCCAGAGAGATCGTTAGAGATGTTGATATGGTCCGACCGGGAGTCAAAACCCACGACCTCCTTATGGGGAAGCCAGAGCTCTAACCACTCTGCTACCGTGAACCCCTAAAGGTCCATTAATTAAATTAAATGTTTTAGTTTGAGCTTTTATTCAGTTGATTTTACACACAGAAGATATTTTATCTTAAAAAACAAGTTTAAATAAATGAGGCTAAAACATTAGCTGCAGCTTAAACCTGGGCAAATCCAAAGTCATTATATTTATTATTTAGACAGTGAATGTTTGTTGGATATAATGACAAATATTTATTTTTACGGCTTTATTTTTTATTTAATTTTAATTTAATATTTTTTTTTTACGTGACAAAATAAAACTATAAAATAAGTGAAATCTACTGAAATATATTAAAAACACTTGTAAGCAGCACTTATTTTGGATTGTATTATTATTTATTGTGACACTGAAGCCAAAAGATTTAGTTTTTTTTATGGAAAAAATATATAATTTTATTTGTTTTGCACTGAAACAGATTTATCTTTTATAAAACACTGGAGAACAAACTAAAGTAAAAACTAAACATGAATCTGTTTGAGCCAAAAGCACCTTCTTTATTCTGTTTGAGAATTGTTTTAAAGAGTCAAAAGTCTGATTTCAAATGTATTCTGTCCATTTTGTTAATCCCTTCTAACTGTAAAGTTTAAAGCTGCACTGTGGAACTTTTTACACCTAAAAACAGACTTTTCATTTTTCATTTTGAGCCACATCTCTCTCCTTTAAGAGTGTGTCTATGGCTCGTGTTGCCAACTGTACCACTCGTATAGTGCGCTGACAGTGGCGCACAAATCCCTTTCCCGCGTTGTGACAGGAGCTAGGTTTGGAGTTGTCCGGTCTTTCTGAACAATGTCCAAGTTTTCATGAAAAGTTCGTCTTGAAAAGGACAAATCGATCTCTTCTCCCGCTTTAGCCACTGTGACTAATTGCTCAAAACATCAATCAAATGCCGTAGTTATCGTGACGTTGCCGTGGCGTCGTCCACGTAAAATCTGATTGGTTGAAGTTGGTTTGATACGCGCTTATGTTAAGAGACGGAGCCTTCAAAACTGACTGTGAAGGTCTCGGGCAGATTTACTGACACTGACAACAACTGAGGCTGAAATATGATTGGTTAAACAATATATTATGAAACACACGCCTGAAAGCTGCCAAACGATGGGAAATGCTACGAAGAAGCTGATAAATAATTATTGAATAATGATTAAGCATCCATGCACTAAATATGATTTATATCAGTTTGTTATTTAGATATTTTTAGGCCACAGAGAAGGCTTTGCAGGTCCTGTTATTATTTATGAAAATTAACAAAATCCTAATCCAAGCTCCAGAGCTAAACTTAAGCATTTTCGTAACATTTGTGACATTGTATAAAGGACTAGAAACTGCTCTGACACGACGTTAACATGTCGTAGTTTAGATTCACATTTACCTGAGTCGCCTTTGTTTGTTTCCACAGAAAATAAACAGTTTTGGTTTTAACTTCTCTGCAAAAAAAGTTCCACAGTGCGACTTTAAAATGCTTGCACTTTCTCAAAAAAAAAAACACTGACACGTCCTCAGATAAAAGATTATTCTGATTAATTATGACGACGATGTGATTAAAAACGATACCAGGGCTGTTTGTGATCATTGTAAGTTTTATTTGTATCGATCATTTTGTTCCAGAAGCTGTGATTGTTCTTTACGTGTCTTCTTCCTCGTGCAACAGAATTATAAATCATCTTAAATGTTTTAGACGGACTTTATATAGAAAGTAAAAGTGTTTTTTCTCAAGTGTTACTAAAGTAAAGTAGAATGTTTTGGCATGTTTGTCTGATTTGTGTCTGAACTGTAAAACTCTGAATGTATTTTATGATTTTTTTAATCTCAATAATAATGTGTCTAAGTCGTATCTTCCATCAAACGTCCATAAACTCGATCTATGCAGCGTTTTTGCTTTTGTAAAACGAACAAAACTCAAACAGGACGGACTGTCGCTGTCCGTGGTGCTGAAACCTCAAAGGTGCTGAAGCTTTTTTACTGTTTGTTTGTTTGTTTTGAGACTTGTTTGTGCTTTTTACTGAATAAACGTTAAACAAACAAACCTACGTCATTGTGTGTCGGAGCAGTTATTCACAAAAAGATTTTATTTAGTGTTAAAGTGAATATTACACAGGATCAACTCGTTAGTTTGATTAATTCTAACTTTAATCCTTGGAAATATTGATTAAATAAAGAGCCACATGTTAGTTAGAGCGTCTGTGATTGGATGTTCGTCTGGAGGCCAGAGGCAGGAAGTGGGCGGCTGGGCTTGTGCGCATGACGGGGCTTTTTAGAAATAATTGGTTAAAAAGAAAAAACTGCAGCGACAAGAAGAGGCAGATGTTCAGTTTGACCTCAAAACCAGAGGTCGACCAATCAGAGAAGAGAGAGAGAGAGAGAGAGAAGGAGAGAGAGAGAGAGAGATAAGGGGGATAAAAGAGAAGGAAAGAAGGAGAGAGAAGAGGTGACAGAGAAAGAGAGATAGGGAGAAAACAGAAGAGAGGGGGGAAAAGAGAAAATAGGAGAGAGAGAAGAGAGGGAAGTAGATAGGAAGAGGGAGAGAGGTGGGGAAAAAAGAGTGACGGAGAAGAGAGGGGGAGATAGGGGGAGAAAGAGGGGAGGGGAGAGAGAGGAAGGAGAGAGGGAGAAAGGGGGGAGAAGAGAAGAGGAAAGAGAAGGGAAGAGGGAAGAAAGAGAGAGGGAGATGAAAGAGGGAGAAGAGAGAGAAAGAGAAAAGGGGGAGGGAGAGAAGAAGAGGAGGATGAAAGAGAAGTACAGAGTGAAAGGGAAAGAGAGAAGAAAAGGTGAAGGAAGAGAGGGAAAGAGAGAGAGGAAGGGGAGAGAGGGAGGAAGAGAAAGAAAAGGGAGAAGAAAAGGACAGAGAGAGAAGAGAAAAAGAGTGGGAGAAAGAAAGAGAGGGAGGGAGAGAAGAGAAGAAGGGAATAAGGAGAGAGAGAAAGAAGAAGGGAGAGGGAGAGAAGAGGAGAGGGGAGAATGAGAGAGAGGGGGAAGGGAGCGAGAGAGAAAAGAGAGCGAGCAAGCTAGAGGGAAAGACGAGAGGGGGAATAGAGAAGATGGAGGGAGAAGAGTGAAAGTGAGGGAGAGAAAGAAAGGGGAAAGAGGAAGAGAAAATAAGGGAGAGAGAAGAGAGAGGGAGAGAGAGAGAGGTGAGGGAGACAGAGAGAGAGAGAGAGAGAGAGAGAAGAAGAGACAAAATAGAGAAAAATGATGCAGAGAGGGCGGAGAGAGAAGAGAAAGGAAAGAGAAAGAGAAAGTTTGAGTTTGAACTGAGCTCGTCAGATTTAAAACATTTATTCTAAAATAAACATGTTTCAGCTACAAAGACGGACGTACTTTTAGCAGACTCTAGTTTCCAGTTACTCTCAGCGAAGGGAGACACACAAACCTAGCTCTCCACACTGATGATTAATGAAGAAAAGCAACAGCAGAATCTTTACTTTCTCTTTTAAATCTCGCGGGGAACTTGAGACGTGGTGTTTTTGTGAGGCTCAGAGAAGATCGTGAGTAAAGCCGCAGTAACACTTCTCAAACGGCTCAGACTCAAACATGGCCGACTCTAAATCCTCAAACGAAGTGTCGGCTTTGCTCCACAAACATTTCACATTCTCCTCCTTTAAGTCTAATCTGCCTCAGACGAACAGAAATAACCTCCTCTCCTCCATTTATCCTTCTCTCTCTCTCTCTCTCTCTTCTCTCTTTCTCACACACACTCTCACGCCCTCTCTTTCTTCCCTGTTTCCTCTCTCTCTCTTTGTCCTTTCCTCCCTCCCTCTCTCTCTTCTTTCTATCTCTCCCTTCTTCTCTCCTGTCTCTCTTTCTGCTCTTTCCCTCTTTCTCTCTCTCTCTCTTCTGTCTTTCCATTCCTCCCTCCCTCTCTCTTGTCTCTCCCCTTTCCTCTCCTCTTTCTCTCTCTTTCTTTCTTTACTTTCCTATCTGTCCCTTTTCCCTCTCTCTTCTCTCTCTGTTTCTCACACACACTCCCCCGCCCTCTCTTCCCCCTCTCTTTCTCCTCTCTCTCCCTCCATACCTCTCTCTTATCTATATCCCTTTCCTCTCCTCTTTCCCTCTCTTTTCTCTCTCTTTCTCTCCCTTCCCTCTCCTCCCTCTCTCTTTTCTCTCTCTTTCCCTCCTTCCTCCCTTTGCTTTTTCACTTTCTCTCTCTTCCTCCCTCCTATC
>JBBPFD010000507.1:0-16240 GCA_038363315.1 Mugilogobius chulae
ATAGATATAAGGTTGTGTGCAGGTTGTATCAGGTTTGTAAGGTCAGAGCTCAGTATCATCACTCACGGGTTGTTTTTGAACTCTCTTACAAGTGTGTCTTGAGATATTAAACTCCTGGAGATTCAATGGGCTTCAGTTACCAGTTGGAACCTACCATCAACTGATCAATTCAAATCATCAAAGACCTTTTGTTTGTAATAAAACTTTAATTTTAATTAAAGATGATGATTTTTAGTTACATTTTGAACACGAAAGAACATTTTTGAATGTTTATTTTATCAGTTGTTTATTTATATCATTTATGAACAAAAATCAGTCATGGTAATAAAAAATGATCACATACCCGCTTTGATTGGGAACTGTCAGATATGGTGATTGGGCGTAGGACGAACAATATAATATATCATACTATGTCTGGACTAATAACATTTTATGTCCACTGAGCCATAAACACAGGCACAAAACATGTTTTTATTTTCTCTTGATGTTGCAGCTTTTTACCATTAAGCTTATACTTCTTTTGTTGCTGTGATACAGGAGTAGGTCAATCACAGGAACTTACTGCTATTTCAGCAGAAGATTGGTGGTTTTGTGGGTCCGGTGGGTTTAGTCTTGGACACATGTGACGTCTTTCTCTGTCTCTTTCTGTTGGTCTGTTGCTGTCTCTCATGTGTGTGGAGTGTGGATTTTGTACTAAACACCTTCCCAGTGCTTAAGTGATGTAGGTTGGTAGGTTTGAGTTACTTTCCAGTCGACTTTTCATGTGAGGAGTCACAAACTCTTATGACAGCTCGGTGAGAAAGTGTCGCCATGCTCTGGTGATGCCTTACATGTGTGATACTGAGTCAAAATAACCTCCTGATGCTTCATTAGATGTGGAAGTGCCACAGTAAATGTAAAACCACAAGTACAAATGATAACAATCAAAGTTCCAAGGGCTTATCCTGGAGATTCCATAAGGTCATTTTGGACTCACTATGGAAGAGTGGTAGTGATACAAAGATGAAATTTTTAAAAAAGTATATATAATATTTTCTTAAATGCTATGGCCTCATGTCACAAACAAGTTTGTGAGGAAAACCTGAAATATGAAACTGGAACTACTTTTAATTTCAAAGATTTCTCAAAATAACAACACTGGGTCGTTTTTGACCCACTTAGCATCTAAGGGTTAAAGTCAGTTTTCTTTTTAACATAAAAGTAAAAGTGTCCAGTCTCTCACAGAAACCAGCAGACTGAAAACTAGACTCAGAGTTTGTAAAGAAATGTCAAAGCAGAATTTATTAATAGAACAAACCTCATGACCTCATGACCTCATGACCTCAGACCTCATCACTCTGGAGCCTGTCGTTAGTGGATTTTCTGTTTTGTTGTATTGTCTTCAGCGTTTATGAAAGTCATTCTAAGAAACCTAAACGTCGACGCACAAATCCCAGGGCTGAACCAAACCAAACGCCTTTTCTACAAACACAACAGTAACAGTTAAAAAAGTTGAATAACTTTTGTTTTGATAAAGTCAGGTCAAATCTGGTACTTTCTACACTCATAAAAAACATTCAGTTTAAACTGTCAAACATGAGTCTTCTGGGATCAACATCAGCCAGTACGTTAGTGTCATTCTGTCCAATAAAGGCACAACTGAATATTGTCTAAACCAGAGGTGGCAGATCTTTTTACTGGAGGTCATATCCAAACCCAGAGATGTGGTGGAGGCCGCACTGCCAACATCTCATTATGACAAACACATTTCTTCGACAGACTATAGAAGGCCAGTACAAAAAAGGTTTGCTTTGCCATAATAAACTCGTAACATTTTGAGATTAAAGGACTGTACTCGATTTTTTTGCAACAAATAACTTAAAAGCAGTTCCCCTAGCACTGATGCCTTGTTAATGTATCTAATCAGTGGAAATTAGTCCCCAAAGTCCTGTCTATGTCTAATAAAATATTGTTTGTGTGCAGCTTTTTCCGTTTTTTTTTTAGCATGTGGCTAACTGTTGTTAGCATAGGACTCACCTCGCGCTAACAGCTGAGAAAAAAACATTAAATACATCATGATGAACTATCTGAAGCTCAGAATGTATTAGCTACGTGAGGAAATCATGTAGACTGAAGTAGGAAGCTTAAAATTAAATATTCTGTTTGTTTACTTTTTAAGGATGCAAAAATCAGGTACAGTTCCTTTAAAGTCAAAATTTTATGAAAATAAAGTCGAAGCTTAAAAAGTTATGATTTTTGCTAGAAAAAAAAATCATTAATACGAGAATAAAGTTGAAGCCATAAAAATAACTATTTTATGGATTAAAACTTGAAGTTTTTAGCAGATTAAAATCATAATTTTTAAAACTATCAGGACTTGGACTTGGATGAGTCAAATGTTTGCATAAAAACACACAATAGAGGTTCTGCAGGTGACATCACATCATTCTAAATGTTCATGCTGAGTGTGAGATGCATTAGAGTTAATGGAGAGAAAGGACATTTTCTCTTGTAAGATTCAATAAACAGATAAAACAGGAAAAATAAACTACAGTTGATAACAAATTCAACCCACACAAGTCTACTGAGCACTGGGTTGTAACTGACATGTAAACAGAGAAAATCAAGTCAACAGTTGTAGCAAAGCAGATAAACAACAAGACTTTAGCTTCTCACATTTATCAGACATAGAAATCACACACAGTTGAACTTATGACTTTTTCTTCTTTAAAAAGATGTTTTTGAGTTAGTTTGTTGCAGTTAAAATGTCCTAAATCATCAACTGTTTTACAGACAAGCTGTTGCCACGACAACAAAGAATACATTGAAAAATGCCTCATTCTAAAGTTGCTAAGCATTTTGGAATAAAATGATGTCCCTGCATAACCTCTATTGATGTTCCATCATACAAGTTACAATTTGAATCTTGTAAAAAAGTTGAATATTGAAAAATAGCTTTTTATGGCTTTGACTTTATTCTCATAACATGTGAATTTAATCTCGAAACTTCTGCAAGTTTATTGTCGTAGCCCAAGTTTTCTCTCTTAAACTTTATCATGATTTCTGTTTTCTCAAAAACATGCCAGGCCTGATTGAAACAGGTCGTGGGCCGCATTTGGCTCCCGGGCCGCAGTTTGCCCAGTCTGGTTTAAACGGATATCATGGAGCCGATGCCCGAACCAGCAAAATGTCCTGGACCGACACCGATATCTGATCTTAGATTGGACCGGTGCGACACTAATGTGGCACTGACGATGCCCTCACATCGATCACGCTCACTGGCCTTTTAGGCGCCAAAATACACTTTAACACGCGACTTTAGACGCTTGAACGCAGCATGAGAACAGACGTTTTAGTTAAATGTATGTTTAACTGTCAGAAAAGCCTGTTTGCTTTGAGGAGAATGTCTTTTGAATTCTGCTTTAGACACTTTATTATGTTTGTCTGATGTTAAACTATGACAGATATGAACCTAAAATAACTGTTCTGTGTTTGTTCTTGGTTTCACAGCTTCACCTTTGACTTCTGAACTTCTAAACCCACTGACCTCTGAACCCTTTGAACCATGCTGGAGCTGGTCGTTCTCTTCGTCCTGGTGGCTGCAGTTTACGTGACTCTGAACAAACTCTGTTCAACGCTCTCAGTGCAAAGGAAACCTGTCGATTGAAGAAGACGTCGTCATCACCGGTACTTTTTACCGTTTTTAAACCTAACCGTGTTTTTAACGTAAAGTCCCGCGTTCTAGTCCGTGTGTGTTGTTCTCAGGAGGAAAACAGCGGCATCGGAAAGCCACGGCTCTGAACTGCCCAGAGAGGACCGATCATCATCGGCTGCAGAACGGCAGACGCAGAGCGCCATCTAGAGATTCAACAGTAGAAAGGTTAAATACAAATACAACAGGTAGGAAAGGGTTAATACAATACAACAGTAGAAAGGTTAATACACAAATACAACAGGTGAGAAAGAGTCAAATATACAAGAGATACAGCAGTAGAAAGAGTTAAATCACAATACAACAGGTAGAAAGGTTAAACTAAAATACAACAGTGAGAAAGGGTTAAATACACAAGATACAACAGGTGAGAAAAGGAAACTTTTTCACCAGAACCAGAGTCTCTCATTGTGGGTCAAAAGCAGTGGTAGCTCCTGACCCTAACCCTTTTCTGGAGGTGCTATGATCAGTACAAAGCCAGTTCTCAAGTCTCGATGCTCAATAAAGCTCTAAAAAGAAGATCCAGATCTGTAATATGCATAAGCTGGCTTCATGCAAACAGACAGTGCATACTGACAGTTTTCACAGTGCTTCTTTTTTTGTTCTACATTTTGTCATGTTACTGCCTCATTCCAATTGTATTAAATGAATTCTTACCTTACCTCAAAATTCTACACCAAACCCCCATTATGACAATGAGAAAAGATTGTATGGACATTCTTTGAATTTATTAAAATAGAAAACAAAGAAATCACATTTCCAAAAGTATTCACAGCCTTTAGCTCAGAAGCATCCTTTTTCCACTGATCGTCCTTCACATGTTTCTACAGCTTCATTAGACTCCACCTACGATACATTCAGTTGTTTGGACATGATTTGTAAAGACACACACCTGTCTATATAACGTCCCACAGTTGAACTGCAGGCATGAGGTCAAAGGTTCTGTCTGTAGACCCGAGAGACAGGATGGACTTGAAGCACAAATCTGGGAAAGGGAAACAGAAATAAAGCTGCTGCTTTAAAGTCCCAATGAGCAGAGTGGCTGCATTATTCATAAATGAAGATGTTTGAACCACCAGAACTCTTCGCTGACAGTCTGTCTAAACTGAGTGATCGAGGGAGAAGGGCCTAGTCAGGGAGGTGACAAGAACCTGATGGTCACTCTGTCAGAGCTCCAGTTCTCTGTGGAGAGAGGAGAACCTTCCAGAAGACAAACATCTCTGCAGCAGTCCCCATCAGGCCTGTGTGGTAGAGTGACCAGATGAAAGACCTCAGACCAGAAAAGGTTTCTGTACCGGACTCTCATAGTTTGAGGATCATTCAGGTGCCTTTTGGAAAATTCCAGACGGCTGTTGGTTCTTTTTATGAAGAGTGGCTTTTGACTGGTGACACGGTGGTGCAGTGGTTAGTGCTCTGCCTCATAGCAGGTTCGACTCCCGGCCGTCCGGGGCCTTTGTATGTGGAGTCTGCATTTCTCCTCGGTCTGCGTAGTTTCCTCCGGGTACTCCGGTTTCCTCCTATAGCTAAAAACATGTCCATTAATGCCTCCCCTGACCCTTCCCCAGGGCTCCCCTGCAAAAGAGATCTGAATCTCAGTGGGACTTCCCTGGTTAAATAAAGGTCAATTAAAATTAAAATTGTGCTTCATGATAACTGTACATTGTCCTTAAACATTACCTAACCTACCTTATATTTTCTACTCAGAAAAGTCTTAATTTATCACATTCTATTCAGAATAATATGGAATGTTTTTCTTTCAGATTAAGATATAAATAAAGTTAATTCAGAATGCCTGAGTATTTTATCAAAATTTAAATTTAAAGTGAATTCTTTGATTCTTGTTGTGTGGAAAATCTTTGGAGGAACCACCCGTTCACTTTTGTATTACAACATCTTTAAACCTGCCTCGTGTGAGCTGCAAACGTTTGTGTGAGTGATGTGATGAACCTGGAGAATGTGGAGCGTGTGAGGAGGAGGTGATCAGGTTCAGAGAGTCTGCACAGTTTGTCACGTCGCTCTGGAGGTTTGTCATTCCTGGAGAATTCTGCCGTTACGTTTGTGAGTCTGATCTGTCGTTCACCTGTCGTTCTGTTTCTGCGACGCTTCGGCTGGAACGTGACTCTGAGAAACATCCACAGCTGTAGTACAAACATGGAACGTGACTCTGAGAAACTAAAGAAACATCCATAGCTGTAGTACAAACATGGAACGTGACTCTGACAAACTAAAACATCCACAGCATCAGCACAAACATAAAACATGACAAACAGAGAAAACAGCAGCAGCAGGTGAACTGGTTTGTCTGATTCTGAACAGTGACTGAAGAAGAAACACAAAACCTTCTCTCCTCAGACCGATCAGTTCGTTTGATCACTGTTTTTTTCATCATTTCCACGTTTGTGTTGAATCTGAGACGTTTTTAACCCTTCACACTCCGAGGCCACGCCCTTTTTCTGCAGAAACGTCTGATCAAAGTAAACTCAGCTCCTGGAAAAGCCTCTGTAAAGTGTTTAAACAAAAGATTCTAGGATGACGGAGCAGATTATTATCTCTGTTACATCATTATCAGAGAAGTTTGATCACGTTGCATAAGGACAACATCAGACCGATCAATACCTGAGCCGATACAGATCTCCTAAAGCAGAGGTGGGCAGTTCTTTTTCCTCGAGGGCCGTATCCAAACCAGGAGCAGTGGTGAAGGGCCGGACTTCTCACATACTGATTATTGCAAAAACATTTCTTCGACAGAACATTTCGAGATCAAACAAATATATATGATTTTACTAGAAAAAAACAATAACTTTTTATTAATATGAGAAAAAAGTCATATTTTTCTGAGACTGAAGTTGAAGGCATAAAAAGAAGCTGTTTTGTGGTTTAAAGGAACCGTATGTAAGATGCACAACTAGTGGTTTTAGAAAGGTATAACAATCACAAATGAACATGGGTTGCCAGATTGTGAAATGGCCCACACATTGAAGATAGGAAGCTACTGATTACTGATTCAAAATTAACTTCAGCTTCTAAGAAACCAAACTGGCAACCCAACTGAGAGAGTCATGTGGGGCTCATTCTGCTTTCTGATTGGATAATAAATGTAAACGTCAACAAAGGGACGTCATGTCCATTGCTTTTTTAATTAAGAATAACTCAGAATTACATTGACTTTCAGTAAAAATAAAAGTATATTTGGACTTGTTTATCTTGTACCTTTGGACACATATAGGTCATGTTTATGAAATCTGACATCAAAATCTTACATACGGTTCCTTTAAACTTGAAGTTTTAGAAGATTAAAATTGTAATTTTACTTGGACTTGAAAGAGTCAAATGTTTGTATAAAAACACAATAGATTTTTATATTTATAACAATGTTTCCTGATCCAAATTACAGTTTTAATCTCATAAAATTTCAAGTTTAATATTGAAAAAGAGCTTTTTATGGCTTTGACTTTATTCTCATAAGATTGTGAATTTAATATTGAAATGTTTATTGTCGTAGCCCAAGTTTTGTCTCTTAAACTCACATTTCTGTTTCTCAAAAACACACCAGGGGCCGGATTGAAACAGGTCACAGTCCACATTTGGACCCCAGGCCGCAGTTTGCCCAGGTCTGGTTTAAAGTGTTTGTTGGATCAGGAGAGAGAAGGTTCCAGGAGCACATTAGTATCAGTGTTTGATCACGTTTACATAAGGAGAACCTCAGACTGATCAATATCTGAACCGATACAGATCTTCTAAAGTGTTTGTGTTGGATCAGGAGAGAAGATTCCAGAATGACGGAGCACATTTCTGTCTCTGTTACATCATTATCAGAGAAGTTTGAACCTCAGACTGATCGATATCTGAACCGATACAGATCTGAAGAGTGTAACAGGAAGTTCAGGCTCACGCTGCGCTCTGATTGGTCCGTCAGATTAAAGCTTCGTTCACTTTGTCCAGACTCCAGCTGCTGCACAAAAGAGAAACTGTATTAAAAGATTATTATTTTGGTTTATGATTCACGTCTCAGACTCGTCCAGGAGAAAAAGACTGAAAGAATCACACGTTTTACCCCAGAAATATGATTTAAAAGTCATTTTACCTTCAGCTGAAAACAACTTCTGTTCTTCAACTGTCGACAAAGTGATTCATTTAAAGTGTTTCTTCTTAAGAGATGGTTTATTACCGACACTTGTCTGATGCAGAAGAAAACACTTGAACATCCATAACCTATTCATTTAGTTTGTTTATTCATTTGAATGTCATTTTATTTATTTAATCTAATGTTACTTTTTTTTTTATAACTTTTCCTAATTTAATTTTATTTAATTTCATTTTACTTAAATTAGTTTTTATTTATTTTTATTGCATTTTTCTTTTTAATAACATTTTATTTATTTGGATTTTTTTTTTTTTCAATTCATTTTATTTGATTTTTTTTTTATTCATAGTTTGTTTTACTTAATTCACTTTATTTAATTTTTTTTATTTTGTAATTTTGTTTTACTTTATATACATTTATTTATTTCTTTGTCATTTAATTTTATGATCAAATTGCTGTTTCTTTTCTGTATCAGTCTATTTTCTGTTTAAAGTGACAAACTAGAAGAGGATTAACTCATCTTCTTTCAGTTTTTTTGTGTTAAATAAAGTTAAATTCTCTTTGATCTTTTACAGAAAACTGGAAACTCAGACGTCTTCTACAAACATCTGGATCTGGCCAGTCTGAAGTCGGTTCGAAGCTTCGCCGAGAATCTTCTGGAAACGGAAAACAGCATCGACCTTCTCATCAACAACGCAGGTCTGACAATAAACAAACAAACAAACAAACAGCATCGACCTTCTCATCAACAACGCAGGTCTGACAATAAACAAACAAACAAACAAACAGCATCGACCTTCTCATCAACAACGCAGGTCTGACAATAAACAAACAAACAGCATCGACCTTCTCATCAACAACGCAGGTCTGACAATAAACAAACAAACAAACAAACAGCATCGACCTTCTCATCAACAACGCAGGTCTGACAATAAACAAACAAACAAACAAACAGCATCGACCTTCTCATCAACAACGCAGGTCTGACAATAAACAAACAACAAACAAACAAACAACACCATCGACCTGCTTATCAACAACGCAGGTCTGACAATAAACAAACAATAAACAAACAAACAAACAAACAAACAGCATCGACCTTCTCATCAACAACGCAGGTCTGACAATAAACAAACAAATAAACAAACAAACAAACAAACAAACAGCATCGACCTTCTCATCAACAACGCAGGTCTGATAATAAACAAACAAATAAACAAACAAACAAACAGCATCGACCTTCTCATCAACAACGCAGGTCAGACAATAAACAAACAAACAAACAAACAAACACCATCGACCTGCTTATCAACAACGCAGGTCTGACAAACAAACAAACAAACAAACAAACAGCATCGACCTTCTCATCAACAACGCAGGTCTGATAAACACAAACAAACAAACAAACAAACAACATCGACCTTCTCATCAACAACGCAGGTCAGACAGACAAACAAACAAACAAACAAACAAACAGCATCGACCTTCTCATCAACAACGCAGGTCTGACAATAAACAAACAAACAAACAAACAAACAAACACAGGGTTCGTACAGTCATGGAAAACCTGGACATTTTTTGTCTGATTTCCAGGCTTTAGAAAAGTTTTTAAAAATTGGAAGATCCAGTTCTTTGGTAGGTTCTGAATCGAGAGACTGATGACCAGGCCAAACTTTGATGCGAATATTGATATATTTTTTTTTTTCAGTAAATTTTAAATTAGTAATCGTCTGTTTCATTTATGTTCGAAAATCATTACTTAAAGCAATTTTTATTTTGTTTTTGAAAAGGTGGAATAAAATTGAATCAGTAAATTTCACTTTATTAAACTGAAAGGTTGTGCACTTTTATTTTGAAACTGGAATAAAAGGCACTGAAACTGAAAGTATTTGTAATGAAAATAGTTTGGAATTGAGCATTTTCATTTTAATTTAAATTAATTTGATCAATTAACGAAAGACAGTTCTTGATTGAAAAGTATGTTAAGCAAGGTCATGGAAAAGTTGGAAATTGTTATGGAGAAGTCAAAGTCCTGGAAAACCTGAAGTTAAAATCTGTACAGCAAACCCTGCAGACGAAACAAACAAACAAACAAACGCAGGTGAATAACGTTGTATTTCTGTAGTTTGATCAGATGTGAACAGTAAAATACTCAGATTAAGATAAAGAGTCTGGTTTAAAGTGTTTAAAGCTGCTCTGTGGAACCTTCTGGAGGTGAAAAGTCAACACACTTCTGTAAAAATCAAAAGTTAAAGCCAGACTTTGAAACATTCGGGCTGAAGATAAACATGTTTACTGAAATAATGTGAAAAATACAGTTAAAGGAGCAGCTTTGTCACAGAAAGAAAACAACTCTAAAAACCTGATTCTGTTCAAGTTTATTCAGGTCAAAGGTCACAGGTCACAGAGAGCAGCTTTAAGTCAAAAACACAAATCACTGCTTTAAGACATTTTCCTGGAAAGTCTGAGGACCAAGACAAACTGGTCTGACGGCTGCACTCGGCTCTGGGCCGTAGTTTGGACATGTGGGGTCAATAATGGACTCGACCTTTTTAACTGTTTTATATTTTAAGTCTATTTTAAAAGTTCTCTTGTCTGACTGCATGTTCCTATTCTCCCTGCTGTTCTTAAAATGTGCGTTGCAACACTGGAATTTCCCCTTTGTGGGACAAATAAAGGATATCTGATCTTATCTTGACCTAAACTTCAGGAGGAAGAAAAACTCAGCTGTTCAGAGTTTAAAGACTTAAAGACTTGTATCAGTCAAACCAGTTGTGTGTGAGTGAATCTGTGCAGAAGTTTAAAGACTTAGAGACTTGTATCAGTCAAACCAGTTGTGTGTGAGTGAATCTGTGCAGAAGTTTAAAGACTTAGAGACTTGTATCAGTCAAACAGTTGTGTGTGAGTGAATCTGTGCAGAAGTTTAAAGACTTAGAGACTTGTATCAGTCAAACCAGTTGTGTGTGAGTGAATCTGTGCAGAAGTTTAAAGACTTAGAGACTTGTATCAGTCAAACCAGTTGTGTGTGAGTGAATCTGTGCAGAAGTTTAAATCTGACCACTTCCTCTCATAAACACTTTTTACAAACAAACAACAATATATTTTCAGAAAGCGCATGCGTGTCAGGCTACGTCCTGGTGAGGGTCACTTCAGGCCCGTCAGTGACTTCTTTTTACTAGCCCTATATTCAATAATAATGTTCCACTTTTGCACTAGTTACCTGTGTGCACAGAACGTGCATGAGTAGAGGAACGCGTAGGTGAGCGGCTTTAAGTAAAAGCACTCGTTATGTCATTATGTTACAGTCTGGTGACTGTTTTAGTTTTAAATGACTAACTTTTGTGTTTTCCAATAAAAAGTCTGATATAAGCAGGACTTTGTGAAAATGAGACTCTGAGTTGTGTCTGAACTGAAGAATAAAGAGTTTTAGTTCTGATCAGGAGCAGAATGCAGCGCTCTGATTTGGTTCTGTTTGATGGTTCCTCTCTGGTTCTTCTTTATTGTTCCACTGAGGGGAAACTTGTCTTAGGCACATAGTACTGCTTCAGCAAACAATAACCGTAATGTTACAGCCAGTGCAATGGTAAAAAAAGAGAGAGAATAAACATATACTGTAAAAGCAATAAAAAGGGACTTCCGCTTCCGGTCGCATGGAGTAGGCAGCGTGAGGGACCAGCTCCGAGTTCGAATAACATATATTTTACTTCCCAAAGTTTTATTTGCTTACGGAGTCGGTCACAACACGACCGTGACTTGAAAATGGACACAAGGAAAGGAAAGAAATACACACAAACGACGTTAGAAGTGGAATCGCACTCTTCGCCGGGGGACAGAAGTGACGCAGCTAAGGCTAATGCTAATCCTGGGTCTGCGAGTGAGGAAGGACCGATCTCGCTAGCAATGCTGCGAACCGAACTGAGAAATCAGTTCGAAATGTACAGAGAGGACATGAAAGGAGACATTAAAGCCCAAATAGAAGTCATTGCAAAGAAATACGCGAGGACATTGCTGTTTGGCGGCATCAAACTAAAGACGACATGGAAACTATCAGAGTTGAACTCGCAGACCAGGTGGACAAATTGTCAACAGCTCAAAAAGAAAATGCAAGAACACAAGAGGACATGGAAAAGTCTTTAAGCGACATGTCTGACAGAGTGGTGGCCCTTGAAAAATCACAACAAGCACTGATAAGTGACAACAAGAGGCTGACAGAGAAATGCGTGGATTTGGAGAACAGAAGCCGTAGGCAAAACATTCGCATTGTTGGGGTTGCGGAAGGCGCTGAAGCAAACAACGCAAATAACTTTGTTGCCAGATTCCTTGTGGAAGTGCTTGGAGGAGAGAATTTCGATCGTGCTATTGTGATCGATAAAGCACACAGAAGCCTTGCACCAAAGCCACGTCTTGGAGAGAAACCTAGCGCCATTATCGCCCGGCTTCATTATCTCACCGATAAAGAGAAAGTTATGTCGCTGTCCCGAGCAAAGGGCAAATTAAGCTTCGAGGGATCCCCCGTTCACATCTTCCCGGACATGAGCCCAGAGGTCGGGCGACAACGCGCAGCCTTCAATCAGGTGAAGGCAAAGTTACGCGACGCTGGAGTCCAATACAGCATGCAGTTCCCCGCCCGGCTTGTGATAACAGTGGATGGAACGCGACATATGTTTAAGGATCCGCCGTCTGCGGAAAGATCATCAATTCCAACTCCCTGTCCCCACCGGAGGAGGGATGAAAGTCTACTGCAACTAGCAGGCAGCATCATTGAAAGACACAAGTTGATACTTTTTGCACTGAACTAAACTGACGATAAACCAGGTACTCATAAACCTAATTTCACTTTTATCTATTTAATTTTAAATGTGGGTGAACTAATAGATGTTTCATCAGTGGTGTTTTTTTTTCTCTTTTGTTGTTTAGTAGTGCCTGCGCCTTATCTTTATTATTATTAACGTTTGAACATTTTAATTTTACTATTTTAATTTGATAAACATGCTAGTCCAAATGTCTTTAGGAGCTGGGAAGTAAATATAATTATAGAATTTTGTTACTTACCGGAGCTTAGTGGTAAGTCAGATGTTCAAGTACCTCTCTGAGTTTAATTACTCAGATATGTTTCTTTGCACAAGCACTCTTGTTTAGGTTCTGTTGGAACCGTTTGTTCAGGGGGTTCAGAGAGGGAACAGGGTGATTTTTTGTTTTGTTTTTGTTCTCACCTGCATATTATTTGGGTCCATCCATTAATAGAGGTTGTCTTTAAAATTTTTATGATGAAGGTATTACTTTCCCTTTTTATTATAGTCATGGCTAATGATAATGTAGCAAATTTCTCTGGAGGAAAAGGGGTAAAATTTGTTTCATGGGAATTGTAAAGGATTAAATGGGGGCGATAAAACGGGGGCAATGTTTTGGCACATCTTAAAAAACTGAAAACAGATATTGGGTTCTTACAGGAAACCCATTTAAGAGATCAAGATCATAAACGTTTACATGCGAAATGGATTGGACAAACTTTTCATTCCAATTTTACTGCTAAGAATAGAGGAGCGGCTATTATAATCAGAAAATCTGTTCCTTTGTTTCCTCAACGGTAGTGTCTGACCCCCATGGACGGTATATTATTGTTGCAGGGAAAGTTGTATAATGATTACGTTATCTTAGCCAATATCTACGCTCCCAAACACAGATGATGAGAACTTTGTTAACACTTTTTTCTCATCACTTCCAAACATGAATTCTCATAAATTGATTATAGGAGGAGATTTTTAATCTGATTTTAGATCCTGCTATGGACAGATCATCACAAAAATCATCTAATATTTCAAAATCTGCAAAAGCTATTAAGAATTTTATGGGAAAGTTTAAGCTTTTCGATCCATTTCGCACTTTGTCACCAAACTCAAAAAAATACTCATTCTTTTCCCCGGTTCATCATTCCTATTCTAGAATAGATTTTTTTTTGATTGATTATACATACTTATCAAAAAATTACCAGTTGTGATTAATGAGGCAATTATAATATCTGATCACAGTCCAGTATCTCTTCAATTAGTCATGGAACATGGCCCAGCAATTAAAAAATGGAGATTCAATAATGCACTTTTGGCAGACTGCAAAATGGTGGAAGAAATTAAAAAGCAAATAAGAATATTTCTTGATATAAATGATAAACCAGAAATCAAAAGATCTACACTTTGGGAAACACTAAAGGCATACATGAGAGGACAAATTATTTCATTAAGTATTTTGCAAATAAACAACGAAAGGAGAGAGAATCAAAACTAATCCAAGACCTAAACACAGTTGATAGACAATATGCCAGCTCGCCTACACCGGATATTTATAATAAAAGATTGTCTTTACAGACAGAACTAAATTTGCTTTATACAACAGAGACTACAAAACTATTAACACAACTAAAACATAAGTATTACGAATATGGCGAGAAGACCGGTAAATTATTAGCTCAACAAATAAAAGAAAACTCTGCATCGAGACTAATTACTGAAATACGGACAAATACAGGGCAGATTACAACAGACCCAAAGCAATTAATGATGTGTTTAAAGATTTTTATTCTAACCTATATTCTTCAGATTCTAAAAAAGACCCAGTCTAATAAATAACTTTTTTGAAAATGTTAAATGCCTACCATTAGCTTAGAAAATAAATTGTCGTTAGAAGAACCAATCTCAAATGAAGAAATAAAACAAGCAATTCACAGTATGCAAAGTTCGAAATGCCCTGGCCCTGACGGATATAGTGCAGAGTTTTATAAGGTGTTTAATGAACAGCTTACTCCACTTTTACTCTGTGTCTATAATGAAGATTTATTAACAGGATATCTGCCGCCCACTTTATATGACGCAAGCATTTCATTAATCCATAAAACTGGCAAAGACCCGATTGATCCGGGATCTTATATGCCCATAAGCCTTTTAAACGTAGATAATAAAATATTGGCCAAAATATTAGCTAACGTTTAGAAACCATCCTTCCCAACTGTAGTGTCTCCCGATCAAACTGGATTTGTTAAGACAGACAATTATTTTTAAACATCAGAAGGTTGTTCAATATTATTTATACTCGTAGCCCTAAAAGTAAAGTGACAGAGGTGCTCCTTTCATTGGACGCGGAAAAGGCCTTTGACAGGGTCGAGTGGGATTTCTCTTCTCGACCCTGTCAAGGTTTGGCTTTGGTCCTAATTATATTGCTATGATAAAGCTACTCTATGCCGATCCCAAAGCATCAGTACAAACAAATAATATTTGTTCAAGTTCATTCTCTCTCCATCGTTCAACAAGACAGGGCTGCCCGCTGTCCCCTCTTTTATTTTCTTTGGTTATTGAACCTCTCGCCATATCGTTACGGTCTATAGGCACTTATAAGGGGATTGTAAGAGGAAATGCAGAACACAAAGTGTCTTTATATGCAGATGATCTGCTTCTGTACATTTCAGATCCTTTAGTATCAATGCCGTCAATTATGACGACCCTTTCTAAATTTGGTGAAGTCTCAGGTTACAAGATCAATATTTCAAAAAGCATATTGTTTCCTATTGGCTTCAAAAACGGAGAAAATTTGAATATACTGACATCTTTTCCTTTTACTGTTTCAAATAATTTGAGATACCTTGGAGTTGCCATAACCAAAGATGTATCTGGTCTTTTTAAACAAAATTTTTTAAATCTTTATCAACAAACTGAGGAACAATTTAAAAGACTAAGCAATCTACCCATTTCACTAGTTGGCCGGATAAATATAATTAGAATGAATGTATTGCCCAAATACTTATTTCTTTTTCAATGCATCCCTATTATAATTACCAAAAAGTTTTTTAAAAGATTAGACTCCCTTATTTCATCGTTTATTTGGAATAAAAAGACACCCAGAATCAAAAAAATATTTTTGCAAAGGCCTAAACCTATGGGAGGATTGGGATTACCCAGTTTTCGACTGTACTATTGGTCCTGTAACATTCGTTGTTTGTCTTTCTGGGATGGAAATACCAAACCTGACTGGGAACGGTCGGAAAATCAAGCCTTTTTCCCTAATACTTTGAAGTCATTACTATATTATACATCTGATTATTCTAAATTTAAATGCCAGAACCCAGTTGTATCTCATTCACTTAAAATTTGGTCTCAGATAAGAAAGTATTTTAAATGGAATCACTGCTCTGTACGAACACCATTGACTGATAATCAAGCTTACAAATTACTTTCAGGTGATACATTTAAACAATGGAGTTCTAAAGGAATCCACACAATAGCAGATTTATTCATTAATAAGACTTTTCCCACGTTCGACCAGTTAAAACAGAAATATGGTATAGATAACAAAGATTTTTTCAAATATTTACAAATTCGTGATCTTGCAAAGACAGTCATTCCCTCCTTTCCCAGTCAACCAGATGAAAATGTTATGGATAAGATCTTACTCCAGGATCCACTGAAAAAAGGTTCAAT
>JBBPFD010000508.1:0-16150 GCA_038363315.1 Mugilogobius chulae
TTAGATCTACTATCTACTGACTGAAAAGGAAGTTTCACAGGGTAATCAATCAAATTGATCTTGCCTGAACGAGTCTGGAAGATTTATGGATTTAAAAACAATGTTGAGGCTCTCAGAGATCTACCTATGACATCACAGATCAGGAGCATTAGACTGGTGTTTTCAGGAGAATAAAAAATATTCACAGACAAAACTTCAGCTGTGTTTTTGATGCAATTTTGAACAAAACTTCAAAAATGAATAGATATATATATATATATATATGTTCTGTGCAGTTGTCCATTAAATATTTCTCGCTATTTCTGTGGCATAAAGCAATGTAACCCCTAATAACCTTGGCTTTTTAAAGTAGTAACTGCCAGTTTTGTTTTGCAAAATCAGGTTTCTTGGGTAAAAAGGTTGGAGACCACTGGTTTATTGGTATCTACAAAAATCAAGATGAAGCCAGTTGAGACATTTCCATGCACAGTTAGCACATTCCTGATGCTTTCTTTAATTCTTGTCCACATATTGTTAATGAGAGAAGAGAATGCAGCAGAAAGCAGCTCTATCTTCCTCTCTCTCTTCTGTCTCCAGCTCTCTGGAATTTCCCCATTGTAGGACAAATGAAAGTTATCTTATCTTTGTCTGTAGCTCACACTTTTTGATAATATTTTAAATTGATTTTGCAAACCTTGTTATTTATTGTTTGTGCTTATGTAATAGTGCTATTTAGTAAGTACATGTGTTGGAAAAGTGGCTACATAATTTTATAACCTTCTTATTGTCCCTATTTCTCTGTCCTCTATAACTAAATAGACTGAAAACATACAGTAATGGATGATTGTGTGTGTGAGCGGTTCTGCTGTTGTTTTCAAATACGAGGCTGGTCTGGAGCTGGTCCTGATGCTGTGAGTGGGCGACATGTAAACAGAGGTGCTAAGTGCTGCTTCTTTCTCTCTCTACTTCTCTCACTGTTTTTCTCCTCATCATTCACCACTTCCTCATTGTCACAAACAGATAAGACTTGGTTAAGCTCTGACCAGACTCGTCACACTTCAAAAAGGCAGCGTGAACTTTCACAGTTTTTGTTGAATCTGCAACTAAAGATTATTTTAGTGACTGACTAGACAAACCATTTTTCCACTGAGCAACAAATTCATGTTGAAAGTATTAAAAACAATTGGCTCAGTGCACGGAACATCAGTTGACTTGTTTTTATTTCAAAATAGCTAACTTCTGTACAAACAAGCATTTCCTGTTAGCGTTAACATGTTTTCTGTAACATTCACCACAAACTCACTGTCACTGTCTGATCTTCTGAGGATTTATCGTTTAAGCTGATGTAGAGAAAACCTCGTAGAAATGAACTGAACAGGAAATGCTTGTATGTACAGAAGTTAGCTATTTAAACATAAACAAACCAACTGCTGTTCCATACACAGAGCCTATTATACACTGTAATAATAGTATTTTATTGATAAAAATCAGTAATGTTTATCGTCGTTGACAAGTTGATTTACTAATGCTGGTATTTTTGTTATAAACTTATGTGTTATAAATAGTTCTGGAGGGTTCCAGATATTGCAGGAGGTCTTTAGAGCTTTTTTTTAGTAAGAAGGTCAAATAATAAATGTCATTAGTCCAATTTATTAATAAAAAGCCCCAAAACATTTGACTGGAAAATAAGAATGCAGGAACAAAAACACTACAATATTTGTTTATTTTTCTACAATAAATGTTTAAATTACTTTGGATCAAGACTGCCTTAAAAGATTTCTTTAAACGTAACATTTGAAATTTAATTATCAGACAAATGAGAAAGTGTCTATAAAAGATATAACTGAAGTGCAGAAATATCATCTTCACATCCTATTTTGCAACTTTACAATGTTTTGGTAAAAAGATGATATTCCTGCACTAATGTAATAAATGTATAAATTAAACGTTTTCCGCAGTTGCCCCAGGATCTGCACTGGACTGTCAGATATACGGTACTCAGGGATAAGGACAGTCAGTGGAAACCCTGTAGATGTGGTTGGAAAAGTTCTCAGTGAGTGACATGGGTATTTGACTATCTTCACTGATGGGTCTGAAGCAATAGAGCTGCCTTTGCAACACACATTCCTGAGGTTGGCTTGAGTCAGGGCTTCACAACAGAACGTCTCATACTTCTGCTCTGTGCCTTTGAGAGTGAGTGAGTGAGTGAGTGAGTGGGTAAATTCATTTGATTTGTTCTGATTCTGATGCTGCTCTAATGGCTCTTCAGTCAGTCAAAACTATTTATTTATGCTTGTTTGAGAAATCTTGTGTGTTCATATTCAGAAAGTTCCTTCTTCATAGTCAAAATCCACACGTCTGAGTTTTAAACTGATGTTTAAAATCAAATCTTCATCTGTGATTTTCATTCTCTGATGTAAAGACAAACAGCTTTTGTAAGTGTTCTGGCAAAGCTTTGTTTTTAGCTTTAAACATGACTAACAATTCAACAGTATGCTTCAGTTTTAATAATCTTGACTTAATAAATAGTGCATTCGTGTGATCTCTAAATTTAGATGTATGAATAATTCTAATGGCTCATTTCTGCAATTATTTAAGGCCTTATGTTGGTTTCATATGTGTTAACTCACACTTCCAGACAATCTCTAAGGAAGACCCACTGAGCTTTGTAACATTTGCATTACTGAATAGGGTAAATTAAACATATTTAGATTCTAGACTTTATTTTGTACATAACGAATGTGAGATTTCCATGTTAACTTGTGCAACTTTTTGGCCAAAAATAAACTTCAATAAATGCATATTTTTGTCATTTAGATGCCTTTGTTGCACTAAATGATTAATACAAATCTGTGTTTTTACAAACAATTGTCTTTTATTTGTAAGAGCTTGAACATGTCTATTTCCGCAGAAAAAAGGTTCCTTTAGCTGATTTAGTTTTTTTCGTATTATAGCATAGAATGTATTCATCTTCATTCAGAAAGTCCCAAAGTATAGTTTTAACTTTCTAATTCTGCTGAATTGTGTAGATGACTTTTCACCTCCAGCAAGTTACAAAGTGCACCTTTAAAGTTTTCAATGGACAAAGTGATTACCAAATACCATAAACGTTGTTTTTATATGTTCAAGGATAATTTTTTGTCATCAAACCACATTCAGATCCACTACTGAATGATTCACGTTGCATTGTGAATTATTTAAATATTGTTAATTTTTTTATGATTAATAAGTGTTTGTAAAATTGTGAAACTATGACATTACACACTGTTATTTCTGAGATATAAACGTTTAGAATTGTGTTAATGTGAGGTAGTGTGTGCTACGTTGTGCACGGTGCTTTAATGTTCTAAAACTCTTAACTTTATGGCTACGATGTAGGGTGGACAAGATTTGTGAGCATGCTCAGGTACATTTGTCCCGCTGTAGACTGATTGTCTGCTGAATACAATCAGTCGGGATCACGTCTGCCAGCCAAACTTTCACTTTTTTCTAGAATAGAGACACATTGCCCACTGCCCTTTAACTCACATCTGCACAGTAAAGATGAAGACATATGGACTATGATCTTCTTACTGTGAGTGAGAAGTGCTTGTGAATGGAGAGCAGAAGACTTACCCCAGCGTGCTGATGAAGCCGTTGGTGGAGCCCTCTGCGTACAGGGAGCAGATGTCCCCGATGTGCAGGAAACTGGACATTTTATCCGACATGATTCACAGGAAACTCGACACCTGGGACACAAACACACAAATGACACAGTTATAAAAAGCTTTTCTTCCACCACAGAAAAAGCAGGCCAAATATCAGTGTAAATCCTCGTCCTCTGGCTAATTGCATTGTTTGTTTTGGATTGAAAAACCTTGTAAATGTCTGCACTATCCTTTAGTGTATTGCTGTTTTCTCTATGCAATAACTGGTGTGATCTCTCATTTGTCCAGGAGTGATTCATCGTAAAAACTTCAAAGTCATAACATGGACAGCGTTTTCGAAGATTGAGACGTTTAGACTCTTATCCAACAGTCATTTTCAATCAGATTTCAATCAGAGTGAAAGTGACAGTCGGATGATAGTGCAAACGACTTGATCTTTGAGTACGCTGTCCAAAAGACAACTTTGAAGCCTTTCTACTATCTGTGCAATAAGGCAGAGGCTCCCAAACTTCTCAGATCAGGAACGTCTAAATACACTTACACTCTCAACCTACACCGCAAAATGTTTTGATGTGAAGCTGTAAAACCACTGAAAATTATGTTTAATAGTATTTAATTTAGCAGCTAAAAATTTCAGAATCACTCAAACTTACTGTTTTGAATGTGTATTGGTTTATTTTTATTTCCTACTATTCATGTTTGCTAAAAGAATAATCTTGGGAAGTCCTCAGAGACAACTGTTGTTGTGATTTTGGGTTATACAAAAATACATTGATTTGATTTGATTACAAAACAATTGAAGCGATTAAAAATGAATAGATAATTAATTATTATCTGTAATTAATTAATCTAATTAATCTATTTTTAATCACACCTAAAAAATTTACTTCACTTTAACTTAAGTGTTTTTATTTAGTTTTTATCCAATTTAATTAATTACATTATTGTTGCAGATGGAAATATTAATATATTGCAAAAAAAATAAGACGTTAAGAAGTGTTTTGTTGCTAAGTTGTCAAGTTGAACAACCCTTATGTTCACTTCACACATGGAAACAATGAAGTTTAAAGATTTCAAAATAGATTACGATTAAAAAAATAAACTCGATTAATATGTCTGTAATTAATTAATCGCAATTAATGCACTAATTTGACACCCCTAATTTAAAAAATAGATGAAATACATCAGAAATCTTGCTGGTTTCCATGGAAATGCTTTGATGTTACACAGTATGACATACATGACATTATCCAGAGCCATGAGAACAAGCAGGATCACGGTACAAGGTACAGGTCAGATCTATGGAGAGGGAGACCCTTCTCATGGCAAAAAAACAACAAAACATGCTTCTTAGCAAACAAACAATTAGAGTAGAGAATCAATGCAAAATAAAAAAAGTTTAAAGATGTATTGTGTAAAAAGTTTTAAACTTGTTGTAACTGCATTTTCTCATCATTAGTTTACTCAAAGTTTTATTAAGAATGATTCCATCTTTTGAGTAATCTTGTATTGTTCTGCAGCTGATGACTGAGTGTTCAGAAAAGTCCTGTCCTCACCTACCACCTATCCCCACCCACTTGGCTGCATTTAATTTGGATTATTGTAAAAAATCTGATTCACAGTAAAGCATGCATGGTTCAAAATAGTCACTTTACAACAATAAAAATGACAAATTTCCAATCTCCTGCATGTTACATTAAAATCTTACAATAAAGAGGCGGGGCTTATCAGTTCTGTAGTTTTACACAGGAAGTAAATGACTGTAACCTCTTTCTGTTTTACATCAATTTTGTGTTTAAAAAAACTACATCGCTGATATATTCTAGTGCATTTCTAAATACATAGAGAAAAATGCAATAAGTCCCCTTTAAAGGCATAATTTTAAAAGTTTTAAAGCAATGCTAAATCTCTGGAGTCAGGTGAGAGCATATCAAGAGATAAAGCTGCACATTAAGCAATTAATCACACCTAATCAATTAATCAAGCAATTGTCAACTAATTTACTATCCAGATTATTGTTTACCGGTCTATACAAGCTTCAAGATATACCACAAGCTGAGAAAAAAAGCTCAGATTAAACACCGATGACATAATAATTATATAAATTTGTTTTTCCGTTTGTTTTTCTGTAAGTCTACGCCTCCAGAATGTCCTTAAGTGACATTTTGTAGAATTCTTGTACAGTTTTTCTAGACGACTCCTCGACTAACTGAAAGAATAATTCCTCAGCTTGTCAATTAGTTGCAGCCCTTCCATAAAAAGTGACACAGTGTATCTTTAGTGAACAGAAAACATGGCTGACATGAGCAGGAGTGGAGTTTCAGTCGCTGATGGTGCCGTGTTGACAAACAGCCTCCCACAGACACTGGGCTTCACTGCTAATTTGACTAAAAGCATGTGTGCTGTTATCATGGACAGTTTGTTGTATAATACCGCTCACACTGTGACCTGCAGCGCAACATTACACTAATACTAACGCTTCCTCACAGGTTTTATTCAGGTGTTTTATTGGCAAAGTTGATTTGTTTACATTTATACAAAGAGGTGACCAACTTGGGTAAAAGATGGAGTTGAAGAAAATAAAGGAAACCACAATTAATATTTCAAACTGGACTAGACTGACGTGAAATATAAAAATACTTGAATAGATTAGGGCGTCGTTCATTGGAGTCTCGGTCGACCAAACTTTTATTAGTCAATTCATTCTTTTATTCACATTGTTAGGAACCTGTATTCAGTAACGAAATCATTTTTTGTATAAACACAAGGTTCCCTTTTCATTTTCTGTATAAAAACTATGGTTTTTGCATGAACTACAGAATATTATTAGTCTTTTTGTAAAGTAAATTAAACATTTCAAACTCTATTTTGATTCTAAGGAATAAACTTGATTCTCAAAAAGACTTGATTCTTGAAAGTCAGATTTTTATACAATGGACCGACATTTTCAACTCGAAATACAAGTTTATGATCAAACATTTTACTTTCAAACAAGTTTTGGATGAAACGCAAGAATATTTTAAAACTTTTCAGAACATTTGACTTTTTTATTTACCAAAATATCTGATTTTGTTTACACTTTTGTCCTGTTAATGTTATGGGTATTTGTTCAAATGAGTAACTAGTAGTTTCGACACCAGTTTCAGCTTTGATTTGCAATATTTTGAACAACTCTACTTTAGCTTCAGAGCCTTTGCCACGCCCCCTTTTTAGTCGATTAATCGGTCGATAGAACATGTCTTTGGTCGACCAAGAATGTCTTTGGTTGACTACAGCCTTAGAATAGATACGTTTTTCAGACTTACAAAGATACCAGAGACTATCCATCTGAGTGACAGTGTACAATAGGCGGCTATAACCTGGCACCAGCATCTCTCCTATGACTTTTGTCTTGGATAATGTATTGTTGTGCACTGTCCATGTATAAATAAATGTATAGCATACCGTACATAACATCATAGTCTCTTTGTATAGACTAGGACAGCTTTATAGTCAAACTTACAAGCTTGAATGTGACCATAACTTTAATGAAGCACTGATATAATTCCTTAGATTATGACCTATATGGTTAGTATGGTCCAAGTAATGATTAACACTAAAAAGCACAATGCACAAGCCTCCATGCACCTGCAGCTGGTCTCAGAGACAGGTACACAGGTCCTGAGTGTGGGAAAGACAGCCACTGACACAAAAGAGTCTGTCAGAGCAGCGAGGGAAAGTTACATAAATAAACAAAACAGTAGCGGTGAATTTCGCCCACAGAAAAGGAGTTTTATAAGTGATCAAAGTGACAAAAGACTCAAATAAACGAAATGTCGAAATAAAAAACAGGGCTTGTAACTTTAAATGCAAAAGTTAGAACGGATTCTTCTTCAGCCATTTGTGATATGATACTTTGCGATGCAGAAAAGTGAAGTTTGGAAACTGGAATTAGACGAAAAAGACACAAAACTCAAATATCTTGCACAGAAATATGACATTAAAAAGTGCTCGGGCAAAGCAAAACTTCTGCTTTGTTAGTTTTACCTCACTTGTCGTAAACCCCTCGGATGTACAGCAGATCAGCGGTGCACGAAGCAGCTACGACGCCGACATTTCTCGCCGCTTCCCCCGCGCGCGAGAAGTTCAGAGTCTCGGTGTGTGGTTGCGGTGATAGTTCCAGGGTTCGTCGGAGGTCGTGTACACACCGGGGGATGGCAGCTGTGTTAGCCCGCTGCCTGTGCCCGCTGCTCGGCTCTGCTTCACTCAAACAGGCGGTCGTATCCTCCTCCTCCTCCGCCGCTGCCTCCTCCGCCTCTTTGGACTCTCTCTGGCGCGGTGCCGCTTCTGGCTGCAGAGCGCGCGGACGGAGCGAGTGAACGAACAGGGGACGTCTGGGAAATGATGTCCACGTGCGGCTCAGTTCAACTCGTAGTCAAGGAAACAAAAATGTGTGCTAAAAATGCTTTTGATCTGTGCCTCTGCTGTGCGATTGCGAAAAATATGCAACATTTGTGGTTTTATTGCCAGCTTAATTTTGTTTTAATTATTTATTTATTTATTTATTATTTATTTATTTATTTACTTATTTTTTGTTAGTTAGTTAGTTAGTTAGTTAGTTAGTTAGTTAGTTAGTTAGTTAGTTAGTTAGTTACTTTTTTGTGTCAGGTAAAACAGCTCAGAGACACAAATCTGCAGCTAGAACAGGTGAGGTTACAGAAAAAATCGTTTTAAATGTTGATTTTACTGAATTTGAGCCTATTTAAAGCAACGTTTTTGTTGTTTTGCCTTTGTTTAAATCCCATTTTTGATTGTTTGCAATATTGCACACAAACTAATCCTAAAGTAATGTAACTAAGTTACTTTCTTGGGGCAATAACTAAATAGTGTAACTAATTACATTTTTAAAAAGGAATAAGTAATGAGTAACAAATTACCTTTTCAATACTTTTCCCCCAACACTGTTAGTTAGTTAGTTAGTTAGTTAGTTAGTTAGTTAGTTAGTTAGTTAGTTAGTTAGTTAGTTGTAAATAAAGTATTTACATTTTCTACAAATGGTATAGCTGAGGTATTGTATAAAAAGGAGTATGCTGTTTATTTACATATTTGTGTATTTTATATTCTTGTGTATTTTTTATGTGACTGTACGTATTTTTCAACAATGGGAATGTTCCTTTTAAAAGCAATAAATTTGAAATATTTCAAATTTATTTAAATAATGAATAATGTAAAATTATTACTGTTGTTATTGTTGTTGTTGTTGTTGTTGTTGTTGTTGTTGTTGTTGTTGCTGCTGTTATTATTGTGATGATGTATTTATTTATTTATTTATTTACTCAATTATTTCTGGACAGGAAATAGTTAAGTTCTGCCGCCAGCTGATCACGTGACAATGCGGAAGTACAGTCACAACAACATCATGGATGTATTATGGTGCTGTCGTTGAGCACTTTCTCTTTTACTTTCCGTTATTGATCCAAGATGACACGGACATTCCTCGTGTTTGTGGCGTGTTTTTGTGTCCACTCCGCGCACTGTCTGGATGCTTCCTCTTCGTGCGGGCAGAGTCACAGAGTCAAGCCCGGGAGCAGACCTCGAGCTGCGGCTGTGCGAACCTGAAGAGAACCGCTGCTCTGGAGACACATCTGGAGGAAAACCGAGGCACTGTGGATCCAGCTGCTAAATATAATGAAAATGTCCGTGACCATCCGACAGACGAGCCCCAAACTGCAAAGAAAAGTAGTCAGGTACTCAAATACAGATCTCAAATACATTGAGCTATTATACTTATTGTTTCACTGAGATGCAATAGTTGAAAGTAAAGTACTGTGCATTTCTAGGTGTTCATTTTAGGCGTTCACTACATTTCAGAGAGCATATGACTTTTTATTCCACTAATTTTTTTTTTTTTTTGGAAGACTGATAAGTAAAAAGTACTTTTCTGTTAGCAACAGTGAGTAAATAAAATAGATTTTTATAATTAAAATCTAACAGTTAACACTTTGGCAGCTCTCAAAATCACTGTGAAATACTTTTGCTTTTAACTCTAAAAGGACATTTTTTCCACTGTCACTTCAATTTTCTTACTTAAAAGCAATGTGAGTAAAGCAATATAAATAGTTACTGTAATATATTTCCCTTTTCAGTAACTAAGAGTAACTCATCGCCATACTTCCAAAAATGTTGACCGTTTTTTACTAGTTATAATCTGAATATCTCAAGTTACTTGATATCCTATATAGGGATGCACCGATCCGATACTGGGATCGGGTATCAATGCCGATCCAGGAAATTTTGCTGGATTGGATATTGACTCCATGATATCGGTTCAGCCAATATCATAGTTGTGTCTTTAAATGGACATAATGAGACAAATTTAATGGCTGATGTTGATCTAGAACTCATATTATTGGACATTTTATTCAGATTAAGTTGTTAAGTTGTGGCTTTCACTATAAATAACAGTTACATAACACTATATGACAAAATGTCTGTTTTGATAGGAAAAGGAAAGAAAAGCAATTTTAGTCCTTACACAAGTATCAGTTAATATCGGGTATCGGCAAAGTATCGGAATCGAAACTGAAAAAGCTCAATTGAAAACAAGACAAGACTAGAGCAAGAGCAAATCACCACTGAAAACTGGTGTAGAAGAGTTTATGTTGTCTTAGAGGTGAATAAAATATTATCAGGAAAAGGTGTTGTGACATCACTTTCTATTCATTATTCAGTCAAGTGTAAATGTAACTTTAGTGTTGTACAATGTTTATTTATTTATTTGTTTGTTTGTATGTTTGTTTAAACCGGGACAGTGCACATTAATAAACATTTCTGTAAATATGCCAGTTTTAGCTACAAAGCTAATTTTCAACTGTTTTCCCTGGGCAAAATTTAGATTTGCCAGCAACAAACACCAAAAATGCATCTCATGCACATTAAAGATAAAGGTAAAACAGACTGTAGGCAAAAGTTTGAAAAGTAGTCTCTACATTACATTGCTACAATAAAATGGTTAAATATGTCGTCCGCAATAATAAAACTACTTAAACATAGAGCTGTGCAATTAATCCTATTTGTATTGCGATTATTGATCGTAAGTTATAAGCCTGTTCATAGACTTTTTTTTTTTTTTTTTTTATTTCCTTGATATGGAAAATAGGTGGTTTCTTTACAATACTATTACACTTATTTCTGTGAGATTTGTACATATTTTAATGTATCTCTCTTCACTCCATTTAAGGGACACTAACTCTGCAGTCTCTAAGCAAATAATGGTTTGAATAAATAATCTTTTTTGTATGATACTCTCACTTTTACTTAGGTACATTTGACAAAAAACTTTTGCAAATGTTCTGGATTTGATAGTAGTCTATGAATTTTGGATAAATGACATTGGATAATTCAGTTTTCTTGTGATCTCTCTAAAGTCTTTCAGCCAGTTATTTTTAGCCTGCCCATGAACCATCTTTTGGGCTTTGTTGGTTTTGTTATTTGTTATTCGTTGGGTCAGACGTGCTTCAGGGACAAACCCCAGTTCTCAGCCTTGAAAAAAACAATAGCTTTACAATGGCGGCTGTAAGATTAATAATAAAAGAAGAAGAAGTAGACATGCAATCCGCTAGAGTCAAGCAGGCCCAATACCTTAACTATTGTATTAAACAAAAATAAATATAAAATTCCCTGCTATGCTCAGATGGTGCTGGTTCCTGGAGGAGAGTTCCTGATGGGCACAGACGACCGGGGATCCCTGCAGACGGAGAGGGGCCTCAGAGACTCGTCCACATCGACCCCTTTTTCATGGACGTCCAGGAAGTCACCAACCGCCAGTTCCAGAGCTTCGTCACTGCAACGGGCTACGTCACTGAGGTGAGATATAGAGCTGCACAGTTTAAGAAATTTTATCCTATTTTTTTCTAGTATTGCGATTAGATTTGTACATGATATTTTAATAAAGTTAAAGTTTTATTTATTTAGTTTATGTTTATGTTTGTTTATGAATTCACAAATTACTACATCAATCACATGTCAGGATGATTAGTCAGAAAATAATGGCATATTTTGTTGTTTGTGAAGAAATTTCTGGCACTTAAAAACTAAAAATTTCCTAATTGTGTGTGTGTGTTTGTTTTTTAATTATGTGTATTGTGTAGCCCTAGTCAACTAGTCTTGCCCAAACTCACCCAAACTGTATTTTGCTCTGTTGATTCAAAAACATAACTAACAGTTGTTATAGAGCGCTTTCTTTCTTGTTTATGCTCAATCTGAATCGTTTTGTGTAATTTCCAGGCCGAGAAATTTGGAGATTCATTTGTGTTCGAGGGACTTCTGAGTGAAGCTGTAAAAAGTGAAATAAGCCAAGCTGTAAGCACTGTTTTTGTTGTTGAGTCTGTAACGAATATCTTCTCACAATTTCACTTCTTTGGTGATGCCAAGTAAAATGTTAAGGAAACATTAAAAACTTAGCAATTGAGATCACATTTGAAGACTGACATCATATAACATAACACTAATTAAAATGTTCACTTCAGATCATCGGCTTTTCCTGATTCAATGATTTGCCTAAAATGAAGGAAATCCCTGGTCTTATATTTTGCTGTGATTCTCTTTCATCTTCTTGCTTCTTTATAATTTATTTAATGTCTTAAAAAAAGTCATATTTTCAAACTCTAGCAGCTAGAAATATTATAGGAGACATGTTTTCATTTAAAGTGTGTAGACTACATTTTAGGTAAAACATGTTGAACGTGATTATATTTAAGATTTCACTAAACATTTTGCTTGTTTTCACCCAGTTTTGGCTGTTTTGTCTTTAAGTAATTCCACAAGTGTTACCTAGCAAACACATTGTTAAAATGGACGAAAATCCAGATAAATGACACAAACGCTATGATTTGACTAAGAATAATATCTTGTAGCACTTTAACTTGTAATGGGAAACCGTGTAAGTTGTCTGTAAATTTCATGAATTTCACTGTGACATACTGTGACCAGTAATTTACATTTTGTTTGTTGTAAAACACAGAATTGATCCAAAACTAAAAGAAATATAAACAGGTCCATTGACTTCCTGTTCAAAACGTTAGCCCCGCCTCTTTATGATAAAAAAGTAGCAGTTCTTAAATTACTATTTTTGTTGTTAGAAATTGGTACATTACAGTTTTGAACCCTGCGTGTTTTTCTCAGAATCTGCACAGTTGCAAGTAGATAGAAACAAATGTGTGAGGTTAGGTGGAAGGTGAAAACAGACATTTCCTGAGCACTCATCAGCTACAAGACCACACAAGATTACTCAAACCCTCATGAATCAATCCAAATACAACTTTGACTAAACTAAAAGACGAGAGACACTGTTATAAACATGGCTAATAAGTCAGAAATGTGGATTGCTTATTCTAGTAAGAGAAGATCAGAAACAGCTCTGTTTTTGGAGTCTTGTTAGTTTTAAGAGTAATGCTTTAGATGGATGGTTGTGTTTTGTAGGTGGCTGCCGCCCCCTGGTGGCTCCCAGTGAAAGGTGCTGATTGGAGACATCCTGAAGGGAAAGACTCAAACATCACAGACAGGTAATAATCCAGCTTGAATAAGCAATGAAGAATTATTTTATTTTGACTGTATGTATTTTAAATTATTCTAACTGCTCCCTTGCTCTCACAAACAGTTTGACACATCACTAGTTTTTTGCATGGATTTATTTTTTTTTCTTCTTTTTATTAAATTAAATTTAGGATTGGGGGCTAGGGTGAAGGATGGTTAAAAACAATAGTGTAGCCAGTGCTAACTTTGACCATTTCAACAAAGTGAACCAGCTGGCTCTAGGTCTCTTGATGTCACAGTGCAAACAGCTGCATTGTTGTGTGTGTTTAAAAGTTAATTTAGCATAAAATGTGTCCAACATCAAAATGAAAATGTTTATTTGTGAATGACAGGTTGGAGCATCCAGTTCTCCACGTGTCCTGGCTGATGCTGTGGCCTACTGCTCCTGGCTCCACAAGAGACTCCCCACTGAGGCCGAGTGGGAGTTCGCCTGCAGAGGAGGACTCAAAGACAGGTGCTATATCCTCTCATCATACATGGCTTCTAATAAGTAAAGGATCTTTGAACACAATCTTCTGTCTGTCTTCACAGACTTTACCCCTGGGGGAACAAGCTGACCCCAAAAGGAAAACATTACGCAAACCTGTGGCAGGGGAAATTTCCAACAGAAAACACAGGAGAGGATGGATTTGTCCAAGCATCACCAGTAAGACAAATCTAAATTCTAACTATTAAACAGAAGATTTTTGTAGCATCATCTACTTGTTGCAACAGAACTAAGACAAGGAAAATAATCAAAACAATCTTTCCTGATATGCTAATGCTGCAGAAATGCTCAAAACAAACCTGGATGATTTATTTAAAGCATTGCAGAACATCTCTGGGAATTTCAGAACAGTGTTTTTTGAGCTTCAGAGGTTCTTTCACATTATGCAAAATTTAGTTTTTAATCATGTTCTAACACTTCCACTGCCTTTAATCAAAACCACATTTGAAGTTTTATCTGTGAGATATTTTTCATTCCCTCTGAGCCTCAGAAAACACTGTTTTGAATATCCTGGATCTGTGATGTCATAAATCAATCTTTAAGATGCAAGTCCATAAATCATCCAGACTTATTTTGAGGATCTGGCAAGGTTGATTTGATTGTTTCCTCTGTGGTATTTCCTTTACAACCAATAGATGCTGTTTGTGAATTACTGCACTTTTTTATTTATTTAGCTTTATTTGATAGGGACAGTATGTTTCATGAGCTCATGTGACACACTACAACATTTTAGCCAAGGCGAACTCTCAATGCCCGTCCCTAGTTGGGTTTTACATAAAAACTGTCAAAATACAATACAACACTTCACAATACAAAATGTAATACACATAATCAATTCAAAACAAGTCACAGACCTGTATCTACACATTTTTTAAGTTTTCATTTAAAAAAAACAAAGTTTGTCGCTCCTTTCAATTCTACAGGTAATATATTCTATTTTTTGATACCTTGTACAGTGAAAGAAGATTGTCCAAAAGCTGTTTTGTGCCTTGGTTCTGGTGCATAGAAATGTAAAGTGAGGGTGCACAGGAGAATGTTAATCCTTTAATAAGTTACTTTAGAATAGTTTTAGTTTCACTAATTATTCAACATACGGTATTTTTGTGTTGTGCAGGTGATGTCTTTCCCTCCGAATGGTTTGGTTGTATGACATGGTGGGAAACGCCTGGGAGTGGACGAACGACTGGTGGACGGTTCATCACACCACAGACAGATTAAACAACCCTGTGAGGAGATTACATTGCAGTTTTTATTTTATTTGTTTGTATTTATTCTTACAGTCTCATATAATACATTTTCAGACTGGGCCCAAATCTGGCTCAGACAAAGTGAAAAAGGGGGGATCTTACATGTGTCACAAGGTAATTTAACTTTCTCTCTTTGTCCTATTCAGTGTACAGTTTCATTATAAACACAAAATGAATCTAAAATGGCTTAGAAACAGAAACGGGTTCTGAGCACTCGAACATCAGCGGCATGAATCAATTCAAATACAGCTTTAAGTAAACTAGTGATGAGAGAGCACTGTTTGAACATAGTGTCAAAGTGATTATGGTAAGACTAGCTGTGTTGTTTTCTAGGGCTGGGCGATCTGGGAAAAAATATAATCACCTTTTCAAAAACAAAAAAATGCCATTCATAACATAAACAAAGAAAATGTTTAGTATATCCCTTTTATTATATTTTTTTGAAACTATACAGAACATCAATATTCTGCCTTAAAGTTTAACTTTTACTCCAAACTACACATTTTTTCTAACAAAAGATTGGTTTTCGATCTTCTATTCAAAACCCACCACCAAATAATTGACGATTCGGTTCGATTCGATCTCTAGATTTTCGATTTATAGCCCAGCCCTAGTGTCTTCTTTGCCTTTTATTTAGTAGTAGTAGTAGTAGTGGTAGTGGTAGTAGTAGTAGTGGTAGTAGTAGTAGTGGTAGTAGTAGTAGTAGTCGTAGTTGTAGTCAGTGGCGGCTGGTGGTATATATTTTGGGGGGTGCGCAAAAAAAAAAAAAAGGAGGGAGTTTTATACACAGGAGCACATGGAAACACACACACACAACAGCAGCACGCACCCACCCACCCGACACGCACATCATCATCACTAGAGCATTTTGAATTACCAAGAGCTCTTTTTTTTTACACATAACTTCGTTAGCAGTAGGGCTTTAGCTGCTCAGATATTTCCAACAGTGAAGCTAAAAACCAAATATCTTACCTTTTCTCTTCTTGCTCCTGTTTGTTTCTCCAAAAGTGAAATGAAACTAATCCAAAACCACGTTCAACTATTCACAGCTCCAAAAGTTTAGATAAAAGAAACAATATGCTAATATAATGTTTATCCTCCGGTGCTCTGCTGCACTAGCATAAGAAAGCATGCCGGTTCATACTGAATCCTGATTGGTTGGTGCGTACTGAATCGTGATTGTCAATCACAAAATTTGTGAAAAAGTTCGTTTTTAA
>JBBPFD010000509.1:0-16145 GCA_038363315.1 Mugilogobius chulae
GAAGATACAGAGGAGAAAGTGAAGGATGTGACAGGTACATGGGGAGAGAGAAGGAGAAGAAAGGGAGAGAGTTTAGAGGGAGAGACGAAAGAGAAGAGAAAGAGAAGAAAGGAGATTAGACAAAGATAGGAAGAAAGAGAAGAAGAAGTAAGAGGGAGAGTGAGGTGGAGAAAAGATGTATGGAGAGAGAAAGATAGGGAAAGCATAAGTAAAGAGCAGAAGAGAGAAGGGTATAGAAGCGATGGAGTGTAAAGGTAAGGGGTCAAGGGGGTAGAGAGAAAGAGAGACGAAGACAAGAGGGAGGGTTTGGAAAAAGAGAAAAAGAGCAGATGAGAGAGTAGAAAAGAGACAGAATAGGGGAGAAGAAAGGGAAGAGAGTAAAAAGGAAAAGGAGGGGAGAGAGAGCAGATAGATAAAAAAGAGAGAGAGAAAGGATGAACAGAAAGATAGAAGAAAGAAGAGAGGAATAAAATCATTTAGACATAAGGGAGAAGAAGAAAGAAGAAAGGAAAATGGGTAGAACAGAGAGAGAGGTTATAGAGAGAAAGAAAGACAGAGACACAGAAGAGAGAGAGAGAGAGAGAGAGAGAGAAGGAGAGAGAGAGGGAGAAGAGGAGAGAGAGAGAGAGAGAGAGAGGGAGGTATACATGAGTAGAAGTCAGGAGGCTGAGCTGGTTACATAACTCAGCAGCAGCAGTAGATCTGATGCTGGCGTGCCCAGCTGAGCCAGTGACGTAACTCAAACGTCCGACTCACACTGAACACAGCAGATGCTTTCACTTACACACACACACAACATGTACATTAAACACAACACGACACGAACAGGGCTGAGGACACGTCTGCTTCACTGACATACGGGACAAAAAGCCTCCAGCGCAACACGAATACGACCGCTAAATGCCAAACAACGTGGACGCTTTTAGTACCGTTCATCTTTGTTTACAACCAGAAGTACTTGGGATTTCTTCACGGTTCATAATTTGCAAAAGTTTGGCTGCTCTAACATGACTTTCTCATCACAAACACCGTTAGAATCTGTGACATACTCTTTTTTCTCCTCTGAGCCTCAGAAAAATACTGTTCTGAATGTCCCAGTTTTGTGATGTCATAGTTAGAGCTTAGTTAGATCTTCTGCTCTGTCTATAAATCATCCAGACCTATTAGTCTTTCTCCAGCATTAGCACGCAGGTCTCAACCTTTTTAGTGCGTAACCTCCAAACTAGGCATTCGTGATTCAGTGATAATGTAGACTTTTAGGATTATGTTTAATTTTATTTCTACGTCTGTCGTTGCATTTGAAAGGTGTCAAACCTTCAAAACATTTTTTACGATATTAACTAAAATTGATATATTGACCAGCTCTTGTGTGTGTGGTCTGTGTCGTTGGTGATTTGGTTTGTGGCCTTGATTGTGGTTGGTGCTTTGTGTTGGTGCTTGTGGTTGCGTGCTTGATTGTGCGTTGGTGTTGATTGTGGTTGGGGCTTGTGGTTGGTCGCTTGATTTGTGGTTGGTGGTATGTGGTTGGTTCTTGGTTTGTTGGTGCTTGTGGTTGGTGCATTGATTGATGGTTGGTGTGTTGGTGGTTTTGGTTGTTCTTGTTGTGTGTTGGTGGTTGCGGTTTGATGTTGGTTGTGTGATGGTTGGTGGTGACTTGGGTGTTGATAGTTTGTGGTGGTACTTGGTTGATGTTGGTACTTGGGTTTGTAAGTTGGGTACTTGGTTGGTCTGGTAGTTGTGGTGGTACTTGGTGATGGTTGTGATGGTTTTGTGATGGTACTTGGTTGTGGTTGGTACTTGGTGGGTTGATGGTTGTGGGTGGACTTGTGTTGCGGGTTGGTAGTTGTGGGTGTACTTGGTGGGTTGGGTACTTGGTTGTGTTGTAGTTGTGGTGTACTATGGTTGTGGTTGGTACTTGTGTTTGTTGAGGTTGGTAGTTGGTTGTGGTGATCGGTGTGAGGTTACTTGGTTGGGGTGGTAGTTTTGTGTGGTAACTTGGTTGTGGTTGGGTACTGGCTTGTGGTTGGTAGTGTGGCTCGTACCTTTGTCGTGTTTGGTTTACTTGGTTTGTGGTTGATGGTTGGTAGTTTGTTGTGGTTGAATGGTTGTGGTGGTACTTGGCTGTGGTTGAGTAGTTGGTTGTGGTTGATGGTTTGAGTGGTAGTTGGTTGTGGTTGGTTGTGGTTGATGGTTGGTGCTTGGTTGTGATTCTATAGAAGGCCTGGATGATCAACTTGCCCCCAAAGACGTGTAAGGTTAAGGGTAAGGTTTAGGGTTTGGGTTAGAATAGGTAATTTGGATAAGTTTACAACTTTGTGTAAAGTCGAGGTTGCCAAATATGGACATCTGGTCTGTACTGGGAGCTTTTTTCAGCCTGTGAGCGACGAGAGTTGGCAGACGAAGGAAGTCTGCAGCCAGACGTCTCTCGATATTTCAAAACCTCTTTGTTAGCATGTCTGACAAAATCAATATGATAATTTCGTTTGTGTGATTTCTTTTGCAGCCATTTTCCTAATGAAACACATTATATCATTTGGTTCAATTTATTGCACATTTTACATCAGACCTGGACAAACTGTGGTACAGGGGGCCAGATGCGGCCCTCAGACTGTTTCAATGTGGCCCCACTAGTTGAAATTTCACCCTCTGAAGTCTGGCAACCTTTACATTTTGTTAATTTACACCCATATAATTGATTCCGATAAATTGTGCAGCCTCAGTTTCAGTCATGACTTGACGAGGCTGTGATCGGGCTGACAGTGACAGACATTGGCCACTAGATGTCTCCAAAAAGCTCGTTTAGTCTTTTCTACTTGTTTTTTACAAAACCAGACACAGCTGTATTTACTGAACCTTTTCTCCGAGTTCACGAAGCTGTGAGCTGTGCTGGTGCGCCGCTGACATCATCAACGGGGGACGGCGGGGTGAAAGGTAAAGGTCGGCACAGGAGGGGTCACTGTAACGTTTGGTGCAGTTACGTAAGACTCACCGCTCTGACTGAGAGCTCTCAAGTGTGTGGAGAAATATGATCAAGAGTCAAAGAGAGACATGTCCAAATCAAATCTCAAGTCTTAGTCCATTTTATCAAGTCTAGTTTCAAGTCATCAAAATATGACTTGAGATATACTAATTCATATGTGATGACACTTTGCATCTAACTTTTAACGTACATTTATGTATTTGGAAAATGTTAATTTTAAAGAGAAACTAAACACAGAATCAACTTTTTTCCACTGTCAAACTGTGTATATGGAGTCAAAATTGAATATCTACTGTTTCCAGGCCTTTTTTTTGAACATTTTTGTGCAAAAACAGCGACTTGCTGTTACGATGGTCAAACACTGACAGTGCATTTTCAGTTCACGCCGACGTCACATCAAGTTGACGCCACAACCGAGCTGCCAGGTGGGATATCTTGACCGGCGTGTTTCTTGTGTTGTGTGTGCTGGTTTATGATTGTTGGTGCAGGAGCGACCCACAGGACACAGCCGTGCAATTGGAGGCTTCTCCATTAATCTGGATCACAATAAAAGTGAACAGAGTCAATATGTGCCGCAGTTGGCCCAACTACAAAGAAGAGACAATAACATCGTCCGTATTTTCCGGACTTCTTCACATCAAAAATAAAAACATCAACAACAACTCAAGGCCTAATATTGACCCAACTACAACAATAGCTTGTTCAACAACCAAAATAAAGATGAAATAATGATTAAAATGCACTTAAAACACAGGATTACATTGGATGACCAACCTTTCCTACTGCGGGGTTTGCAAAAGGGAAGACGAAGTTCTGATTTCCCAATTACACTAAAGCATTGCAGGGACACACAAAGAAGAAACGTGCGCATCCACGACAGCACACCTACCGGATGCCAGGTATTTAGAACAAACAGTAACAGAAAGACAATTTTGTGTAATTACAATATACTGTCCTATAATGAACCGTTACATATATAAACTCCTCCCTCTGACACCGCTGCTGTGGAGAGTCTGAAAGTGATCATCCGCAGCGAAATGACATCATCAATTATTTGGCTCAACTTGGTAAGCGAGTGGTGCTGCGTGGAAAGTTGCACAGGTTCAATGCTTGTTTTGGTGTTTAAATTTTCTATTTTCAATTTTAGAAAATAATCACATTATTAGCTCATGTATGTAGCCTAAAGCAAAGGCTTCATACACATGTCTGCAAAGTGAATAAAAAAAGAGTCTTGACGTGCAAGTAAACAACTAGACCTGGCACAGCCTCAGAGCTGTGAACTTCTCCACACGTCAGGATCACTCCCACACAAAACTCATATCACTCACAAGCTCACTGTCCATATTTGGTGCTGTCAATCAAAGACTGTTCACGCCCACTGGACTTTTATGAGTCTGGTTGAGGTTCAGTTGTGGGCGGAGTAAGTCTCTGGCTGGGTGTTTTAGCCTCACTTTAAGCTAGTCTCAACCAGAAGGCGTTGAGTTTCTGGGGGGTGTGGTTTGTTCTGAGAGCATATACAGTATAGCTTGTCTGTCAGACATTTTGTTTTCTTGACTTTTTTTCTGTATGTTACATTGTGAAATAAACCAGTGTTCGAGTATCATTTCATTTCCAACCACCACCCTTTCACTCTGACTCAAAAACCAAAACTTTTTCAGTTGTATCAGTGTACTCCAGACCACAAAAGCATTAAAAGCATGAACTGATCTGCTGACTCCACAGGATCAAGTTTACATCAGACTAAACGATTGTGTCTGGTCTGACTCATTTTTGACCTAAGCTGACTTTTACAGCACATTCCTGGGAGCGACTGGGAAGAGTCCAACACAGGAATAATCCACATTCCACAAAGTCCTGGATTTACGAGAAACACAGTCAAGACTTCCTCAATCAAGTCTTTAACTCAAACCACGGCTGCAGATGCTCGAGTGAGATCTGAGAGAAATCTGCAGAGCCACAGAGTTTAATGAGGTCAGATGTGCAGAGACTCACTTTATGGAAACTTACAAAGGAAATCTGATCAGTACACAGAGTAAATTAAAGGTGCAGCTCACATACTGGACGTGTCTGGTCAGCTCCTTTATACAAGGTTTTGGCGCCATTTTCCCACTTGGGACCAGAGGACGATGGCGCCATCTGCAGTCCGACCTCTTCAGAACTGTGTCCCAGGTGTGAGAGAGTTGTACGCCCCTCGTCCTGATTTACAGTCTGGTGGGCGCGTTTTCGGATTTCGATGGCCTCCCTGATCCAGTATTTGCTTCTTTCGGTGTCTATGACTCTGGCGTTGTCCCAATCCATATATATATGGAATACAACACATAACTATAAAAGAAGACCTAATACATTTAATCAGATCATCATCAATATGTGACTGATGATTGTATTTGATCTCTAAAAGCATTTCATCTCTTTAAAGGAGATGCAAATTTAACTTTAGAAGCTTTAACGCTGCGTTCAGACCAGATAGAATATTTGCTTCAGGCGTCAGGTTTACATGTGTAAATCCGTGTTTTGCCTTTCCACGCTTGACACCGCATTAATGATGATTTAAAGATCTTTTCGTCAGCTCTCGCACAGGCTGCCATTGAAGCTTCTATCCAGAGCTAATCAGGCTCCAGGTGTGTCTAGTCAGTTAAACCAATCACAACCAGGTCACAGATCAGCTGTTCGCTTTGACACCGAGTGATTTTTGAAACGGCACAAGCACTGTGCAAGTGTTTGCAACAAGCTTTCTGATTATCCTTGAGGGAAGCAATGGATTTTACAATCTGCTGTGGCTGAAAAGTGTTCTGCATTGTGTGCTAATCTGTGAAAAATCCTATTGAAAATCATTCCATTCTTTATGTGACATTATGGGTTGGATTATGGCAGTGACCAGTAGAGGACCACGACCAGTATAAAAGCTCTGTTCGGACTCTCGGTAGTTCCTCTGTCTCTGATACAGCCGCTGTCTGTTTGGATGGGCTTTGCCATCAGGTTGAGCGCCATCCTCCGTCAGGTACAAATCCGTTACGCTTTCCAATTGTGTAATAATTTAGATTTGCAAACGCTTAATGAACCCAGTGCCGCGCCTACAATATGGACATAACACAGAGCGCGTAGAGCACAACCTGCTCTGGGGGACACCAAGCTGAGATATGCCGTCACATGGGCACCTTTTTGAAATATTGCATAGAGCATCCAAATGCTAGCAGCGGCCCTACTGAGAACCTTGTATAGTGCCGTGGTGACGCAGAGCCTTGCGATGTGCACAGCTTTAGCGGCCTCGACGCTCCGTGAGTCAGCAGCAGTCCTAGGGTCCAACGTTGAAGCTGGTGACTGGGGTAGTCACTGACGGTGAAGGCTCGTTGTGGGATGCGATACTTTACTGCTCTGGTTCCTGTGGTCTGTTAGTCTAGCTTAGCCTTTAGCTTAACTGAACTCTTCTCTCTCATACAAGTTCTGGGATCAATGCGCCGGCCACCTGCTGCCTTGCCTTTTCACCTTTCCTGTCCTGTTCTTTTTGATTAAATGTGTTTTGATGAGGAACATGTGAACGGACTGTGGAATGCGGACGAACAAACTGTCTCCTAAAATAACTGTTAAAGGACATTTTATACTTTTATACTATTAACCTAAAACATAAAATAAATGTTAATATGCTAAATAGAACTTTGCCTCTGCCTTCAATGTACTCACCTGTGCGCCTTAGGTTATTATTTTATTTTTCTGGATTCATTTCCAGTGGCGTTGTTGGACTTCCATTTTATTTTTAACCCATAATTCATCTCCAAAAGCCTTTAACCAAACCTGGTGCATCACTTCCCCGCAAGTGGAATTATAAATGCGTTGAGGAAGCTTGTGGCCACATTTCTGCCCCATTTAACTTCCAACACCGGAATTGCGAAATCTGAACTGTCCACCATCAGGGCTGACTCTCCCGATGTAGTAACTCTGAGGCAACAGGAAGAATGAGAAGACTGATCAGCAAAACAAACAATATGGGATATGATATGGATGTGTGTAATTTCTCTTCTAAATAAAACAGATTATACTGAAATAACACTTGTTTACAACCATGTTTTCTCTTGTTCTGTAAATAGAAACTAAAATCATTACAAATCTGATTCCTGTTGTACATTTTGCTCAGAGGTTTTGTTACATGTTTAAAACCTGCTCGATAAAACAGCGACGTACAGCTAATGCATCATGGTTTATTCATTCCTCCTCTCTTCTCTCTCTCTCTCTCTTCTCCTCTCTCTCTCTCTCGCTCCGGGCTCACAGTGCGTGCTCTTGCAGCTCCACCTGAATCTGAAGGACACACGCGGCCATATTTGGACCGTTTCCACAGCGACGGCAGCCATTACTCACCAGCCCCTTCCTCCTCCTCCTCCCTCTCTCTCTCTTCTCTCTCTTACTATCTGACATTTCTCTCTCTCTTTCCATCCCTCCTTTCTCCTCCCTCTTTCTCTCTCTCCTGAGCGGCTGATCTATCTTTAGACCCTGCAGACATTTTCTCTACATCGTTCCATTACACTACAATTTATTAACAACTGTTTAAGACCAACATTTAAAACCATCGTAACATTTACCAATACATTATATTAAGGCCTAACATTAGCATCAATTACAGTAAATTTTGGCACAGTCCTGAGTCAGTGGTGTTTTTATTGACAGTCAGGGCCGGCTCTAAATAATAACAAATCAAGCAGTTGCTGAGGGGCCCAAAGCAATAAGAGGCCCCCAACAGCAACTACTTTTTCAATTCAAAACACTTTATTTATCCCCAAGGAGAATTTAAAAAGGCGCACAGAGCGTTTACACACATATTCATTATTTCTGTGCAAAAACACAACAATTCTATTGCACAAACCCTGACCATGTGCAAACACTCTACAATTTATCTTAGCTTCAAACCCACATTGCACTTATCCCTTTACTCATACATTCTATGGTCATATCGCACTACCCTCCTGTTATGGATAAATATCCTAATAACATTGATTTATATTGCACAGATCCTTGTCTACAACACAAAAAAACATTTGTCGAAGCAGCAGGTTTACGTTCCTCAGTCTACCCCAGGGACACATTGCAAGCATATTTCGCGCTACGCAAGCCCTACGCGCGTTAAAAATAGCCCAACGATGCACGCGATCGTTTAGAAAACATGCAAAGTCAATAAGACCGGCCACACACAGAGAGCGTGACGTCGTGCGAGCGTTGGGCGCGTGAGAATCAGGAGCGAAAGAATCCAACCTATTTTTTTTGTCGCTTGACGCTGGCGTAGTGCGTAGAAGCGTAGAATACAGAGAATACAAAGAAATCAGGCTTCTACTGTTGTATTGTGCACTTGCCATCAGCAGCACACGTCCTGGGACAGTCTGGACTGTGTGACGGAGCCCTGCTTCAATAGAACTGCCTGCTTGAGTTTTCATATTTACTATTGAAAACCTGGCGTTTGGCGTGATCAGCCGGTCCAGGGGGAAATAGAAGCCTATTCATGTGGTTATTTTCACTATAGACCGATACAAGAGCAGAAACACAGACAGACAAACTTGAACAGCTTTCCCATTGAGAAACACAGGGTGAGTGGCTGCGTTGACGCACCACAGGCGCGCACGGGGCATCTGCTGCGATTGGCGGTGTGGCCACCCATGCGTGGACGCGCGGCTGTAGTTTCGCTTGTTCACGCACGTCATTTTTGTCGCTTGCTGTGTGTCTGAGCCCCTAGTTGTTAGTGCAAGTTCACAATTATCTTGATTCTGTTATCTCAATAGTCCAAACGATGAAATGTGATTGGACAGTGGAGGAAGGGAGGGAGGCGCGACAGGGGGTAAGACCTTTTAGTCATGCTTTCACAGACACAGCACGGGCTGGTACGGCACGGTCCACAGGAAGCCCAAGCCCCCACACGAATGTCTGGGCACAAATTTTGAATGAGTTCATCATCAAGCTTCTCTCAATGTCTAAGTGCGCGCATTTGTTCAGTCATACAGCATTGTTCAAAGTCTCTTGCTTTCTTTGATGCAGAAAAAGCCGCAGCTGATTGACACAAGCTGTAGCAACAACAGAGTTTATCACTGTGAAAAAACAAAATGACTCATAAATGTTACATACAGGTGAGTGAAAAAACGCTGAGAAAAACACTGTCTCAGGATTCGGGAGTCTGTTAGACTGGTTCAAACCTGATCCAAAACAACTGCTTTTGTCTTGTTTTGTTGTTTTAATAATGTAAAAGTGACGTCAACTGATAATCCTTCTATACTGCATCTCTTTCTCTCAGCGTTGTCTGATGACGAAGTCTGATGACTCTGGACCATGTTCTGCGCCGCTCTGCTGCTCTGTCCACTGTCTTGAGAGATCATGGTTTAATACATACATGAAATCAAGAAAAAACAAAGTGATGGAGACGTAAATGTAAGGTGCTATGCGCTTCAGAACAGGACAAAAGACGTTTGATGTGATGAATAAGAGCTGTGCTGAGGACAGACCCGAGGCTCTGCAGAGCTTTATACACTGAATGGATTCTGTTAACTCTGGGAAGAGAGCACACTGGTGCGGACCAGAAGTCTGTTACGCAGGTGGAAAAGAAACAGAATGAATGCAATAAAGAAGAGGCATGTACAAGTTACGTGCATGCACAATATGGTGGAAGTTTGTCAAGGGCATCCAGTGTTTTTGCAGTGCATCTTGGAGTCATGATGGCAATTCCTGCGTCAAGGCATTCAAACATAGTGTTCTGCGAGTTGTTGTACCTCAACAAAACGTCTTATCTCGTTCTAAACTGCTATATTTTAATCTTAACTTTTACCCAAACCCTTTTCTTAAACTTACTCGTTCCCCTAAACTTAATCAACTCAACATATGACGTATTGTGAGGCTCCAACACAGTCTCACTAGATGGCGTACTTTTACCACGATACAAAAACAGCGTATTTGGACTACGACTCACAGCTATTTTTAGTACTTATTTACGCCGTGCATTAGCATGAATGAAAAAGCGTAAAAATGACATGAGATTTCACAGCGTCAAAAAAACACGAGTTTTAATTGAAGCCACGTGGGACGTTTCTTCAGGTGAAACGGATAAGTTCAGGCATAAGTTACTAAATTGGTAAGATTAGATCTGGGGCTTGGGCAGGTTAAGATTAGAATCAGGATTTCATGAATATTCATAAATAAGAACACGTCTTAACAACCACCATTGAAATGAATGGGGACTGTGATGCGTACTATAATTACGCAGGACGGCCGTGAACTCCTGCTAATCATACCTCACTTACATGTTGTGTAATGTCGTGGTAAATGTACGCTTCATGTGAGCCGGGCTCGATGTGGGCATGCACTGTGGGCTTGGTAGGAAGTCTTTAAATGAATGAGGCAGAACACGCTAATCGGCTTGTGTCTGGTGCATTTGAAGACAAAAGTTGGACAACGCAAAAGCTGCGAGACAACCAATCAAAAGGTGCACTTTCTGGAGGCGAAAAGTCCAACCCAGTCAACTACAACCACAACTAATTATTTTGTGTTATGCCATAAAGTAAAAAAAATGATATATGAGGAAAATCAGTTCCATGGAAGCTTGTACAGAAGACTAGACAAATATTGTCCATTTTGTGGCCGTATATAATTGTGGACAGATTTCAGGGGTTTAGCTTGCCTTTAAAGTGTTATTTACAGTTATATAATGACTTGCAGTGAATGAACAAAAGTCTAGCTCAGACGTCAAACACTGCTGTTGCGGTAGAAGGCTCTCACATTAGACCAGGTTCAGTCGTAATCCTGCTTTATCCTAATTACATCCCTGTTTATTTCCCACCGACGTAGCAGCGTGTTTCCAGTCTGCAGTCTGCTTAACACCTGGATTTGGCTGCTGTGGTGTTTACAAATGGAAGCGTGGGATGGAACAGAGAGAAAGAGATGGAGAGAGAGAGAGAGAGGGAGGTGAGGAGAGGGACACGATCGGGTCTAAAAATAGCCCTTCTGACAGTCCTGCGTGTGGGGGTGAACAGCAGGGGGCGGGGCTGTTCGATCAGGATGGATGACAAACTGTAGGACTTTCTCTCTTTTTTTCTGTCCCGTCTCACCCTTTACTGTCGCCTCTTTTCAAATCCTCTCTCTACTCCTGCCTGTCTTTATGTCCTCCCCCTTTTTCCATCTCTCGTACACCCTCCTCTCTTACGATCCAGGCTTTTTCTCCCTTGTTCTCTTCTTCTTTTTCTGCCTCTACCTTCTCTTCTCTCCCTCTCTCCATCTTCCCTTGCTCTCTGTATCCTCCTCTCTCCTTTTATCCATCTTGTTGTCTCTTCTTCTCTCTCTTTCTCTCTCCATCTCTTCTTGTTCTATGCATCCTTCTTTGTCTTTCTTTTCTTCTTCTTCCTCTTCTTCTTCCTCCTCCTCTTTTTCTTCTTCTTCTTCCTCCTCTTTTTCTTCTTCTTCTTCTTCTTCTTCTTCTTCTTCTTCTTCTTCCTCCTCTTTTTCTTCTTCTTCCTCTTTTTTCTTCTTCTTCTTCTTTCTTCTTCTTCCTTCTCTTCCTCCTCCTCTTTTTCTTCTTCTTCCTCCTCTTTTTCTTCTTCTTCTTCCTCCTCCTCTTCTTTTTCTTCTTCTTCTTCTTCTTCTTCTTCTTCCTCTTCTTCCTCCTCCTCTTTTTCTTCTTCTCCTCTTCTTCCTCTTCTTCTTCCTCCTCCTCTCTTCTTCTTCTTCCTCCTCTTCTTTTCTTCCTCCTCTTCTTCCTTCTTCCTCCACCTCCTCCTCCTCTTCTTTTTCTTCTTCTTCTTCTTTCTCTTCTTCTTCTTCTTCTCTTCTTCTTCTTTCTCCAACGTTCTTTATGCCTTTCCCTTTCTCCGTCTCTCTTCCATTTCAGGCTTTTTCTCCCTCCTCTCTTTTCTCCCTTGTTCCTCTCTCCTCCTCTTTCTGCCTCTCCCTTTGCTCTCTCCATCTCTACTTGCTCTCTACATTCCTCCTCTCTCCCTTCTTCTTCTCCATCTCCTTTGTGTTTCTTCTTATCTCTCTCTCTCCCCCTCTCTCTCTCTCTTCTATTCTTTACTTATTTCTTTGCACCTTGTTCCATCTTCTTCCTCTTCTTGATGCCATTCCCTTTCTCCATCTCTCTTCCAATCCAAAGTTTTCTCTCCTTTCTCTTATTCCTTCTCCTCCCTCCTTTTCCTCTCTCTGTCCCTCTCTCTCTCTCTCTCTCTTTCCTTTTTATGTCTCCACAGTCTCCCTCCATCCTTTTCTCTTCTTGTTTCCCTCCCTATTCTCTCTTCTAACTATCTACTTCCTTCCTTCTCCATTCATTCTATTCCCCTCTCTCCCTCCCTCCTTCCCTCTCTCTCTACGCGCTCTCTCTTTCCCTCTCTTCTCTCTCTCTTTTTCCGTCTCTCTCTTCACCTTTTCTCTACCTCTCTACCCGTCTCTCTCTCCCTCTCTCTCTTCTTTTTCTCTTTCCCTATTCTCCCTACCTCTCTCTCATCACTCCCTCTCTTTGTCTGTCTCTCCCCTCCTCTCCTCTCTCTCCCTTTCTCTCCACGCGGCCTCTCTTCCACTCTCTTTCGTCCCTCTTCTCCTTCTCTCTTCTCCTCTTGTCTCTCCCTCTCCCCACATCTCTCTTCTCCTCTCCTCTCCCTCTCTCTCCCTCTCTCTCCACATGCTCTCTCTTCCCCTCTTCTCTCTCTCTTTGCCTCTTTCCCTCTTTCTCTCTCCTCTTCTCCCCTCTCCCTCCCTTCTCCTCTCCTCCCCCTCGCTCCCTCTCTCTCTCCCACTCCTTTCTCTCTCCCCTTCTACCCCCCTCTCTCTCCCTTCCTCTTTCTTCCCCTTCTCCCCTCCTTATTCTCTCTTTCTCCCTCCCTCCCTTTCGTCTCCTCTCTCTCTCTCTCCTCTCTCTCTCTCTCTCCCTCTCTTCCCCTCCCTCCTCCTTTCTCTTTCTCTCTCCCTCTCTCTCTCTCTCCCTCCCTCTCTCCCTCTCATCTCGTTCCACCTGCTGTGTGGCGTTAGCTCGTAGCCGTTAGCTCTGGAGGATGACTGAGCTGAATCTGTGGAACACTTTGTTCCTTTCACAGACTCAGGAGATTCCTCGTGTCGTCACATTCAAATCCGGCAGAAATAAAACCGCCTTTCCCTCCACAAAAGCACAAAACACAGACTATTTTCAAAACCAACACAGATTTATAAAGTACCATACTCAAATAACACAAACGGAAAATGCCTAACTCTCTCGCTGATCATTTTGTCATCGTGACGAGAGACAATGTCCATTATCTGCCGTTCTTATCCAGCCATTTGCAGATTAACAAAAGATTAAACACAGATAATCCTCTGACATTACACAAGATGTACAGTTTCATAATAAGAAGAGACAGTCAGCACGCTAACCACTTACAAAACAATCGCTTCAATTACAATCATGTAATTGACTACAGAATCACTGTATACAGACCAGCTGTCCATAGTCACATCTCGTACATGGCAATGCTAACAAATGTTTATATTTTATTTATTTATTAGTTAGTTTATTTGAGAGGGACAGAACACTAGAAGATTTTCATCCTGTTAAGTGCAGCCGATGCCACATTCATAGGCTATAAAGATCAGGGTTAGTTTGCAGACTCGATGCACAAAGACATGCAACACAATAGAAAATACATGGCATAAAATATGGCAACATATTATTTAATTGTCAGGCAATGTTAGAGTTAGGATAAGAGATGGAGTTAGAATTAAATGAAAATGACAACAATGGGCTTCTGGTCTACCGAGATGGGCGGGACATAAGAGGACTGCAGCCACACACCCCTGGATGGTTCCCCAAAGACAGGAAGTACAATCAACCAATCAGTGAACAGAGAGGAAGCAGTGTGTTGGACAGAACCAACTTGAGTTTAGATAACAGACTGTATATGTCCTACTCATTTGACCTTGTGTCCAATATGAACTTAGAATTTGATTTTGTACATTTACCTCACGAAAGTGCCAATGATCACTGACACATTTGCAAAAATATGGGGGTCCCGAGATGATTTCATAATGCATTAATTTATTACAATCATAACTGGGCATTTAATCAGTTTTTTGGGGAATTGGGGAAAGCAATACACTATCAAAATAACCACAATTAAACCCATTTCAAACGATTTTCTTGTGGGGGTCACAAGTTGGTTGCATGGTAATTTTGGGGGTTCCCGGGCTGAAAAGTTTGGAAACCTCTGCTCTAGACCAGTGATTCCCAACCTGGGGGTCGTGAAATCATTTTCCCCTGATGATGTGTGAAGTTTAATATTATAAGTTTATATCTTAAACAGTTTGATCATTCAATTGCAATGATAGATGTAGATTCTATTCCTACAATTCCGTTTTAGGAAAGAGTCCCTTCGTCAGATATACCAAACGGAGTCAGTCGACCGAAATGTATGTATAAAACAAACATAAAGAGTGGGACAGTGTGCAGGACTCTTTTCTACAGTACCTGCTGCGTTTCAACACATCAAACATTAGACTAAAGATTATTGTGGGTCACCTACATTTTGTGATTGGAGGTCGCGATTGCCTATGGTTGTTCTTTTCGGGGTCGTGACTAAAAAAGGTTGAGAACCACACAGAAAACTCTCCGCCTACAGTGGAGCGAATGAACCCCCAAAGATGTAATGTCAGTCAGTTTACAAATGAATCATGCATCAAGCTACAATTTTAAATGAGTTCTATTGTATTTTATCCCATGCATCATAATAATATAAAGTATATTGTGATTCGTATGTTTGCACGTGTCTGTCCTTGTCTCATGTCCTCCTGTGTGTTTTACCTTCTCTCTCTCTCTCTGGTGTGGACAGACTGTGGTGCAGTGCGGACAGTTCTCCTGATGTGATTCTGCTGCAGAGTCGATGGACACACTTAGTTTACATGGACATTGATATTCTATAAGACACAAGCCAAAAGGCATGCAGCATTAGTACAAAGAAACAGAAGTAATGCATCTACTGTGGTCTCAAATAAGTCTGAGTCAAAGAGACAAGTCAAAGTCAAAGAGAGACAAGTCCGAGTCAAAGAGAGACAAGTCCGAGTCAAAGAGAGACAAGTCAGAGTCAGAGAAGCAAGTCAGAGTCAGAGAAGACAAGTCCGAGTCAGAGAGAGACAAGTCAGAGTCAGAGACAGACAAGTCAGAGTCAGAGAGAGAGACAAGTCCGAGTTCAAAGAGAGACAAGTCCAAGTCAAAGAGGAACAAGTCCAAGTCAGTAAGAGAGACAAGTCAGAGTCAAAGAGAGACAAGTCCAAAGTCAAAGAGAGACAAGTCCAGTCAAAGAGAGACAAGTCTGAGTCAAAGAACAAGTCCAAGTCAAAGAAAGACAAGTCGAGTCAAGAGAGACAAGTCCAAGTCAAAGAGAGACAGTCCAAGTCAAAGAGAGACAAGTCCGAGTCAAAAGAGAGACAAGTCTGAGTCAAAGAGAGACAAGTCCAAGTCAAGAGAGACAATCAAGTCAAGGAGAAAGACAAGTCTGAGTCAAAGAGAGACAAGTCCAGTCAGAAGAGAGACAAGTCAAGTCAAGAAGACAAGACAAGAGAGACAAGTCCGAGTCAAAGAGAGACAAGTCCGAGTCAAAGAGAGACAAGTCCGTCAAAGAGAGACAAGTCTGAGTCAAAGAGAGACAAGTCCAAGTCAAAGAGAGACAAGTCCAAGTCAAAGAGAGACAAGTCCGAGTCAAAGAGAGACAAGTCCGAGTCAAAGAGAGACAAGTCCAAGTCAAAGAGAGACAAGTCTAGTCAAAGAGAGACAAGTCCAAGTCAAAGAGAGACAAGTCCGAGTCAAAAGAGACAAGTCCAAGTCAAAGAGAGACAAGTCAGTCAAAGAGAGACAAGTCAGAGTCAAAGAGAGACAAGTCTGAGTCAAAGAGAAACAAGTCTGAGTCAAAGAGAGACAAGTCCAAGTCAAAGAGAGACAAGTCCAAGTCAAGAGAGACAAGAGAGAGACAAGTCAAGTCAAAGAGAGACAAGTCCAAGTCAAGTCAAAGAGAGACAAGTCTGAGTCAAAGAGAGACAAGTCCAAGTCAAAGAGAGACAAGTCCGAGTCAAGAGAGACAAGTCCAGTCAAAGAGAGACAAGTCCAAGTCAAAGAGAGACAAGTCCAAGTTAAAGAGAGACAAGTCCAAGTCAAGGAGAGCAAGTGTGAGTCAAAGAGAGACAAGTCGATCAAAGA